>JALPQD010000305.1:2552789-3019102 GCA_023101885.1 Typhlomys cinereus | reverse complement strand
AGGCTCGGGGAAGAGGGAGTGAGGGCATGGCGGTAACAATCTCTGATTCTGTCCTTAATGCACAAAAAATAATAAAAACTCGATGTCTTTCTGATTGTAAATAAAACATGAAACCAAAAAAACCACATTAAACCTCAACATTTTTTTTTTTTTTTTTTTATTAAGAATAAGCTCAAGGGGCTGGAGGAGGTGGTCAGTGGTGTAAGGCTTCCGCCTTGCAGCTCGGACTGTCTGAGTTCGGGATCCAATAGCCACGTATAGGACCGCCAGGAAGAAAGAAGGGGCGGGCCTGCGCTCTGCGTCCTGGTGTTAGTGCGGAGACTGTGAATCCGGGGCCGAAGGAGGTGGAAGGCGTCCATGGTGGTTCGCGAATTCGTCCGTGGTTCTACACACACACACACACACACACACACCAACCGCGCCTCGCGCACATACGACATGTGCACAGTTGCAATAATAATATAATAATAAAAAAAAGATTAGTATTAATAAAAAAAAAAAAGATCCAGGCTCAAATCAAACTTTTCATAGTAGTAATTAAAGTTGATCTTCTGCAAAATCTTCTGTAACAGCGGAACCTTATTTGAGAAGGTAAAAGTCTCTGGTGACAAGGAAATGCGCCATGAGGGAAAGGACCGATTTGAACCCCCCCACCATCCCACTGCCCTGCTTGTCATACCTTTGTTGATTTGTGGTGTTGTACTTGTGTTCGCCTAGCCCTAGATCTTTCTCTACGTGTAAAACAGAAAAGTCTGTCCCAGAGTAATAGGTGGTACCGATCCTTGGGTCAGCACATGGCGGGGACTGAGAGTTCATGGGCCAGGCCAGCCACAAGGCTGGATATGGAAAACAACTTGGCCTCCTGGGCCAGCTGCAAGAATGTTGCCCACTGGCGCAAGATTTCTTCTTCTCATGGGTCCTATCTGGGTAAAATGGCCAAAAAAAGAGACCTCATGCTCCCCTGAGCAGCTGGACGGGTCGTGTTGTACGGGGGGGAAATGGAAGATGATTTTCTCAACGGGAATACCCACTCATTGGGGTCATTCTTCAAGAAGGTGCTTGTGGCCTATGCCCACAGGAGCAGACTAAAGAAACTATTGAACCCACCTGGGTGAAAAAATTATTGAATTGAGAGGAAAGTCTGCAGGGAGAAGAAGGCGTTTGTAAACAGAAAAAGACAAGGGGAGCTGAAATAATAATAAAAACATGTATTATTAAAACAAAACGAAAAAGAAAAGGGATCGGACTAGGGAGGTAAGGTGTGAATAATCTTAAGATCATGGTGCTCATATGCAAACAAGAGAATTAAAAAAATTATATAATATATGTCTCAAAACCGACGGGAGAGAGGTTCAGGCGGTCACTCCGCCTCGAAAAGCGCGTTCAGATCCCAGATCCCATCATAAAAAATAAAAACTAAACAAAACAAAAAAACCACCAAGCCGAAAGGGCGGGCTCTGCATACAGCCCACCCGCTGGTGAAATCTCAGAATGAAGCAAAGAGGGGGTAAATGCAAATCCAGAATGATTCCCAAATTCACCCTGTGGACAAACACCACACACAAACAAACACAGTGCTCAAAAAAAAAAGTTAGAAGGCAGGCAGCAAGATTGTATTTGGGTCGAGGAAACCTGTTTGCAAACCTGGCTTGCCTGACACTCCCCAAAACGAGGCGGACGGAGCGAACTAACTGGAAAATTTGTCTTTGGATCTCCACACGGGCGCTTGTGGAAAAGGCATGTACCTGCTCTCCACTCCTCTCAAAATGTATTGTAAAAACTGGCATGAAAGACACAAAGCCTCAGAAGGAAAAAGCTGGCTTCAGGAGGCGTGGGGGGGAAGGTTACACACCTCTGAGTGTTTTGCCCGGGTTTGCCCATCCCTATCAGGGAAGCATTACCCGAGGCTAAAAGCTTTAAACGTTTTTTAAGGAGGAAAATTATCACCTTAGGCTTTACAAAGGCTCTCCTAGTGGCTTGTGAAAGCATTTGGGGAGAAAGAAACAGCTGAGGCTTTTGCCCTTGTTTGTGTTGAGAAGAACTCAAGCGGATGTTTGGGGAGTCTCGAAAACAACGCGGGGACTATGTGCAGACGGCTTGCAGGTCGGTTTACGGAGTATGAACTCTGAGCAAAAGAACAGGGGTGCGAAGGGACAGTTGGTGTTTCAGGAACAATGTCTGCTGATTATGTATTTGGGATAATGCAGATTCACCTCCAAACGGCAAGTCAAGTTTGGACCAGGTGAGAAAATCCAAGTAGAGGCATCGGTTGAGAGTTAGTGCAATGTGGAAGGTATGCGAGGCCAGCTCCACAGCATCTGCTACCCTCTTAGACTGAGGAGATGGAGGTCTGGTCTTGGATCACTTCATGTTTACATTGTTCTCCCTTGAGCACTGGGAGGCGCCTTAAAACCCTGGATGGAGGAAGAGAAGGAAGGCACTGCACAAGCCCCCAGGTGCATTCTGGTCTCAGTGCTTTGCTTTCTCATGGAAAGAAAGCAAGGATCGGGCTCAAAACAGCTGCCTCAGAGCTTAAGCCTCTGTTCTTGGGAAGGCAGAAGGTCCTGCTGTTTGGATCCCATGGTCCATGTTAAAAACCCACCAGGAGGAAATAAAGGCATCAGCCGCTCTTCCACCTGGGAGCACCCAGCTGGGAAAATCCCGCGCTAAGCACGAAGAGGTAGAAACAATCTAGGATGATTCCAAAGTCACCTTAGTCCTCCACAGCGACACATTGTTGCCCTATGATTACACACACCACCACTGTAAACTATACTTCTTTCTAATTTTGCTGTGATCGGAGAACACCGGCAGTCAAAACAACTTAAGGGAGAAAGGGAAATTTATTCACCTTAGGGTTCCAGAGGGACAAAAGATACACGATGGACCGGATGGGTGAAGCTGGCAGGCAGGCTAAGTCACAGCCAGATCTCCACATGGCTGGAGCATTCATGGAGTGGTCTCCTCCTCTGTTCTGTGGGTTCTTTTAGTTGGTCCACTACGGGAGGGGATTCCATGCGATTCCTTTGGAGGTTCTACATGGGACCTGGGCTGCTCTTGTTATAATCCCAGCATAATTCTTCAGATTATTTCAGTGATCTTGTTTAATACCAGGGTGTCAAATTGATACCCAGGATTAAACTATCCCAACACACACAAATTAAACAAACCTATTTTAAAAACATTAAAAAGGCTGGAGGAGGATGGCTCAGGGGTTAAGGACTTGCATTGCAAGGAAAGCAGGTCCTTAGTTCCGATTCCACGTCCCAGGAAAAAAATTCCCGGTAGAAATGGGCCTGCCTGATTCTGGGTCTTGGTGTGCCAAGCGCCTGGGAAATCCCAGCACGACAGCAAGAAACGAGGAGAGAAGCAATTCCAGGAATTGACTCCTAAGTTAACACTTGGTTGTCCCCATCCACAGGGACACATCGGTTACTCTCAGATACACGTGCGTGCGCACCCACATAAAATAAAATCAAGTATTAAAAAACAAAATGGAGTCAAAGGCGCAATCGGAGTGCTAGCGTGTACAAAGAGCACGGACAGGCAGGATTAATGAGGGTGTAGAGCATTGCAAGGAAATCTTCGGGGGGCCTCAGGCATAGTCAGAAGAAGAGCACGCAAGATTCAGGGAACCAGGCTGGATTTCACCAAAAGCGGACAGGAAAGATGGGGGAGGGAGGAGGATTAATCGCCGTTCCTGCTTCTGTGCAACTCCAAAGTCAAGGACCACTGAGTCCCTCCTTTTTAAAGTGGTGTAGTGTAGCACGCCCTCCTTCAGTCACCTTGGATCACTTACCATAGCTAATACAGTGTCTGGGGTGGGCAAGGTTCTGGTTTTAAGGATCAGGGAACAGTACAAGGATAAAAGTTAGATACATGTTCAATACAGATCTTTATTTTTAATGTGAAGTGTTTGGCTCCTAGTGCAGGACCCATGGATGCACAGGGATGATTGTTTTCAAACTGCGAACTGAGTCAGTGTAGACCCAGGCAGGAGGCAGGAAACTATGAAAAAATCCCATGGCACCACGTGTTTTGCTTCAGGGAGTTGGTTAGTAAAGTCAATGGAAAGGGTGGAACCTGGCGCTTGGCCACTCAAGGTTATCAAGATCAGAAATACCACGGTTGCCGCTGGGCTCCTTGGCTCTCCTTGCTGCATGTGAATGCCAGTACATTGGCCGTGGTGGTGGGGACAGACCTGCATACTGTTAGGAGTAGGATAAGTAGGCCTCGGACATAGATTTAAGTTGTTTCTGGGAATTACACCTCTGTCGCCTTCTAAGGGCCGCGCTCTCACAAATTCAGCCTCCCCCCCCCAACTAGTGCGGCAAAGAGTTGGAGAAACAAACACAACTCTCTACGGCTGAGTGAATTCTGAACCCTTTTATTGAACCTTTGTAACAGCTTTTTTTTTTCAAATTTTTATTTATTCACTGTGCATGTATGCATGTGTGTGAGTATTGTGTATGTTTGTGTGTGTGTGTAGAACCATGGACAAATTGGGGAACCACCATTGGTCCGTCGTCCACCTCTGTTACTTGCTCTGGGATTCACAGGCTCCGACCCTTACCAGGACCAGAAACGCAGGCCGCCCCGCTCCGCCTGCAGTCTATTTAGTGGGGTCTAGGATCCGAACTCAGGACCTTCCCGGCCTGCAAGGGCGGCGGGTTAAACCTTGAAAGCCAATCTCTCCAGCCCCTGTAACAGCTTTTATACCAGAAAATTTCAGGGTAAAGACTGGTTGACCGGAACCATCTTCGGATACAACATTTTTTCACGAACTAACCCATATTGACAGTAAATGCAACTTATGGACCCATTTTCCAGTATCTCCATTCTATCTATTATAATGCTTCCCCAACTAGCCCACAGAGTTCTTAGTTCTACCCCTGTTGTACTGTTTTTGGGGTTTATGTACGAAACACCAATGAGTTTTTGTTTATTTTGATTTCAATAAGGATCATGTTTTTTACTGCCGAACTTCCCTGTGCCCATATCTATTAGATATTATAAATGTAAAGATTAATTCTGTTGGAGGGGGCACATGCCCATACATTCATTTCCTTTGGCGGATCCCAACTCTAGCTGCTGTTCATACAAGCTGGCATATTAGGTTATATTGTTTTAGAATATACTCATTAGGATTTATTCCTATTTTCTATAACTTATGTGCTCTATTGAAGACATAGTTGTGCTGATCAATGGCAAACTGAGGTGTATGATCTCACCGGAATGGCGCATGGGCAATCTAGGCTACCTGATAGGAAAGTAACCATTTTGCCAAATGGGTGCTTGACCCCTCTTCACGCAGTCTCCCTACTTTTATTCCATTTACCTTGAAATTACTCTTATAACAAGACTCTAATTTAACAGTGTTTTTCTCTTTATGGCCAGGGTGTGTGACTTCCAGTACCCAATAAGGATGGAGCCAAGGGCTGCAGGAGCAGCAAAACCGAGAAAAAAAAAAAAAAAAAAAATCAAAACAAACCATAATTCAGAACATCAGAGACTCTATATCAACCACATGAAAACGGGGCCCGTAATCTCTCCCCATCCTGAAGTCAGGGAAATATTGGGGACGGGGAGCAGATTTCAGATGTAAGAGCACAAGGATGGAGGAGAATTATATTGACGATACTCCAACAAGTGTTAGGGGTGAAGTATCATAATAGGACTTTGTATTGCCCCTGCACTCTGTACACCAATTACTGACGCCACAAAGTCTCGCATGGACTTAAAAGGCACTCGGATCATTGGAGGCTAGGGCCTGACAGTCACCGTATTGTTCCTACAGCTAGTGGGAACACAGGAAAACGGTTTTTGGCGAAATTGTACCCTGGTCCCTTGCACCTCCATAGGGGAGGAAGGGACCAGAGGAGAGTTTGGCATGCCACTAAACGGATGCTTCCTGGGACTTGTTTGGGGGGACAGGCACGGGGGATGGAAGAGGATGGGAGAGGGAGGGGAGAGCAGGGGGTTGGTGGGGAGGTGGAGGGAGGGAGGGGGGACTGGTTTGTACTGTTGGATTTGGTAGAGCGGGAATAATAATAATTTAAAACAAATAGACGGAGGGTGGGAGGCGAGCGGGCTGGAATTGAGAAAGAAAGCGAAGGAAGGGGTGAGGCCGGGAAAAGGGAAGGGAGGGAAGGGACAGGGATAGTACTCAATATGCTTGTAAACAACTGAAACAATAAACTATTCTTGATACCCCCCCCAAAAAAAAAAAGGGAAAATAGTTGTGTTACTGCTTTTAGTGAACAGATGGCGTAGTCTCATATTTATAGGATTTCTGAAGGAGTTAGCAATCGTCATATTTTTAGTGGAATGTACCACCTATATTTAAGTACTCTTCAAGCTGCTTCTCTAATTCTTTAAAAATCAGCGTTATACATTCTGCTCTCTTAAACAAGTCTACTTCTGTGTTTGTTGAACTCAGGACATGAACTCTTTAGTTAGAATTTGTTATACCGTAAAAGGCAGACTCCACTCTTCAAATAACAAGACTCAAAACAAAATTTATTGATATCTCTAATTCAGGGGGAGGTGAAAATCTAGCTAGTCCTGGAAGAAAAACAAACCAAAAAAAGGAAAAAGAACCTAAGACACGAAGGAGGCACACCCAATTCCCTGAAGGGATTCCTTCTGCCAGAGGCCCAAAAAACTTAAATACAAAGGGAGAATCCCTAGCACCTGCCCATGGGTCTTACTTGTGCTATTCCTCAGCGAGTAGGCTTAGCCCTAACTGGGCAGAGAAAACCACCAAGGCCTGACAAATTCCAGTTTTTTTATTTATATCAAATAATTGCCAGTCCTTTTCCAGAAAATGTTTCCTTTAAACACCTTCTTCTGCTGGGACCTGTCTACCCGGATGGTTGTATAAGGGTGCGGCCAACACTCTTTAATCCTTGAGTTGGCATCCACTCAATCCTACGGAGTTGCCTTCCTATTGCCGAGCACAGAAGTTTTGCAATCTATCCTTGAGTTGGGAAATGTCTGGTGATATTTACAACCGAAGCCGTCACGTAGGATAATGGTTGGGGCAAGATGAGAGTGCTGGGCACAGTTTGTGGGTCACGAAAGTGGGAGAGGAAGTTCTTCTCCTCGCTCTTGGACGATCTGATTCTTACACTCTTGAACACATTGACAGCTCCCCTTCTTTCGTTTCAGAATTCTACAGTACCAGCTTGGTGGCAAGAGACTCTGAAGAGCTGTGATTTGAGGATGAAGATGTTCATAGAAGATTATGTCATACAAACTCCCAGTGATGGAGTCCTTTGTCCATGAGTCTGGGGACTGCCATGAGACAGTTTGTGCCAGCCGCTGGGTAATAGAAAGGCAAAGCCTGGAGACGCTCCATCCTCAGGACAGGGGCCTTCAGGCAGGTGACAGTGACCCACTGGAAAATCCAGACAGGAGGAAACAACCCAATTGGTAGTAAGTTGGAGAGAAACCGGTTCTGAACTCAGATCTTTATATTCGAGAGATCTATGGCAGGGGAGGTACCATCATTGCGATCTCGGTATAAAGCTTCTCCTTGAGTTCAGCTCTAGGTACACATGAGCCTTCTCCCACTGGGGAGAACTGTACAAGTGTGACCACTGTGGGAAGGGGTTCAGTCACACTTCACTGCTCACAGAGCACCAGAACATCCATACCGAGGACAGACTCCACATGTGCAACATGTGTGGAAAAGACTTGGTTTACTACTCAAACCTAATTGAGCATCAGCAAGTGCATACCGGAGAAAAGCCATTCAAATGTGCTCAGTGTGGGAAAACCTTTTGCCACAGCTCAGACCTGCTTAGACACCAGAGGGTTCACACCAGAGAGAGGCCTTTCGAGTGCAAAGAATGTGGAAAAGGTTTTAGTCAGAGCTCCTTGCTCATTCGCCATCAAAGAATCCACACAGGAGAGAGACCGTATGAGTGTAATGAGTGCGGCAAGGCCTTCATCCGCAGCTCCAGCCTCATCCGGCATTACCAGATCCACACAGAAGTGAAGCAGTATGAGTGCAGGGACTGTGGGAAGGCCTTCCGCCACCGCTCAGACCTCATCGAGCACCAGAGAATCCACACTGGAGAGAGACCTTTCGAGTGCCAGGAGTGTGGGAAGGCCTTCATCCGCAGCTCCAAGCTCATCCAGCACCAGAGAGTACACACTGGAGAACGGCCCTATGTATGTAATGAGTGTGGGAAGCGCTTCAGCCAGACCTCCAACTTCACTCAGCATCAGAGAATCCACAGTGGGGAGAAACTCTATGAGTGTAACGAATGTGGAAAAGCCTTCTTTCTGAGTTCTTACCTTATCCGACACCAGAAAATTCACACTGGTGAGCGGGTGTATGAATGTAAAGAGTGTGGGAAGGCTTTTCTGCAGAAAGCCCACCTCACTGAGCATCAGAAAATTCACACTGGGGACAGACCATTTGAGTGTAAAGACTGTGGGAAGGCCTTCATCCAGAGCTCCAAGCTCCTACTGCACCAGATTGTCCACACCGGGGAGAAGCCCTATGTGTGTAGTTACTGTGGCAAAGGCTTTATTCAGCGGTCAAACTTCCTCCAGCACCAAAAGATGCACATCGAAGACAAGCTTTGTGAGTACAGTCAGCACGGGAAAGATCTTGCCCCGCCCCCAGACATTGCTCAGCAGGAGGGTCTTTCCTTGAGCAAGGGCTCCATGCCTCTGGGGGAGAGGTTTGCAGGTCAGGAGCATCACAGAGACTGCTTATGAGCATTAGCTCTCAGAATAAGTGGTATTTTAGAAGTGGGTGGCCCTGGGTACGTGTGACCTCTGTGTTGGACTGGTATTTCCGGAGTCACGGATGGTCTGCGCCGGAGGCTTAGTGGAGCTGTAGTCTACCACTAGCCAAAGGCCAGGGACTGGACAATTGGCCTTGAGCTGACACATCGAGGAACGCACTCAAGAAAATTCTCCAGATTTCATTCAGTGACATCCTTGAGGTAAATCTTGCTGAGCAGGATCTGCATTCTTTCTACTTGAGAGAAAGGTGAACCCTCTGAAAAGTTGAAGAAGGACTTTGGTTCCAAACTGCATGGTGGCTCCTGTGGTCCAGAGCCTGTGTCCTGCCTTCACTTCCTTATCATTTGGTTCCTGGCAATGCAGCTTGTGCAAACTGCTGCCCACATCCTCCAAGCAACTACCCATTTGTGTGGTTGTTCAGAGACTCTCTTCTTTGTTGTAGCTCCTGATTTGTTATGTGAGGCTTCTCAGCCAAAACATTTCTCCCTTGTGCTGAGCTGGTTAGCTTCTGCTTCCATTGTTCAGTGCCCACCTCTGTACTTTCAGGTACCAAAATTGTGAATTTCCTCTCACTGCTCTGTCTTCTGAGGGTCGAAATCATGTCTTGTTGGGTCCTGTGTCCCCACGGTCCACACCATGTGACAGTAAAGAAGAAAACCACACTGCCTACATTGTGTAATTAGCCTTTCCTTTTCTTGAGGCAGGTCCCTGAGGTCCAGGCTAGGCAGCTCCAGCCTCCTGAGTACTGGGTTTGTCCGATATGCCACCATGCTTTTCTTTGGCACCTCTTTGCTGTTTCAAAATTCGGAGTGTTTTGGTTTTCCATTAGTGTGATCTGTTTCTAGGATCCATCTCTCCAAACTGTGTTAACACCTGCTCCTCTCAGAGTTGCTGACAGACTCTTGTCTACCTACCCGAGCCAACCAAGAGCTATACCCTATGCTTAGGGCATTGCCCCGTGCAGTGTCTACACTCTCCTCAGGCATTGCCCTGTGCAGGGTCTACACTTCCCCCAGACGTTGCCCTGTACAGGGTCTGTACTTCCCATGGGCATCACTCTGTGCAGGGTCTATGTTCTCCCCAGGTATTACTCTGTGCAGGGTCTACACTTCCCCAGATATCACTCTGTGCAGCATTTACACTCTCCTGGGCACTGACTGCCCTCTCCAGGCATAGCCTTGTGCAGACAGTGCAGTGTTTACACTCTCCCCTGTGCATTGCCCTGTGCAGCATCTGCATTCTCTCTAGCCATAGCCCTGTGCAAGGTCTGTCCTCTCGAAGGAGTTATGATTCTGCCTAGCAAGCAGAAGCTCTTGAGTTTGGATCCCAGATCCCATGTAAAAATATCAGGCAGAAATGGAGGCTTGCACTTCGACTCTGGAAGGCAGAACCCAGGAAGCCCTGGAGCAAAGCAAAAAAGGAGGTAGAAGTAATCCAAGATTATTCCTGAAGTCACCCTTGAACAGAGACCTAATACCTTGATACACACACACACCATTTAAAAACAAAGATGAAAGAAGACTGCCTGTCCCGGGAAGCAGAAAGTATGAGAGCCATTAGATGGAGTGAGTAAGCAGAAAAAATTGTTTCTTCAAATCCAATTGGAAATTAATGCATTTTTAAAAATTTTATTTATTTGCATGTGTATCTCTGTATATCAGAAGTACTGTGTGTGCCTATGGAGGCTCAAGGGTGACTTTGGGAATTATCTTTGATTGCTCTACTTCCTTTTTGCTTTGCTCTGGGATTTCCCAGGCTCTGCCTTTCAAGAGCCAGAACTGCAGGTTTCTGCCATTTCTGCCTGGCATTTTTTAGGTGGGATCTGGGATCCAGACTCAAGTGCTTCTATTTTCGAGGCAGAGACTTAATTCCTGAGCCATCTCTCCAGTTCTCGTTTGAGACAAGATCTTACAGTGTAGCATAAATTAGCCTTGGGTTAACTGTCCTGCCTCAGTCTACCAAGTGCTGACATTACACTTGGCCCCATCTCATCCTGTGCTTTATGTGTAAATCTTCCATTTTAGGCAGTTAGTTTGCAGAACAGAAAGCAGTCCAAAAAGCACTTTCCAGACAGGACTTGTTCACAGATACTGAGACGACCATGTGTCTAGTGTCTATGTGGTTGGAGGGAGCATTGAAGCTACAGAGGCGATGGCAGGCCTGTTAGGGGCCTTGGAAAGTATGGGGAGGCTCTAGTCAGAAGAGTGGCACAAGCAAATGTCCATCCTTTGTCTTTGTGGGTCACCTGAAGGCTCCAGGTCCAGGCAAGCAAGTGGCCTTGTGTCTCAGGAAAATCCCAGGCAGCAGGGTGCTGGTACAGTGAGCCTGGGTCCTTCCATGCTGAGACCACTGCTGAATTTGAACTTTGTATAAATTGATTGCATGGATGTGTAAAGTCACCTTCCTACCAAAAAAAAAAGTTTTGTCTCGAACAAAGCTAGATAGGCATGCATGTATGCATGTTACTGCAGAGTATTAGGGCAGTGTTCCAGGTCAAAGGAGCTTTAGACCAACTCAAAGTCTGCCTTGAAGACTCACATTCTTCCTTAGATAGTCCCCTTGGAGAGCTCACAAAGAGCTGTTTGCCCTGATTTATGCTGTCATTGAACCCTGTGCTCACAGGAAGTGAATAAAGGTGGCCTGGAAAGTGAATAAAGGCTAGGGGAAATGCCTTCTGGTTCCCCATGTTTCTAAACCCAGATTTTATGTGTTGTGCACCTATTATACTTCACCACCTTTTCAGATCCAGCCCACACTCTGCGTGCTGGTCATAGTGCTTCAAGGGTAATAAGGTGTTATTCTGTTCTAGGTGTCCCAGTGCCCCTCAAGTCTTTCCATCCCTCCAGGTTGGCGGGAAAGACATTTCTTCTGCCGTCAACCTCACAGCCTGTGGGAAAAGTGAGTCCTCCTTGCACAGCCCAGTCCTGCCTGAGGGCAGCTCTTGTGGAGACAACCCATCCTGTTCCCACCCTCTGCTTCCTGTGGCTTCACTTGGCCTCGTACCACTGACTCTTAGATATGCGCCCAGTTTGGGTTGTTGGTCTCTAGTGGGCTCAGGACAGGAATCCATGCTTGCAAGCAGCAAAACCTGTTATGAGAACGTTTTTTAAAATGGTTCGACAGGCCTGTGTTTTTCTGCAGTGTAAGAATTTACCGAATAGCAATAAAGTCACAAACTATGGCCATCTTCTAGGTCTTAGTGTGAGGGTAAAGTTTCTGTAGAAGGCAAGAGACCATGCACAGTGAAGCAGTTCTGGTTAAGGTGTGGTCCACCCGTCACTGACCTATTATCATCTGGAAATGGTGAGAAGTGGGTTGGATTGTGTGAACCTCTGATGGAGACAAGTTCCTCTTCCGGTCAGTGCCAGGCTTTTGCACTTGATGTCTCCCAACATGGGACTCCTGGAGAAATTCTTCAGTCTGGGAGTCAAAGGGAGGGACCAAGTTCCCTTGTCCCCATCCCTTCAGTCAAGCTGTTTGCATAGTGATATGTTGGCAGATCCTAACCCCTGTGAGAAGCTGTCCTACACATCCCAGTGAGGTCCTCCATCATTCGTCCATCTGGATTTCCTGATGTTTTTACTTATATTTTAAAAAATAGGGGCTGGAGAGGTGGCTCAGGGGTTAAGCCTCTGCCTTGCAGGCAGAAGGTCCTGAGTTCGGATCCTAGACCCCACGTATAGACACGGGGGTGGGGGGTGGGGGGGGGAGGAGCGGGGGCAGCCTGCGTTTCCAATCCTGGTAGAGCGGAGCCTGTGAATCCCGGGGCAGAGTAACAAGGAGGTGGAGGGGTCCATGGTGGTTCCCGAATTCGTCCGTGGTTCTACACACACACACACACACACACACACACACACACACACGGACAATTGAATAAAATAGTAAAAAAAGGGGTTGGGGATTTAGCTCAGTGGTAGAGCGCTTGCCTAGCAAGCGCGAGGCCTGGGTTCGGTCCCCAGCACCGAAAAAAAAAAAAAGTAAAAAAAAAAAATTACCGTGTGTGTGTGTGTGTGTGTGTGTGTGTGTGTGTGTGAGAGAGAGAGAGAGAGAAAGAGAGAGAGAGAGAGAGGGAGTCAAAGGGAGGGACCAAGTTCCCTACTGTGGAATACTAAGGGTGACTTCCGGAATCATCCTGGATCGCTTCTACCTCCTTGCTTCACCCTGGGATTTCCCAGGCTGTGCCCAGCAGAGCCAAAATGCGGGCCACTGCCATTTCAATCTGGTGTTTTTTATGTGGGACCTTGGATCGGAACTCAAGACCTTCTGTTTGTGAGGCAGTCGTAACCCCCAAGCCATCTCTCCAGCCCCTGATCCATTTTTAATATATTTTTGTCCATATGTACCTGACTGAATGTTATAGTTCATATGTGTGGTGACAGGGTTCTCTAGAGCAACAGAACCAAGAAAAAAAACTGAAAGGGAATTATTGGATTGGCTTATGAAATTGTTGCCCAGGTTGGGCTATGGGAGGAGGTTTTTATGTCCAGGCTTGTATGTTTGGAAGTTGAAGATTGAAAGCAGATAACATAGAGAAGATTAAGACAAAGTTTATTACAGGAGAGAAAGAATGGAACTCACAGATATGGGGTCTGTGAGGAGCAAGAGAGGCAGAAAAGAACTCATGGACTCCAAACATGGAGTAGGAGGGGGCGAGAGAAAGCTGGAAAACGAAGTCACAGACATGAAGTCTGTGAGGGGCCAGGGAGCCAAAGATGGCTGCAGGATCAGGAGTATTTTATTTATAAGGTTAGCAGGCCCAGAAAAATGACTTTTTCTCATTGGTTAATTCGAGTTTTCTGATTGGAGCTTTATGTCCTCTAGATCTTACTGGTCTGCTCATACAGGGCCCAGTCCAGTCGGTCTTGTGCCAACCTCAGGACCAAACTGTTTCTTAGTTTATTTACAATAGAGAGCTGGTCTCCATATCCTTTCTTGAACAGAGGATTAGAGGAAGACCTTATCTCTGTGGAGGATTAGAACCAGTTCCTCCAGATTGATAGGATGTGTTTCTTTAGAATAATCTCAGCAGTGGGAGAAGGTTTTGGAGGACCCAGCATGGCCTTGTTCTGAAATTGCCTAGAGATAAGGTCCAGGACTAAGACTCTGCCCAACAAGCAGAAGGTCTGGAGTTTGGATTCCAGGCCTCACAAAAAACAAAACAAAACACAAAAACACCAAGCAGAAATAGTGGCCCATACTTCTGGCCCTGGTGGGTGGAGCCTGGGAAATCCCAGAGTGAAGCAAAAAAGGTAGAAACAATCCAGGATGATTCCTGAAGTCACCCTTGGGCCTTCACAGGGACCCATAGTGCCCTCTGACACACAAACATACACGCCAAAAAAAAAAAAAAAGATAAGGTCTAGGCCGCCAGCAATGATTGCCAGCAGCTTCTCAATTCAGAAACTGAATATCTCAACAATCCAGCCTGTGACTGAAAGACAGGATTCTTGAAGAGTCTCTGAACATTGTAGGTGGAAGAAGTCAGATTCTGATGGGGGTTGAGGAAAGAAGAGTTTGCCAGCACAAGGCAAGAAAGTCAGAGCTCTATTCTGTCTTGTGATTTCTTTTATCTGGTCTGCAACTGGGAGGGTCAATGCAGATACAGGGTTGGTCTTTGTGTTGCAAATATCTTAATTCAGATAATCTCTTCAGGTGCTCTGATTATTAATCAGTTAATTTTAGGTGTAGTCAACTCTATAACAAAGATTAATTTCCCTGTTGGTAGATAATATTTTACTTGCCTAAAGTCTGTGCCTCGTTGGGTTGGACGGATGGTGGTCACTTGTGCCAATGATAAGTACAGTCATTCTGCTCCAGCACTTGTGCTTTGAATGGAGGAAACGGATGTTTTGTAAAATGTAGTCACTCAGGATAAGCTGTCTCCCTAAAATATTGTATATTTTATACAATATGAAACATTGTATAAAATAAATAATTATATATTTTGTACAACATGAATTCATGACCAAGCTCCATCCACAAAGGCAAAGGACTTGAACAGAAATCCTCAGAAGACATACACAAAAGAGGAGGCAAAGGAAAGGATAACTAACGTCTCTATTAGGAAAATGAAAAGAAAAAACATTAACACATCAATAACAACTCATCAAAAGGGTTACAATTTAAACAAAAGCCAAAAAAAATCTAAAAAAAAAAGGGTGTTGAAGGCAGGCAGGAGGAGTCTTTCACTCTGCCACTGCTACACAGGTGCTAATTTTGTACGGAGTGGGACAGTTCTGCAGTTTAAACAGACTTTCCAAGTAATCTAGCAAATTCCCCTTGTGGATACGTGTCCAAAAGAAGAGCACACATGTCTGCTGTGGCCATGGTGCCCTTAATAGTGTTGCAGGGACAAGAATCAACCATCCCAATGTTGTAGGGTTCTTGTGTTCCATTTCTTGAAACCAGAACATGTGTAGAAGATTAAGCTAGAGTTTATTAGAGGAGAGAAAGGTTGGAACTCATGAATTCCAGATGTGGAGTGCCATGAGGGGCTAGGTCACCAAAGATGGCTGCCAGGGTTGGGCATATTTATACTCCTAGGCAAGCTGGAAACTGGCTTTTTCTCATTGGTTAACTTCTATTGGGGCCTGACCCAGTTGCTCTCGGGCCCATGTGGGCTACAGGTCAAGTTGTTTACATGGAGAGTTCATCATAGGGAAGTGGGCCATCTTATCTCTGGGAGGACTCACCACCCCAAAGTCCCAAACCAAGGAAGGTTCCAGTGTGCTTTCATCTTGACTCTTTAGAGAAAAACAACCTGGACTAACTGTCAGAGAGGGACAGGCAGCTGGGAAAATCTTGAAGATCTCGCTGTGTGGCAGTTGGCGCCAAACCCTCCCTCCTCCCTCCCTAACCCCCTGGAGATAAAGTCCCCACTTCTCCCAACCCTTTGTAGAGGAATGTGTACATGAACTGCACAGATACAGAGGAGTGGGAGTCCCTCAGACACAAAGGAACCAATGAGAAAAGGCCACTTTTCCCAGGCCTGCCCAAGTTTACAAATATCCCTGACCCTGCCAATGAGTTCTGTTCTTTGTTTCCTCTTCTTTTGGGGTTCTGATGTTCAGTCGAAGACTGAAATCAGAGCATGTGTGGAGGATTAAGGTAGAGTTTATTAAAGGAGAGAAAGAACTGAGCTCATGTACTCCAAATATGGAGTGTCGTGAGGGGCTAGGGCACCCGGGAGAACTCATGGACTCCAAGCATGGCATCCATGAGGGGCAAGGAACTAGAAACAAACTCTCAGACCACACTTGTGAAATCCTGAAGGGCAGGGGCCAAAGATGGCTGCCAAGGTGTGGAATTGGTATACACTTAGGTAAGCTCACTTTGAGACCCAACCCACTTGATCTTGAGCCCAACCCATCAGTTGATCCCGTGTGGGCTCTATCTGTAAAGGAGAGCTAATCTCCATATCCTTTCATAAGCAAAGGGTGGGGGAAGTTGACGAAAGAGTGAGGTCCCTCAAGGTTATCCCAGCAGTGAGGGATGACCTCCCAAGACCTTCAGAGACCCTCCCAGCCTGGCTGCTCTAAACCTACCTTACTCTAGTAAACTCTGCCTTAATCCTCTATATGTTCTGGCTTCAATCTTTGACTTCTACACATAAGGACTCGACAAAAAACAAAAACAAAACCGCAACAACCCGATGTTGACCCAGAAGTTATTTTTTTCCTATGTTCTATTTTTCTGTCTGTTTCCACCCTAGGAAGAAACTTTAGAATGACCTGTCTTTTTTTGCCTTTTTTCCCTTCTCTTTAACTTTCCTCTCAATAATACCAATCCTTATTCAACTTTCGGTAACATTTATTTTATTTTATGGAATGAAGTGTTGCCCAATCCTAGAATTGCAAATAAAATAATTTGGGATCTTAGAAGTAAAGTTAGCATCCATCTCCCAGGATCAGGAGTCCATTGGTGGGTGGGGCGACAAAACTCCGAAGGCCTCAAAGAGGTAAGAAATCTTACACTGGAACACGGGCCTAAAGCTGAGGGTTAAAAAACAAACATTCCGCTGATGCAGGACGCTGCTACAGCAAGCAAGTTCCTAAAACAAAGTAGAAAGGTCGTGGCCGAAGCTGCTGGAGAGAGATAGGGCTGGGTGGCAACTTGTCCATTTGCTTGTCGCGGAGCGTGGTGCGTACAGAACACTACAGGTACACGGGACCGGTTACTTGTAAAGTGTCCTTTATCACACATACAGAAAACATTCCCCTGCAGACTCCGGCCCGCCACAGCCCAGCCAATCCCGCTTGGTGGAGAGGTATCCGCCGGGGGCCGAGCTCCACTCAGCGACGGGGGAGATTCTCCAGGCACAGCCATTGACAGGGCGGATGCAGGGCACCAAGCGGCCAGGTGCAAAATCAAGCCAAGGTTCAACCACTAAGGCCCCTTGGAAAAACAAAGAGCACGTGAGTCCCGTGTCCCGGAGCCCCCCGCGGGGGCGTGGCTTCTCGGGTGGGCGGAACGCAGCCGCAGAGGGACGGGGCCTCGCTACAAAAACGCGACCCGAGAGGGGCATCGGCGGGCCGGAGGCCGCCTTCGGAGGCGTGGTCTTCAAGGGGCCGGGCGCGCACCAACGAGACGCGACTCCTAGAGCGCCGGAAGCCGCTTCAGTGGGCGGCGCGTTTTCAGTTGAGAGTTGAAGTCGACGCGGCACGGAAGCAGCCGGAGGCCCCTGTGCCGCAGCCCGCAACTGGAGCTCCGCGGATCCCCGCGGCTGTCCGCCTCGTTTGCCGCCTCTCGTCGGCGTCCTAGCCCGCCGGTCTGCGGAAGCCCCTGCGGCCGTCGGACGCATCCTCGTTGGGCTGCTGCCCTCGGTGACCTCCCCCAGGTGAGTCCGGCCCTCTGCATCCCCAGCTCCCCGCGGCTTCTCGTGGGTTCCTGCATTCCGCAGGGAACTGTGCTCAGATGTCGGAGGTCGCGGCCCTTCTCTCCTTAACCCGGAGGTCTCCGCTTTTCCCTCTCTCCCTCGGAGGTCGCCGATCCTAACTTCCTCAGCCCCAGGATCTCACCTTTCCTTCCCTCCCCCCTGGTATCTCGTTCCTTCCCTCCCTTCCCTGGGGGTCGTTGGTCCTTCCTTTATGCCTAGGATCTCAGCCTTTTCCTCCCTCCCCGGGGGGGGGTCTCAATCCTTCCCGCCCCACCTTCTTACCTCCCTGGACTCCCTCCAGCCTCCTGTCCCACTCGGTATCTTCAGCCCGCAAGCTCAGCCTGTGTTTTGGGATAGAGGAACTGGTGCGTTTTACCGTTCAGAGTTTTGAGTCGCAAGCGCTACTTAGACTCGTGTTTTCAGAGGTTCTCTGGGGTTTTGATGGCAGATCTTACCTGCTTCCCTGGGACCCCACGTTTCTTGTCACAGTGTTAAGAGGTTTGGCACCCGAAACCAGCTTTTGTTTTCTCAGGCACATGTTTTGTCTGTTTCGTTTTGTGATAGGGCCTTGGGCTGTGGAGGTGAATCAGTGGATAAGATTCCTAAAGCGCGAGGGCTGGAGTTCAGATCTTTAGAACCTAAATAAAAGCCGGGCTGTCCGTCCAGTTTAACGCACTGGTAAGCTCTGAGGTCAATTGAAGTACCCGAAGTACACTTGCATGACAGTGGATGGCAATGGGGGAAGTATGTGCTAGTAGCTGTCTGTCTCTCTTTCACACATATACTCGCCTGCACCGGAGGAAAAAAAAGACTGGGTTCCTGTCTTAGGGTTCTCTGAAGAGCAGGATCTCTAGAATGTAATATATTATAAATAAGTTTATTAACTTAACTTGCAATAAAAAAGTGTCCTTCAAGCTTGGTGGAGAGGTAGCTGCTTTGTTCTTGACCTGAAAGTCTCAGGAAGTGGAAAGATCCAGAGGTGGTCTTGAGTCCCTACCTCCCTAGAGGGTCTAAGACAGGCCTGGAGACCAGTCTCCAAAGACAGCTGGAACAGTGGCAAAGTGGAAAGGATGGATTTCTGCATCAGCCAAGGATGGAGGCAGCAGTGGCAGCAGCAATAAAGAGAGTAACAATGCTCAATGCTGGAAAAGTGAACTCAACAGCCAGTCAACGCAGGATAAGGAAAGAGCAAGTACCTCTTGGTACCTACTATTATCCAAAGTACCAGCCACTAAGGGCTGGGTTTTCTGTATCAATTAATCAAGTACCTGCAGACTTGTTCAGAGCCCTGCTCCAACTATCAACCCTTCACCAGCTGTGTCCCACATAGCCTGCAAGTTGGCACAAGTGTAACCATAACATTCTGCTTTGGAGGCCCTGGCTGGCCTCAGGCTTGGGGTCCTTTGCTTTTTCAGTTGGGATGGCAGCGTGTAGTACTGTGCCTGGCAATCATTTTTTTCCTTTAAAGCTAATGGTTTAGCATCCTGTGACCAGTCTTTGTCTCCCACATCAATGAAGATAGAATCATTTTCTTCTAGAAGCTTTTATTTCCTCCTGTGCATCATGTCCACAGCCCCCTGAATTGTTTCTGTGTTTCAGTGGTTAGTCCAGGTGAACTTTCTTAGTGTTTCTGCTCATTGAGTGAGGTAAAGAAGCTGCTCTTGATCTGTGCTGACACCTTGGGCATGGGCAGCTCGCTCCTGAATCACCACTACTAACTCAGAAAGACAAGTGACAGGAAGGAACCAGGCATTAAAGATGGGGTGCTGCCTTCTCCAAGCTTTCTCCAGGGCACCAGTCCCAAAGCCGATAGAAGTGATCAAAATCTTACTCTTTGTGGGAAGGTTGGAGAACTTGTCAGTTCTGAAGGGTGCTCAGGGACAAACAATGGGGTCTGTCTTGGTCGAAATGTGAATTGTCCCCCACGGGCTCATGTGTTTGAATCTTTAGTTGGTTGAGAAGTTCAGGGCACCTTTAAGAGTTGGAATGTTTCTGGAGGAAGGCAGCCACGGGTGGACCTTGTGGTGCACTAGCTCCACCCTACTTTGGAGAGAGGGCTGCTGTTGCAGTTGGCAGTTTTGCAGCTCTGTCTCCATTAAGGATGTGACTGGATGTGACTTATCTCCACCTTCTGCCAGTAACCAGCCATGCCGCTTCTGCCATAAAGGACTGCTGGATAAATAAGCATGGTGAATGACTCTTCCCTTTCTCCCCTTAAGTTGTTTGAGCCCTAGTGCTGTCTCACAGCAGCACAAGAGGTCTTGAGTGTCATTTTAAAAGTTGTGTGTGTAGCCTGAGCCTCAGCAAGGTCCTGTGAGCCAAGACAAAGCTTCGGGGCAGGAAGACCAGGCACTGAGCCCACCTCTGTCCCCAGGCATTGCCAGAAACAGGTGGGCAGTTGGTGTCTTTTTACTTTTCAGAACTTACCGAGGGATGAATCCACAAGGGACAGCATCTTTCACTGGCAGCAGCCCACCAAGGCGCCACTTCTGCTAGTCCTTGTCAGGGGAACAAACTTTAATTTGGTCTCAAGGTTTAAGCTAAGTCAGCTCACACAGTACGAATCAAATAGTACCCATGGGTCTCTGTATGCGTATAGCTTACATAGTAGTCTGTCTCTATGCACATTCAGACTACACAGTGATTGTAAAGAGGCACCAGAGGCTGTCGGGAGCTGCCAGGTGGGGCTGATTATGGAGCAGGTGGTCTTTGTGGGGCATGAGATGGTTTAGTTTGCCAGGTGTTGAGCACAGGAGGGGAGACAGTGCTATCTGAATGGTGCAGTTAACAGTGGGGACTGAGTGGTGCTGAGATCCCAGGACAGCAAGTCCTGTGTTTGGGGGTCCTTGGTTTGAGTCTAGCTAATCAGATGGCAGGTCTGAGGCCCTTGCTATCACAGTGTAAGGTATGGTACTGGGGACTGGACCCAGGCTTCGACATGAACTCTACACAGAGCCATGCCCCGAGCCCATGGTATAATTTAAAAATTTTAGAATCATTTTTATACATTGCTGCATTTAGTGTCCTTACGATTTGAGAGTGTCTGTGTCAATGTCTATGAGAGGCTGTTTTCTAGTTTTCTGAACTATTTACAGGTTTGGGTTCAAGTTGTGCCACCTCACTAAGACGCAGTGCAGTGTTTCTGTGGCTGTGAAAGGTACAGCATCACTGAGCCCAGTGACAAGCAGGTTTTCCTTGTGAAGATGCTTTTGTGAAGATGCTTCTACTTAATTTCACAGGTAGAAGCTGGGGAACTTCCAGGTGGACAGTTTTGAGTATTTTCAGGGTATTTGTCCATGTCATCTGGGTTTGGGTGTTTCTGGCATATGTGCAGTTGCTTGTGTTGGCTGTGGTGAGCCTCTTCTTCTCAGGGTGTCTCTGAAATGCACTTGTGCTCCTAGGAGAGTGCCAGCATTCCAGGGAGTTTCCATAGGCCTGGGAGGCAGACCCTGTTCCCATGGGTAGGAAAAGATTTTGCCCATCACAGAAACTGAAGACATGCGGTTCCTGGATCCCCATAATTTGATTTGATTGTTGCATGCCCCACAGTGTGACTGACTGCTTGAACTGTCCCCTAAGGGGATGTGGCTTCGTTGGAATTTTACCCTAAACACTGGTGCGTGTTTGGTCAAATTGTTGGCTTTCAGCCTTATGTGTATTCGGCCTAGCTTTTTGCTGCTGCAGGGATCTGGTGGTGTGGAACACAGGACCTACTACCCTTCTGTGGCTCAGTGCTTGCAGGACAGATTCCACATGGAACATACTAGAGGCTTCTGCCATCAGGGCGTTGCCAAAGCAAGTGTCATCAACTGTTATTTCCTCCCCAAGTTCTTGGTGAAGCTGCATTTCTTTCTGTAAGCTGTGCCATTCACAGCAGAGTGCTCAGGAATCAATCTTGTGGGGTCCAGGAGTGAACCTACTTCTACCTCGACTTGCTGGTGGTACCCCACAGCCTCACCAAAGCTCATGTGAGCCCCTATGTACTTTAAGGACTGAAAGCTTGTTGTCTTCTGGGGGAAACAAAAGATAATAGGACCAAAAGAAACATGCTTGAGACTCAAGCGTGTTTGTAAAGTCACATATGCATGCAATGCCTGAGTGACACTCACTCCCACGATGGAAGAAAAGATCAGTTACACTCAAGACTGAAATCCCCAAACACGCACCAACCCTGGAGCTCCGGATCTGGCATCTGGTCTCCCGCCTTGGGCCTTGGCCCTTGGCCCTCCAGATCTGCCTCTATGCCTTCAGCTTCGGCCATTGCAACTCAAGTTTGGCCTTCACAGCTTGTATAGGGGGCTCTGGGCTCCCTCCCTAGGAAGCCTGCTCTTCCACTTACTGTCTAGGCAGCATTTTGAAACTTTGGTGCAAGCCTCCATGACTGCCTAGGAAGCCTGCTGCTGTGGGACAGTATTCATGCATGACTAAGGGAGAAAGGCAACTTTATTTGTATGGCAGCTCACAGAAGCTGTGAATCGATCACAGCTGTCATCATGGGGGGATGGAAGGGGACTAACTGCAAGTGTGGCAGGTCTTCCAACACCTCAAGGTCTGTCCCTGTGCTGTATCTTCCTCCAGCAAGGCTCACATCAGCATCACTAAGGATTCAAACATGCTGGCTGGGGGGGCAGCTCACATTCAAACCAGGACATCTGCATACCAGCATTGTGAATGCGAATGCTGCTGCCAAGTTCTGTTGGCAGCTTCACGTTTAGTCTCTGCACCTCACTGGCCAAACTGGGAAAATCCTCGAAAGTGGCAGGTTGTGCAGCTGACCTTTCAAGTGGCATCTAATCACCACTCACATTTTCACTAGTCAGAGCCTTCTGAGGGTTGGGTCTGTCCTTGTGTACCTTTCCTGTTACCCCAGGGAGGAGCCCAAGTCTCTGCAGTGACTCTTCCCTTGAGGTCCTCCTCACCAGTCTTTTCATGTCTTCTAAAGTCACCGTAGCCGCCTGAGCACCAGCCATGCCACAGCCTATGTGTTTGCTGTCTTGAAATTTCCTCCACCAAGCAATTCTCAGAATATAGGCAGGATGCAGCTAGATTTTATTTTATTTCATTGTATTTATTTATTTTGCCAGAATGTGGCATGGATGACCTCTAGCCCAGTTCCCGGTTTCCCTTGAGAACCCAGCTTTACTACTTGCATCTCCCTCTACATTGAGGTCCTCTGCACCCCAGTGTAGTCACCTGGGCTCTGCTTACAGCTTTCTAGGGCTTCTTTGGCTCATTCCACCTGAAACCAATAAGTCAGGTAGATCAGGCAGTGACCTTGGCACTGATACCAACTTCCTGTGGTGGTATTTTTCTGGTTCCTGTGACAAGCAAGCATAACAAGGGAGGGAGGCTGTCTTGCTGGTTGGGAAGCAGGTTTTGGACACATTGCACCTAGCCAGGACGCCAAGGGTGAGTGCTGGCGCTCTGCTACCTTTCTCCTCCCCTTCCCTTTGTGCTGCCCAGGCCCAGCTGTGGGTACTCTCCTCCACTGGCCTCGGTGCACGTCTCCTTTCAGTCAGTGACAGTGAAGACGGCGATCTGCTCTCACAACTGACAGCAAAAGTTCATCCAGCTCACGATTCCCTCTCTGTCGACAGCAGGCCGTCCTGGAGCCCCCAACGGGTCAGGTGCCGGTGACCTTCAGGGACGTGGCTGTGTGCTTCTCCCGAGAGGAATGGCAGTGTCTCAGCCCCGGCCAGAGGACCCTCTATTGGGATGTGATGCTGGAAAACTTCAGGAACTTGGCCACTCTGGGTAAGGCAAGTCCCCACCGAGGACATCTGCGTCTCTAGAGTCAGCCCAGCTGCTTCTTCACACCCCTAAGTCTGTGGTGGCCTTGGTACTGATGTGCCTGTGCGCCCTGTGGTGTACAGACTCTTGTGCCTTCCTTGCCTTCCTCTTTCCTGCTTCCAGGTGGGATCTGAGCCCTGTTGCGTTGTCCTTTGCAAATAAAACTCCATTTCTGCTTTTAAAAGGCTACTGCAGTCCCAGCCCAGACCTTGTTTCTTGCCTGGAGCAGTGGGATGAGCCCTGTGTTGAAGACTGGGATAGACCTGAGGTTTTGGAAACACGTAAGTGAGATTCGGGTCAGCCTGGCCCTTAGTCCTCACATTTCCTGACACCCTGAGGGAGCAGACACAGAACTGCTTCTAAATTGGGGGTTTCAGAGGAATGGGAGGGATGTGTAATGTACTGTGGAGTCCTGTTGGTGAGATCCCTTGGGGGGAATGTGTAGCAAAGAAAGCAGTTGCTGTGACAGCAGGAGATTTGACTGACAGTTGATTGGTCTGACACCCTCTGCCAGCTACATGCTGTGTGGCAGGCTGACTTTGTGCCTGTTTGCTCATTGTAAAGTTGGGGTAACACCAATGGCTGTCTCCTTAGTAGAGATGGCCATAAGGGGGCCCTTTGCCACTAAACTCAGCCCAGTCCTGGCCCACCCTGGGTTTTTGTTTTTACTTAAAATCCTCTCAGAGGTTGATGAAGCAACTATGTGAGCCTGTGACAAGCCGCGTGTCCCAGTCATGTGGAACCTCTGGCTGGGGTGGGCAGCAGGCCCCTGGCTCAGAGGGTGAGTAGTTCCCAGGTAGCTCCTCCATGCCTGCCTCCCTGTTACAAACTGATGCAGCTCCACGTTTTCTTGATAGACTTTTGTTTTGCTGGTGTAGTAACCAGCTTTGTCTTGCACAGTGTGGTCAGGGGTACACTGGAGCGCCTTTGAAACTGTTTAGCAAAGTAGAAGAGGGCACTGGAAAGTGTGTGCCTATGGAGGTCCAAGGAGGACTTTTGGAATCATCCTGATCGCTCCACCTCCCTTTTGCTTTGCTGGGTGGTTTCCCAGGCTCCTCCTTCCAGGCCAGAAATGCAGGCTGCCACCATTCCCCCCACTGTTTTTCTGTAGGATCTGGAGTCAGAACTCAGTTCCTTTTGCTTTCGAGGCCGACGTTAGCCTGTAAGCCATCATCCCAGCCCTGTCCTTAGCTCTCACCATTAATGGCAGTGTGTGGCCCTCACCCTGCCTTTGTGGCTTGCACCCTTTTACTAACTCCTAAGCTTGAGGTGACTCCTTCCATGGCTGTTTTGTGACCTGCCCGTCCTGTATGAATGTCTTTGTTCCTCTATAGGGGCCAGGAAGCCCACTGACCATAGGAGCCCCTGTGATCAGCTGGCCCGTCGGCGAGAGACAGTCAAGCCACGGACAGGAGCCAAGAGAGAGACTGTGCTCAGGAAGAGAGCTGCTGCCCGAAAGAAGCTGGACAGGCCTGCGGCTGCCCAGGACCAGGCAGGAGGAAAGCCTTGCAGGAAGCCATGCGAGAGCCATGCCGAGGGACACCCCTTCATCTGTGGTGTGTGCGGGAAGGCGCTGAGCTGCCACAGCCGGCTGGCTGCTCACCAGACCGTGCACACTGGCACCAGGTCCTTTGAGTGTGTCCAGTGCGGCCAGACCTTCCGCTGGGTGTCGAACCTCTTGCGCCACCAGAGAAATCACACCAGCGAGAAGCCCTTCTGCTGCGACCTGTGTGGCCAGGCCTTCACCTTGAAGGACCGCCTGGCTCAGCACCGCAAAGTCCACACAGAGCACCGGCCCTATGCCTGCGGTGACTGCGGGAAGGCCTTCAAACAGAAGTCCAACCTCCTCCGGCACCGGCTAGTGCACACAGGGGAGCGGCCTTTCTACTGTGCCGACTGTGGGAAGACCTTCCGGACCAAGGAGAACCTCGGCCACCACCAGCGGATCCACAGCGGGGAGAAGCCCTACACGTGCGCCCAGTGTGGCAAGGCCTTCCGCTGGCTCAAAGGCTTCAGCATCCATCGGCGGCTGCACCTGACACGGAGGCTGTACGAGTGTGAGCTCTGCGGGAAAGGCTTCCGCCACCTCGGCTTCTTCACCAGGCATCAGAGGACTCATGGGTGTGGAGGGCTGTAGAGACTCTGCTCTGAGAGCTCCCCAGGACAGGAAGTTGCCCTAGAGGGGCTCTGGAGTGCCAGCTTGGTGCCCTGAGCCCCATCAGGGTGCCCTTTATGCACTTTGCCTTCCTTTCTCTTCTGCGCTCTTATGGGGAAGAGAGCTTTGAGCTTAAGAAGTAACACTGCAGCGGTGAGACATGGTAGTGAGCTCCATGCAAATGCTGTGGTTGTTACAGGGCCAGGCTGCATTGACAGCTGGGGTGCTTAGTGCACTGTGCATGTGGGGAAGCAGTGACCACGCAACATTGTGTGTGGAGTGCTGGGTGACAAAATACTGCCACGGCGCTGTTTCTTTGGTAGTTTCTTAAACTAGACATGCCAATTTTTCTGTAATGTAAAACATTAGCATCTTCTGTTCATTCAGGTTCATTAAATTATGGTCAGGAAGGCAGAGTCTTGGTGCTTGAGACCTGACCCTCTACCTCAGGTGTGACCTTCCTCTGCTGAGCTGTGGGGAAGCTGGGTGGAGAAAGGGCAGTTGCTTCCTGACTGGCCTGTCAGTCAGGATTAAGAGTCACAGGATGATTTCAAGCTGGGCTGCTCTGTTCAGCCTGAAGGTCCCTTGCTTCTCGGCCCTTTAGTCAGGATCTCACCACCACAGGCATGGCTCTTGCAGCTGTGAGCCTCAAGCACCTATGAGGTGGTGCTGGGTGCCACCTGAGTCAGGTCTGCCTATTGCGTAGGGAAGTGGGGATGGCCTCCACTTGGATGATTTAGAAACTGCCGTCAAGCTGTCAGCAATGCCCTTGGGTGAGCTGGGTCTTAAAGCAGTGTGAGGTGGCCATGTTCATGTGGGCCTCTGTGGGGCCCAGCTGACCACTTTACATCACAGCATGTCTTTTTGCAGCCAGAAGGATGGTTGCCAAGTGGACCTTGCCATCTACCCAGAGCTGTGACCAAGGGATCAACCTCTTGTCCCCGCTGATTCTGTTACCTCTGATGACACACTGCTTTTGGTTCTTAATAATTCCAGTTAATGAAGTCTGGGGAGATAGCTCAGCAGTTATAGCACTTGCCACATAAGCCAAAGGACCAGAGTTCAGATCCTCAGCTCCCACATAAAATGCCAGGTAGATGTGACACCCCACTGCCTGTAATTCCTGCCTCAGAAGGTGAAGACTCGAAGTCCCCAGAATCAGTGATTAGCAGAATGAGCTCTGGGCTTGATTAGAGACTCAGCCTCAGAAGAACAAGATGAAAGAGTGATGAATGATTTCTGGTGTCAACCTCAGATCTCGCACACCATAAACACACTGCACTGACTCATGCAGTTGACAAGTGCATAGAATTGGAAAGGAATTTATAATTTGTTATTCTTCCCTAGAATGTGGAGCTGGGGTGGCCCTGATTTAAGCAAACCTACTTTAGATGCTTTTTGTTTTTTGTCTCAAGCTAAGGCTGACCATGCACTCACTGCAGTACAGTCTTATCATCAGTTGCTGGCACGCCGGTGTTCCAGGAATGCGTGGCACGTGGTGGCAGCTAGGACAACCTCAAAGTTCCTTGTCCTACACCACATGGGCTGCTGGGGATCGAATTCAGGTTGCCAGGTTTATAGGCAGGATCCTCACTGCTGGGGCCTCACCAGACCCCACTTTGGTTTTGAGTCTTCACTGAGCCTGGAACTGACTGATTTGGCTGGTCTGGCTGACCTGGGTGCTCTGGGGACGTCCATGTCCCCAGCCACTGAGCACTGACAGACTCCCATTTGGCTTACATGTGGGTGCTGGGGTCCTCACACTTTAAAAAATTTTTTTATTTGTATCAGTGTCAGAGAGCACATGTGTCCCTGTGGAGGACCAAGGGTGACTTCAGGAATCATCCTGGATCGCTTCTACCTCCTTTTTGCTTCACTCTGGGATTTCCCAGATCTGCCCACCATTGCTGGAAGTACAGACCTGTTGTTTTTATTTTGTTCTCATGTGTGTTCATGTTGCATGTGTGGGGGCACTGTGAATGTGCAGAACCAAGGTTGATACAGGGAATTGGTCCATTCCTTGTGAAGCAGTTCTGTTAGACCCAGAGATTACTGATGTAGCTTGGCATGTGAACCTTGGTCTGGTGAGCCTTTCCTACCTCTGAGACAATTGGAATTAACAAGTGGGCCACCACCACATGGTGTTTATGTGATTCTGGGAATTCAGGTTGCAGTTGTAGCTTGAAAGGCAGGTACTTTCATCCTGTCATCTCCCCCACAATGCTTCTCTTCAGGATGTGACCACGTGGGATTAACCTGCAAGCTATAGCATGGCGATGAGTTGTAAAGTGTTGGCCAGAGCAGGCCATCCCAGTGCTCGGTGGCAGAGCTATCTGGCATGACCAGTCTGCTACACCTACCCTGCTTAACGGGTTCTCTGTCCTTTCACATCTAAAGAATTGGATAGTACATGGAAGAACAGGGTGTCCCTGGCTGCTTTGATACAGTTCTTTACTCATCACTTAGGAACCTGCCCTTAGTTATGTGACCAAGGAGAGAGGGACAGATACAACATGGTCTGGTCTGCATCAGACTCACTCCCCATTGTCACCACCTTCCCAGGTCTTGGAAGCAGGTGAGGGGCCAGCAGTGTCCCCTGACCTCATTAGTGTATGCTTGCATGTGGCCACCTGTGTGTCACCTTGAAGCAGAGCAATGCCTGTGACCTTCCACCCTGATGTCAGGCAATATTCACTGGCCTAGCCAGTGAGCCCTGTGGCATCCTGGTTGAGTTCAACCCAGGGAAGAACACAGTCCTAGAAGAAAAAGCCGTGTCCCAGCATGCGGAAGCTCAGGAGTAGAGTACTGGTTAGATCACTGGGCACTCATTTCTAACCTTGTACCACTCAGCTGTTTGATGTGGGACCTGCTGTGTGTCAGTCCTGGAAGTGTAGGATCTTTGCTTTACAGTGCAAGTCCACTTTGTGCACCTGAGTCATGGGCCCACTAAATGGAACAAGGCATCTGAGACACGAGGAGTTTTGGACGGTAGTGAGTACACGAGCTAATTCAGTGAATCTAACCATGGAACACTTTGGGTTAAACTTGAATCTTCTTCATAGCCAACTCCGTGCTCAAAATACCACAGAAATCAGGACAGTTTGAGCCACTCTGGGATGACGGAGCTGGGATACCTCCACACCCATTCAGTCCGCTCTCCACTTTGCTCCCTTCTCTGCACACTTGCTAGGGAATGTGACAAGCTGCATCCATGGATTCTGCCAGGTGAGTCCATGGTTGTCCAGCCTCACAACATGCTCACTAGCTACCTACCCTACTCTAGGCAGTGTAAAGTCCATGTGGGGGACATACTGTATGCTTTGAGGAGCCCCAAGTAGCAGCAAGAGCACAGCTGTGGCATTCACCTGGCCAGAAGGAAAGTGACACATTGGCAGGGCTGGGCATTTTAATTGAGAGTGCCAATGAAGTGAAGATATGACCCAGGAGAGCACAAGTAACAGCTTGTCCGAAGCTTGGATACATCCAGTAGCATCTCCACGGGAAGCTTCCATTTCCAACTTTTTTTTTTAATTTTTTTTTTATTATTTATTCAACTGTGTGTATGTACACGCGCGCATGTGTGTGTATGTGTGTGGCTGTGTATGCGTAGAACCACGGACGAATTCGCGAACCACCATGGACGCCTCCACCTCCTGCCCTAGGATTCACAGGCTCCACCCTACCAGGACCAGAAACGCAGGCCGTCCCTGCTTCTGTCTGGCGTCTATACGTGGGATCTGGGATCTGAACTCGGGACCTTCTGCCTGCAAGGCGGAGGCTTAACCCCTGAGCAACCTCTCCAGCCCCCACTTCCAACTCTTGACCCTTCTGTTTAGGAAATATACAGGACTGTGTTAGGGTTCGGAAGCAGGATGTCTACAACAGAATTCCAGGTGACTCAGAATGATGTACAGGCACACAACACAGGAACAGAATACAAGATGGGTTCATCTGGGGGCTTGAGAGATGACTTAGGGGTTAAGTTCCTGCCTTGCAAGCAGAAGGAACCCACTTTGAGTCCCAGATCCCATGTAAAACATGCCAGATGGAAACGGGAATGAACTGTACTTCTGTCTCTGGAAGGTGGAGCTTGGGAAATCCCAGAATGAAGCAAAACAGAGGTAGAAGCAGTCCAGGATGACTCCTGAAGTCACCCTTGAGCTTCCATAGAGACTCATAGTGCCTTCTGATACACACACACACACATTTAAAAAAAAGAAAATGGTTCATCTGGACTGTTCCTGAAACTTTCTCTAAATTAAATATATATTTTTTAATTTTTTTATTCAACTGTGAGAGTGTGCACGTGTGTATGTGTGTGTGTGTGTGTGTGTAGAACCATGGATGAATTCGGGAACCACCATGGACCTCCTCCACCTCCTCATTGTTTACTCTGCCCCAGGATTCACAGGCTCCGCCCTACCAGAACCAGAAACGCAGGCTGCCCCCGCTTCTGCCGGGCGTCTATACGTGGGGTCTAGGATCCGAACTCAGGACCTTCTGCCTGCAAGGCAGAGGCTTAACCCCTGAGCCACCTCTCCAGCCCCTCTAAATATATTTTTAAGACTACTGAAAAAGTCCCAGTTGGTTATCAGCAAAACTCCCTGTGAGGCTGAGAAGGGCACTCTCTTCCTCAGACCTCTCCCATCCCGTTGCCCACGCAATCTCCCCAAGGCATTATTCACATCTCTCTGAAGCTGGCGCCCAACCTAGGTCAGTTGTTCCTGGAAGGACGCCAATTCCTGCACAGGGAAAAAAAGGAGGCACCAAGCTCCAAAGCTCCCACGGGCAGCGACCCAAGCAAGTGCCAGACCCCCTTGGAGGTCGCAGATTCATACCTTTATTGGGCAAGGCAGCGTCCAACACGTCTTCCCGCCCCATGCCCTCGGTGGCCTTGCCCAGGCTCAGGCTTGTCCCGAAACAGTGGCATCTTTCACCATCTCCTCCCTCGAAAGGTTTAGAGTAATCTGATTTTAGGGCACAGCTGGGGGAAGCTGGGAACTGGGCTTGGCAGGGGCGACCTGAACCTGTGGGTTCTCATGTGTAGACCATGTGGAGAACCGGGAGCTTTTTCGCGATCGAGACCGCAAGAACCCAGTGCTCCCGGTCGACGTCAGCGACAGGACCCGGGAGTTCCGGAGCGACCGGGTCAGGGATTGGCCCCGCGAGCCTCGGTGGGAGGGAGTCAGGGAGGTGATTCGGGTACTCGGGCGTGATGTCAGGGTCGCAATCACGGAGCTCGTGGCCAGCGACGGGGTCAGCGACGGGGCCAGAGAAGGCTCGCGGGGAATTATATATGAGTACCTGGACACTGGCTGCCAGGAGCCCACCGATGGGGCCTGGGAGGCCGATCGCGACTGCATCTGGGAGGCCGTGTTAAATGAGTCCACAGAGACAGAGATCGACGGTGGGTGAAGGGTGGACTGTAGGGAGAGGGGCGGCTGCCAGAGGGTCGGGCCCCCGGGGCCCCTGCGCAGCCAGCCGTGCAGGACCGCCAGGTTCCGCACGTTCTCGTGCTCCTGGCGTAGCTGCTCGCGTTGCTGTAGCAGCTGGTTGCGCAGGTCGTGCAGTAGCTTGGACCGCTGGAGGAGCCTCCCAAGCTCCTTCCGGAGGCGCCCGTTGTCCGCCTTGATGGTCTGCGTGTGCGTGATGAGGGCGCGTGCCGCCTCCCGCTCCGCACGGCGCGTCAGTGACTGCACATGCTGGCGCGCCTCGCGCTCGAAGCTCGCCTTGTCATCCAGGAAGCGGCGCTTCACCCGGTGCAGGAGCTGCGTGTGCTCCACGCGCATATGCAGCAGCTCACGCTCCAGCGTGCGGATGCGGGCCAGCTGCTCCAGCTGCAGCTCCTGCAGTGGGGGCGCGGATCAGTGCAGGGACGGAGAGCGCACCCCCCCTGCCCGCCCCATCCGCGAGAGCGCGCACTGGCCTTGTAGGGCTGCAGCTCCTCCACCTGCCGCGCCATGCTCTCTGCGCGCGACATCATGTCGTTCAGCTGCGTGCGCACCCCGTCCTCGCGCCCCTGGTACAGTGACTCCAGCTCTGATCGCTGCCACCGAATCTGTGCCAGGTCTGTGCGGTTCTGATCCTCGAGCCGCACGATGGTGTTGGCGCAGCGCTGTGCGTGGGCGGTCACGTAAGTGGCGTAAAGCCGGTTTTCTTCGCGCAAGCGCACTGCCTCGTGATCCAGGAAGACGTTGTTCTCCAGCACTTGATCCACCCGCGCCTCGCAGGCCTCCAGCTGCTCCGAGAGCAGCGCGTTCTCGCGCTGCAGGTACTGCGCACGCTCCGACGGCGGATGCTCGACGACCTCGCCCGCCTGCCGGCGCCCGGCGCTGGGCCCCCGCTTTTTCTTGGGCGCCATTGGCTGGAGCCTAGGGCACCTGCACTCTTGAGAATACCGTGACCCACCCGCTCGCCCTTCCCCAGCCTGGAAATTCTAGATATCTAGACAGACCCTAGGTCCAGGGAGTTAGTTACTAGGTTTGGGATAGGGCAGGATCGGAGGTCGGAGCGCGGTCGCCAACCTGCACCTGCTGTGGGTCCGGGGACGGGACGTGCTTCTAACATTAGAATGTTGGCATTCAGCCTGCGTAGCTGCTATGGAGACGGAACCTGGTTACTATCCCCACCCTGTTGCTCTGGCAACGGATTGATTTCCCCCTTCATTCCTTGCAGCCCCCTTTGCTTGACAGCATCGCGGGGTGGGGGTGCACCTCTCGAGAGCCACGAGCTGGAGTCTGCAGCTACAGGACACCGAACTTCCTGCCAAACCAACAACGCTGCCAGCCCCACCCTTCCCGCTCCCACACCCCCTCCTTCCTGCTTGGAGCGACCCCTTCTCACTTTTTGCTGTGAAGTCTCTGTGGTGTGGGAACGAAGCTTTTCATCCCTGAGGAGGGCCTCTAGGACCTCCGTGGAGTGGGGCCCGGTGGAATGCCGTGCCATTAGCCTGTCCGGGCAGTGCTCTTCTCTTTGAAGTCAGAGGCCCTCCCATGGGTCAGCTTCCTTTCCCACTGGACTGTAAAGAAACGCTAAGATTTGGCTGTCTGCAGTTTTGCTGCTAACTCTGTGTAGACAATATTATTTGATTCGATATTTTAAAAAATATATTTATCTGAGGTTTGCAGAAATAACTCAGTGGGTGAGATACCTGTTTGCAAACCTGTTGACCTGGGTTCAATTCCCAGTAGGAGAGAAGGAGTTCCTGAGAGCTGTCCTCTGGCCTTCACCCTTGTGCCATGGTATGCATCTGCTCTCTCTCTCTCTCACACACACACACACACACACACACATATGCATCTGTTCTAATCTCTCCTCTTTCCCTTCTCTCTCTTTCTCATCTCCCTCTTGAATAAAAATTATTTGAGAGGGGCTGAAGAGATGGCTCAGCGGTTAAGCCTCTGCCTTGCAGGCAAAAGGTCCTGAGTTCGGATCCTAGACCTCACATATAGACGCCAGGTGGAAGTGGGGGGCCTGCGTTTCTGTTCCTGGTAGGGAGGAGTAGTTCCCGAATTCGTCCATGGTTCTACAAACACACATACATACACACACATACGCACACATGCATATGCACAATTGAATAAATAATAAAAAAAATTTTTAAATTATTTGAGAAAGAGGGAGGAAGGGAGAAAGAAAGGGAGAGAAAGGGTAGAGGAAGGGAGAGAAAAAGAGGAAGGAGGGAAGAAGAGGAAGGAAAAGAGGAGGAAGGGAGAGAAAACACACATGAAGGAGAAAGAGGAGGGAGAGAGGAAGGAAGGGAGAGAAAAGAAAGGGAGAGGGGAGGGAGGAGAGAGAATCTGCATAATGTGGTGTGTACACACGGGGGTCACATGACAGCTGTCTGAGGACCATGTGGGCTCCAGGGATGGAGGTTGGATCATCAGGTTTGCACACAAGCAGTCCTTGGGGACCTGTCGGAGCTCTGTCTCAGGCCATGGGTTTATTCGTCTTCCTATCAGGAGCCTTAGCCTGCTGGACAACCGCCCATATTTGCTCATGTTTATTGGGTTGTAAGCAGATGGGCAAACATCATCAGCAACCCGTTGTTCCCCAGTCTAGCTTGCTGAACAAATGGGTTCATTAGGGTCATTTAGGAGTGTGGGTGAAGAGTTACCACGGACATCTTGTCAGCATGGGTGGCAAACCACCAGAGTTGTTTACACAGCTTGCTGGCAGCTCGGCAAACTGGAGAGTCTCTCTGCAGCAAGTGTTCACAGCTTGTGTAACCCTGGGGAAACACTGTGAATCTTCCCAGTTTTGCTGTCAAGTCAGGAAGCTATTTGCTTCCTGAATCTCGCCTCTCTCCTCCCTCCAAGAGCAAATGTTTCAAGTTAGAGAAATTTGCTACATAGTAGATTTTATTATTTTTAAGCCTGCAATTCACATTTCTGAACTTGCTGTCATTAATTACAGTTGACTGTAAAGTGTGGCAGGGTAAGAGGGAGAGGCATTGCGCCTCCTGGGGGGTATCAAGTGGGGTGTGATGGTGCACCCCTGTAATGTCAGCACTTGGGTAGTGGAGGCAGAATGATCACAAGTTCAGGGCCTGCTTGGCTATTGTGAGAACAGTTCATGCTACATGTCAAAAAGAATGTGTAAATGAAAGTAGAGTGAAACTGAAGACTAAGACCTGGGCAATAAGATTTCAAAACAACTGACTCAGAAACCCTGAAGGCGATATCTGGATGTTGGTCTTAAACATGGACTTTTAATATGAAAGGGCACCTAACCTGTTACCGAAAGCAGAAAAGGCAAGCATGTGGGGAAGGGACCACTGGACCTTGTCTTTGTGGTTCTTGCGGCCTCTGAGACAAAAGATTCTCCTATTGGATCTTGTCCTGCTCTCCCTCCAAGAAGGGAACAGGAAGTCTGCGAAGAGAAACTTTCATTTGGCAAGAAGGAATGACAATTCAGAGAAACTGCTGGCCTGAGCAGCGGGTGACAGCAGACTGCTAGCCCAGACCTGCCAACAAAAGCCACACCACCAAGAACTTTCACGACTCAGCCTGCAGATGCTCCTGAGAGCAGCTGGGAGCAGATTAGTCTGCAGAGCGGGACGGATCCTGCTGCAGCCACAGGGTGCGTCCTGAAGTGTGACCCGGGACTGGGCCCCTTCCTGCAGGTCCAGGTCTGTTTTCTTCCTCCTGGTCTCGTCCTCATGAGCTTGGACAGGGGTGGGCACAGTCTCAGCCATTTGTGGTCTTTTCCAGTCTTCAGTCTTTCTTTTTTACAGCTCAGCAAGTGCGGGGGCCAGTGCCTTGCCTGAGCCAGGAACCAGATTCTAAAATCTGAAGTTTGCCCTAGTTAGAGTCATGTGACTCCGTTGGCTGGTCGTGTGCATGAAATGAGGCGTCAGATAGGACCAGTCAGAAGAGAGCTGTCAGTCCAGCCCTGGAAAGCAAAATCTTGCTTCCAAAAAAGACCTGATCTAGTCTTCAGGGCAAGGAGAAGGAAGAAGAGAAGGAAGCCTGTGTCTTCACATGGTTTCTCCTGGCTCCAGTAGGTACTGCAAGTTTTCTACACCTGTTCTGGCTTCCGTGCTGATTGCCACTGAGAAAAGAAGTGTGTGGAGCTGCTTCTGGCTTGAGCTCCAGTTGCTAGTCAGAGCAGCCTTAGCCCTGGCACCTCTGCCTCCTCGGCCCTGCACCTGATACACACTTAAGAGCTCCACCTGGGCCCTGCACCTGGCACCCTCAGGGCTGGTCTGCGTACTGCCTCCACTTGGCCCAACCCCCATTTGGATTTACACCTTGCTGATTGAGGACAGAGACAAGGTTTTTGTTACGCATGGCGTTCAGAGGGCAACCACAGGTGCTGGTCCTTGTTAGGAGGCCCCTCAATAAATGCAGGCTCATTCGAGTTGGGCACAGAGGAAGCTCTACTTCAGCAGTAAGGTGGGAACGCTTTGGGCAGAAGAGCATGCGCAGGGGCCTAGAGAGAGCCGCCGGGGCAGCATGGTGGGCCAGAAGAGGATAGTAGCAGCTATTGTGCATGTGGCAGGTGGGTGCACAGCCCAAAGGCTTGAGAGAACAAGGGGTTTTATACTCTCTCTTTTATGACAGTCTGGTTGCAGTTGCTTGTCCAGCTTGGCAGGAGAGTCCACATCCACACCAGGGTGGAGAGAACTGGCTGCACCACATCCACAGGACTGAGAGGGATGATCCTTACTTTCCAGACTAGTATGTTTGGCCAAGTACACAGAAGGATGCCCACTTTCTCAATCAGTTCCCTCCATTTGATTAACCTCCTGGGGAACTAGTCCCACCCACCATGGGCTGGACTGCCCTATCAATCAGACAATTTCCTGCAGATTTGCTCTGAGCTTAACTAAACTACTAATTCTCTGCACATGTACCCAGCTCGAATTCTTTATGGTCAAGTTGACACTTGTATCTAACTATGCCACTTCACCTCTTGTCAACTTGACACAAAACACATTTCACTTTAAACTGTAATACCTCACAGGTATTAAACTTATAATATGTACATATTTAATTTTATTAATTCTAGAATTCTAAAAATTCTCATAGACAAATTTAAAATGTACTGTAATTAAAACTTCCGTACTAAATCAACATTTTAAAAGTTCAAAGTCTCGGGTTGGCGAGATAGCTCAGGGGTTAAGACTCTGTCTTAACAGAAGATCTTGAGTTCAGATCCCAGGTCCCATGTAAAAACACCAGGTGGAAATGGTGGTGGCCTGCACTTCAGTTAGTGGGCAGAGCCTGGGAAATCCCAGAGCTAAGCAATAAGGAGGGACAAATAATCCAGGATGATTCCCAAAGTCACCCTTGGTCCTCCACAGGGACACACAGTGCTCTCTCTCTCTCTCTCTCTCTCTCTCTCTCTCTCTCTCTTTCACACACACACACACACACACACACACACACACACAAATAAAATATATTAAAAGTTCAAAGCCCTTAACTGTAAGAGTCTCTATTAAATCAAAATAAATAAATATTGTATGCTTGCTTCAGCAGCACATATACTAAAACTGGAACAATGCAGAGAAGATTAGCAAGGCTCCTATGCAAGGATGACATACAAATATACAGTATAAAAATCCTTTGAAAAAATAAGTTAAATATGTCAACATAGATAAAACATCAAAATGTAATCATTGTGACACAATAAGGAAATATGGAATTAAGAACAAGTCCAGCAAGTCTAGTATTGCATCCTGTAGTTCACTGTCCATTTTCAGTTGCTCATCATGTAGTCAGGGCAGCTCAAAGATTCTGGCCAATCATAGTCCCCTTTCATAATCTAAAATTGCACAAACAGTTTTCTCTAGACCAGATCGAATTTGCACTCAGCTGTCCTTACACACATCCCATCCTCACACATATCCCATGGCTCTGGCATCTCCATCAGCACTCTGGGTTCACTGCTGCAGCTACAAGCTTCACCTTCCTTTGCTGGAACTCCAAATCCACACTTAGTGACAAGCTTCAGCTGCTCTCCAGGAACCCTCAACCCTGCGTGAAAACCAGCACCACCTGGAGAATGCTGACATTCTGCATTGAAGTTGAAAAATGTAGCTTGGCCTACTCAAATCACAACTGTATCAATTTTTTTGTGTGCTGATTCTAGGAAAGCCCTTTTTTAGACAGCCAAAACTTGCAAAGAACAAGAAAGTATTTTGATCTCCAGAAGCCCACAGGAGATAACTGACTTCTGAAAGTTGTTCTCAGATCTCCACCCATGTGCCATGGCACAAATGTCTCTCTCTCTCTCTTTCTCATTCTAATAAGTAAAATATTTTATTTTTGTTTTTTTTATAATTTTATTTTGTATGTGTGCATGTGTCTTTGTGTGTGTGTGTGTGTGTGTGTGTGTGTGTGTCAGAGGGCACTGTGTGTGCCTGTGGAGGCCCAAGAGTGACTTCTGGATTGCTTCTACTTCCTCTTAGCTTTGCTCTAAGATTTCCCAGGCTCTGCCTTCCAGAGCCAGAAGTGCAGGCCACCACCACTTCTGCCTGGTGTTTTCAGGTAGGATCCGGGATCCAAACTCAGGACCTTCTGCTTGCAAGGCAGGAGCTTAACCCCTGAGCTCTCTCTCCAGCCCAATAAAATATTTTAAAAAGAGAAGAAAATACACTGCAGAAGTTCCATACCTTCCCAAGAGACTATTGATGAAGGAGGGCTGGATGAAGGAGGGCTGTTTGCTCCGGTGGTCTACCCAATGCGTCATGTTCTAGCAAGTGTCCAGGCACATGCCATCAAAGGCAGCCCAGATGCAGTTTAGGGAAGGTTTGTAATGGGAAAAGGAGGGCAGATGGAATTAGGTAGCTGGGGTGAAAATAACATATTGGAAACTCTAAAATAATAAGGATAGGGTGTCAGGGTGGCCTTGGTGGTTCGAGGCAGTTGAGCAGGGCGTGAGAGCCACGCGGGGTGGGGCTCAGAGCGGGTGCTCAGGGGCAATGTGTGTCCGAAGAGAAAATGAGTTTAGCCCTGAGGAGTGAGCTTGTGGTAGACAAAACAAAGAGGAAAAAAAGGAGAGAATCATCTGATGAACAGAAACAAGAAATTAAAGATGCTTTTGAGCTATTTGATACAGACAAAGACGGAGTGATAGATTATCATGAATTGAAGGTGGCAATGAGAGCCTTGGGATTTGATGTTAAAAAAGCGGACATACTGAAGATTCTTAAAGATTATGACAGAGAGGCCACAGGGAAAATCACCTTTGAAGATTTTAATGAAGTCGTGACAGATAGGATATTGGAACGAGACCCACATGAGGAAATACTGAAAGCATTTAAGCTATTTGATGATGACGACTCAGGTAAAATAAGCTTGAGGAATTTGCGACGTGTGGCCAGAGAATTGGGAGAAAATATGAGTGATGAAGAGCTTCGGGCCATGGTAGAAGAATTTGATAAAGACAGTGATGGAGAAATAAATCAAGAAGAATTCATTGCTATTACGACTGGTGACATATAAGGAAGGATTTGTAAGGATAAATATCAGAACCGTTGCAGCTCCTCTCTTTGGTCTGTATTTGTTCCTGGAACCACTTAAAAAAGAAGCCATCCTAGGTCTATTTTCCAGAAACATCATCTATTTGTATTTTACTATTGCTGAGTTTCTTTGTATGAGCAGTGTTGTTAGTGTTAATAGTTTACTTTGCATTTACAAAATCAGTTTTACATAAAGTCTAAAATAATCAAGTTATATGATACATATTCTTTGTAGGCTTTTGATTTAATGTTACTTTTTTTGGTGCACATGGTGTTAAGACTTTCATTAATAAAATGTTTACTTTAGTATTTTAAAAAATAATAAGAATAAATTGTATATATTTACATATATGGAGAAAGAGAGAGAAAGAGAATGCAGAGTGGGTGAATCCATGTCCTGGGAGGGAGGGAAGTCCTTTTATACAATTGAGGAGGTTACGTGGTCTCTTCTTGCGTGCCCTTTGTCTGGGGTGGATAGACAGGTATCTCTCTGTCTTGAGAAGTAGTAAAATCTCAGCAAGCATTTTTCCTAAGCTCATTTGAGGTGAGGCAAGCTGGGTCATTAGGAGTGGAACCTGGGATGTTTGTATGTGACGTGGGTCACAGCAGTCAGATGCTGACTGAGATTTCTGCCTTCCTGTCTGCTTTCTCTCCTCTACATTAATGGAGCTTCCAGACCTCATGTGACCCTGTTTCCTCCTAACATATGGAACTGTTCATCCATTTTGAAATAAAAGCAGGTGCATTTTACTTCAACAAGATAATAGTAACCTGGGCCAGGGGCTGGAGAGATGGCTCAGGGGTTAAGACTCTGCTTCAAGAGCAGAAGTACCTGAGTATAGATCCCCCAATCCTACATAAAAATGACAGGCATAAATAGTGGTAGCCTGAACTTCTGCTTTTGGAAGGCGGAACCTGGGCAACCCCAGAGGCAGAAGCAATCCAGGATGATTCCTGATGGCAGCCTTGGGCCTCCACAGGCACACACACAGTGTCCTCTGACACACATGCATGCAAAAATTAATAAAAATTAGGAAAACAAAAAAGGAATAATCTGGCCTGGCAAAATAGTTCAGTAGGTCAGGTGGCTCCTCCCAAATCTGGCAACGTTGAGTTCAATTCCCAGAAGTCCACATGGTGGATGAAGAGAACTTGGACTTCCCAAAGTATTATCCTCTGACTACCCCCCTTGCCATGGCACCCACATCCCTCCCTCCCTCTCTCTCTCACAAATAACTTAAAATGAAGAAGAGTAACCTAAGCCTGGAGTTATTTCTAAGCTTTTATTCATAATAAATTGAATTTCCAACAAATTTAACAATTTCCCAGGCCACCTTCTGTGGTAACCAGATCTTTCTTCGTCTCTCTGTCATCTATCCCCTAGTCAGGAGACATAGTGCAATGGTGACCCCATGCTGAGGGGTGGGGTGGGCCCAGGCAGGAAAGAAAACACACTTGTGCCCTTCACTTGGGCTCTATCACCCCCACCCTTTTTTTTTTTTTTTTTAAACCAAGACATGTGGTGGGCATGAAAGGATTGACGTCTGCAGCTTACCTGCAAAGAAAAAAATGTTTAAAGTCTTCTCTCCTGTATCTGCAAGGTCCTGACCCAGGGACACCTCCAAATCCAGAAGCTGGATCTGCCCAGCCCATAAGACTGCTCGGAATCCCCTCTTTTGAAAATGAGGATCTTCTTTTCCTTTTCTGTTTCCACATGTGTGTATGCAAGAATGCATGCATGTGTGGGTACATGCGTGTGGGAGTGCACATGCCTGTGGAGGCTTGAGTTTGATACTGAGAATCCTTTGTCACTCTTTCAATTTATTATTCTGAGGTAGGGTCTCCAATCAAACCCAGAGTTGCTGATAGGGCCATTCTGACTAGCTAGTTTATTCTGGGGATTCCCAATCTCCCCCTACAGGCATGTCACAATACGCACCTGGCCTTTTACACGAGATCTGGGATCTGAGCTCTCTGGTCCTCTTGCCTACATAGAAAACATTTTAATTGTGTGTGTGTGTGTGTGTGTGTGTGTGTGTGTGTGTGTGTGTAGCAGAGAACATTGTGTATGCCCTTGAAGGCCCAAGGGTGACACTGGCAATCATGTGGATTGCTCTACCTTCCAGGACTGAATGTGAACACCACCACCATTTCTGCCTAGTGATTTCTGCCTAGTGTCTTTATGTGGGATCGGGGATCCAAAGTCGGGTCCTTCTGCTTGTGAGGCGGAGGCTTAGCCCCTGGAAAGCCTTTTAAGCACTCAGCCATCTCCTCACCTGGGAATCCATTTCCTGTTCTCTGCCTGGTTCCTGAAAGCTGATGTAGTATGACCAAGTGGCCACCTGCCTGCTGCCAGGCCTTCCCCACCACATTGGGCTCTATTCCTTTGACCCTGGAAGCCTAGACCTTGCTTTGGCCAGTGTCTTATCACAGCAGCAGAAGAGCTAGAACAGCGTCCATACTCTTACCAACAAATCTTGTTTCAATATTGGTTTGGGTCATGTGAACTAAAGGGCACTTGTGATAGACAATACATTTTAATTCATGTGCTTATTTTCTTACCCAACTCAGTGTGGTGACATGTGATGGCGTATAAACACAAGCAGTCCAGCCGGATCCAAGAACCCGCTTAGGTGGACAAGGAATCAGCAGTTGGAGAACAGCAGACACAACTCTGGACTGAGTGAATTTGAACTCATTTTATTAAAGTTTGTAACAGATTTTATACTAAAAAATTTTAGGGCAAAGAATGTGTCGCTGCACCTGCAAACAGCGGACAGCAAACACATACCCTCCCAATCTCCTATGCTCAGAAAGAATCATTTTTTGTATAAACAATTTTTAAGTACCTAATACATTGTTTGAGGGTAATGACACAGACAGGTCTTATTACATATTAACAGTCTCTGTTCCATTTCCCCAATATCTCCGAATCTATTTATTTTACAATGTTCCACCAAGTAGCCACAGGGTCTAAGTCCATACTGCTGTCATTGCATTAATAATAAAGACTGTATTTGCAAAAATATATCAAGGAGATTGAGCTCCTTTTTAATTTATCCATAGAATTTGGATTTCAATATGGAACATGTTTTTAATAAACTATGAGTGTGTCATATCTATTATATATTTCTGTAAATGGTAAAGGTGAATCTGTTGGAGGGGGTGCATGCCATACATTAATTTTTCCTTTTGGGGGATATCAAATTCTGGCTGTTATCATATAAGCTGGCCTATATTTGGTCATAATGGTAGGAACTATATTAGGATTTATTTTATTTCTAACAACTTATGTACTTTCTTAAAAATTTTTTTAATTCTCTTTATTTTTTTATTATTATTATTATTTATTCAACTGTGCGCATGTGCGTGTGTATGTGCCTGCGCGTGTGTGTGTCTGTGTGTGTGTGTGTATGTGTGTGTGTGTGTGTGTAGAACCACAGACGAATTCGCGAACCACCATGGACGCCTCCACCTCCTCCTTGTTTACTATGCCTCGGGATTCACAGGCTCTACCCTACCAGGACCAGAAACCCAGGCGGCCCCCGCTTTCACCCAGCATCTATACGTGGGGGTCTAGGATCCGAACTCAGGACCTTCTGCCTGCAAGGCAGAGGCTTAACACCTGAGCCACCTCTCCAGCCCCCTTTAATTTTTTTTTAAATTTATCCAATTGTGCGTGTGTGTGTGTGTGTGTGTGTGTGTGTGTGTGTGTGTGTGTAGAACCATGGACCACCTCCACCTCCTCCTTGTTTACTCTGCCCAGGGATTCACAGGCTCCGCCCTACCAGGACCAGAAACGCAGACCGCCCTGGCTTCCGACCGGCCTCTATACGTGGGGTCTAGGATCCGAACTCAAGACCTTCCACCTGCAAGGCAGAGGCTTAACCCCTGAGCTACCTTTCCAGCCCCAACTTATGTACTTTATAAGAAATGGTTGTGGGCTGGAGAGGTGGCTCAGGGGTTAAGCCTCTGCCTTGCAGGCGGAAGGTCCTGAGTTCGGATCCCAGATCCCATGTATAGACGCCAGGCAGAAGCCGGGGCGGCCTGCGCTTCTGGTCCTGGTAGGGCGGAGCCTGTGAATCCCAGGGCAGAAGGAGGTGGAGGCGTCCATGGTGGTTCCCGAATTCGTCCGTGGTTCTACACATACACAGACACACACACACACACAGACGCGCGTGCGCGGGTACATACATAATGCACACACACACAACTGAATAAGTAATAATAATAAAAAAAAAATTAAAAAAAAAAAAAAGAAATGGTTGTGTACTGATTTTAGTGAACAGATGGCATAATCTCATACTTACTGAATTTATTTTTTATAGTTTTTTATTTATTCAATTGTGCATGTATGCATGCGCATGTGTGTATGTATGTATGTGTATGTGTGTGTGTGTAGAACCACGGGCGAATTCGGGAACCACCATGGACCACCTCCACCTCCTCCTTGTTTACTCTGCCCGGGGTTTCACAGGCTCCGCCCTACCAGGAGCAGAAACGCAGGCTGCCCCCACTTCTGCCTGGCATCTATTCGTGGGGTCTAGAATCTGAACTCAGGACCTTTGGCTGCAAGGCAGAGGTTTAACCCCTGAGCCATCTTTCCAGCCCCATACTTATTGAATTTCTGAATTAGTTCAACAAGAGTCATATTTCTGAGGGAATTTTATCCACCTATGTTTTTGGACTCTTGAAATTACTCTCTAATTTCTTTAAAATCAGCGTATGTACATTCTAGCTCACAAAGAAAAGACAGGAGTGACATCTACTTGCTGTGTGCGACTAGATATGAAATCTCTACTTGGAATTTAATTTAAAGTTAAAAGCGGGGTTGACACTTTTTTGGAAAAGGAAACAAAAAAAGCCTTAAAGTAGATTTACTTGGTATCTCCAGTTCAGAGAGCAGGAACCTTAGCGGGAGGTGATAGCCTAGCTAATCCTGAGAAAAAAACATTAAAGACCTAAGAACAGATAGGAGGCAAACCCAGTCCACAAAAGGGAGAAATTAGTCTGTCATTGTCTATGCAAATAAGAGACAAGACTCAATTTGCAAAGGGGAGTGGTTCCTAGCAATTGCTCACAAGGGGCCCCTAGCAACTGCCCATTCCAAAGAGCAGGCTTTAAGCCTGACAACCCCCATACTTTTCATATTTTTTATTATTTATTCCAAAATAACCCATGTCCTGTTTCCAGAAAATGCTTCCCTTAAGCAGTCTTCCCCATGTTGAGACCTTGTCTTCCAACATGGTTGATAGAGGACACGACACTGCCTTTTGTTCTCAGGATAGAGACGCCATGATATTCTCTCCACAGCTTCTTCCCTGTGCATTTGAGACCATGGGAACATGTTGATCTACAGATCACAAGATTATGTAAATGAGTCACAGCAACTAGGTGTCACATCTGCTTTTTTTTTATTTTTTTTATTTATTATTTATTCAATTGTGTGTGTGTATGTGCGTGTGTGTATGTATGTGCGTGTGTGTAGAACCACAGGCGAATTAGGGAACCACCATGGACCGCCTCAGAAACGCAGGCCGCCTCCGCTTCTGCCCGGCATCTATACGTGGGATCTAGGATCCGAACTCAGGACCTTCCACCTGCAAGGCAGAGGCTTAACCCCTGAGCCATCTCTCGGCCCCCACATCTGCTTTTTACTCTGCCTGGAGACACCATGTCTGTCCCCATATAGCAACTGGGTGTCACTCTGCTTTTTCTTGCTAGCTTAGCTAAGCTTTACAATATGTATATTTAACATGATCCTGTAAAGCATCTGCCCTGCTGTTCTCTGGTTTCTGTTTTATTTTGTTGGTTTTTTCCTTTAAATACTGGTGTTTGTTGCAAATCAAGTCAGCTTGGATGATTTGGATGAAGGGCATCCTGGCTCCCTCTGACTTAGCCTGGTTTTTTAAATCCTACCACTCCCACCTCTGTTTGCCACTTATCCCTTGAGTCTGTGAGAGTTTGAGGATCCAGCATGCACCTGCATATGATTCTGGCGGCCTGAATTCTGTCCCTGGAGCCCACGTGGTGAAAGGAGAGAAACAACTTCTGAAAGTTGTCCTCTGACCTCCACGTGCAAAACGCCCTGGTAGTGTGAGGCCTGGTCACACCACCTAGGACCTCTCCACACATGGCTGGAATGTGAGAACCAGGTCCAAGCTGATGCTGCAGGCAAAACTGAAGGCTACTGGTTATGCAAAGAGTTATATCCGTAGGGCGGGTGAGATGACTAAGCTGGTACCAGTGGTTGACACAAATCTGATGACTTAGGTTCAATCTCCAAAGGGGAAAGAGAGAACAGACTTCTGAAAGATACCCTCTGACCTCCACATGTCAGCCACCACAGGTATGCTTGTTCTCTTTCTCTTTCAATTTCATAAAAACTTCACAGTAAATGTATACATTATACAGGGTAATATATTCAACAGTTTTCTGAAAATTTGGGATCAAGGCTGTAACCCTGTTTTATCGAACACATTGGCATCATCATGTAAGTTGTAACCACTGAGGACACAAGGCTTCTTGAACCAGATAGAACAGCTAGTTAATGTTAACATAAGAGCCTGGTAATGTGATCTATAGATTTAACATAATCTCAGCCAACTCTCGGCACATTTTTGCAGTTATTAACAGGTTATTATAAATCATATGAGTTACAGAATATGCAAAATATCTTTTGGGGTGAAGAGCACAATTGGAGTACTTAAGGTCATCTAGTGTCAATCTCATCGCGGTTACAGTCACATGGGCCCAGTGATTGACATGTATGTGCTGCTTCTGAAGAGCCATCCACCTTGTTTTTTGAAACAAGGTCTCTCAGAGGGACCTGGGGTCCACTGGTTAGGTAGAGCAGGCTGGCTGGTCTGCAGCCTCAAGAACCCACCTGTCTCCTGGCTATCCTTGTTCCCCCATAAATTGTTTGGTTATGAATTTATCAGCAGCAATGCAGCCTAGCTGCTACAAGGAGAACAAGAGGGTTGTGGTCTCTTATTATTTTTAGTTACAGTTGCTTGTCCAGTTTGACAGAGAGTTCATAGCAACATCAAGAGCCAAGGGAACTGGCCACCCACATCCACAGGACTGTGAGAGGGACAATCCTTACCTGCCAGACCAGCATGTCTGTCCAAGTGTACAGAAGGACACAAATTTCCTTAACCAGCTCCCTCCATCTTATTCACCTGTCCAGGGAATTCCACACTCCAAAGGATGGGTCTTCTCCATCGATTAGACAATCTCCAGGAGGCTTGCTCAGAACTTAGCCCAACTACCAATTATTTACAAGTGTGCCCAGAGCTCGAAGCTTCAATCGTCAAATTGACATCTATATATATCTATGAAGTTTAACTTTGTTCTAGATAGTCATTTTCAATGTATTTTACACAATTAATGTATGCAAACTTATAAACGCTGGTCTCTGGACAGTTTAGAAATCTGACTGTGACTTGTAGAACTCAAAAAATGCCGGTCCTGTTGCCCTTCTGAGAATGCCCTACTGCAACACCCCGTGCGTTCCTGGTTCCTTCAGTCTCTCTAGCATTTTCACCTGGATATTTCATTAGCAGCTTACGTTTGCTTGTCGAGGTGTTGAGTAAGTAATCAAGAGCCTCCTGCTGGCTAGACAAGCGCTTTGCCACTTGAGCACGCTGGGTCACTCTGCTCTGTCAATGCCAGCCTCCGCGTAGAGAAGAGTCCAGCAGTCCGGGCCGCGCTCCGGTCCTTGATCCTGGCCTGTCCAGCACATAGCCAGCATAACCACGCTCCCTCGTCCCTCTCTCCCCCACAACCTCAGAGCAATGCGCTCCAGGTGCCCCAGGCCCTTGGCCCCGCCCCCAGTGCTCCAGCCACGCGGGCCCCGAGCGCGAGTCGCGCTCTTCCTCCAGGGTCTCGGGCGTCCCCCGTCGTCCCGCCGCATCCCACAGCTTCGCTTCCAAACGCGCTCCCACGAGAAGCCCGGGGCTGGGAGTCTTCGGCGCGCGGCTGCTCGTGCGCCCCAAGACCTGCCCAGCTGAGGCGCCCCCCGCGGGCACTGGGGCGATACAGCGTTCCGCGCGACTGACCGCTGCCCAAATGCCCAAGCTGCCCCGCGCCTTCCCGAGGACCCAGGGCGAGGTGAGGGCCAGAGGAGGCGTGTCGGGCACGTACCTGGCGCGGGGACCCCGCCCCCCGGCGCAGGCGCGGGCGCGGGCCAGGCGCTCTGTGGCCTCGGGTTCCCAAGCCAACGGATCAACAGGTCCAGCTTCCAGGCGGCCGCCGACCCTGCGAGCTGGCGCCCACCGGTCGTCATGTGCGCCGCCGAGGTGGACCGCCACATAGCCCAGAGATACGTGCTCAAGAGGCGGCTTGGGAAGGGGGTGAGCTGGGGGCACAGCTGCGTGGGGGAGGGGAGCACCGCAACCCGAGGGACAAGGACAGCCCCTTAGAGATCTGCTTCTAACGCTGGGGGTTGTCTCCTGAGCTCAAGTCCTGGCGCCTCCGACGCTCCTCGTCCTGTTTGCCTACGGAAACTGAGTGACGCTCAGGTCCTTGCCCTGGAGGGCACGTGTCGGTCAGGGTCCGGAGCAGTACCGGGAGGAATGATCCTGGGGCTCCACAGTCCACCGTCCGTACTTTCAGGACCCCTTTCCTGGTCGCCCTAGGATGCTCCCAGGTGGTCGGACCCACTTCAGTCATTGAGGGTGAAGGGGCAGTTCCAGCAGGGCTCAGGGGCATGGAAGTAAAGCTGGAAAGGCCCCTAGTGTGATGTGCTGGTGGAGAAGCTGCGTGTGACTTTGGCGTATTCACGATTTTGGCTTTGCTGTGAGCACAAGGGGGCTGTACGCGTGAACGCGGGTGGCTGTGTGGGCGTGTCCTGTCGCAGGGGTACCTTCTGATCGCTCCAGCAGCCCAGGGGAGGGAAATGCTTGGGTGTTGGAGAAAAACTACACTGCTGTGTGCGAACCAAGGAGATGGGAATGGGAGCGGCCATGGGGGGAGGGGGGAAGGGAAGCGGTCCCATTGTGTGGAAGGGATCTGGGAACCCTGAGGACTTTGGTTTTACCTTCATTGATGCTGGGGCTGCAGCAGGTGTTAGTACCATTTGTGGAGCTCATCCTGCCCACTGGGAAAGATCCGAAGTGGTAATGGACAGACTGGCGGGGGGGGGGGGGGGGGCAGGAAGCCAGCGACATGCCAGAGGCTTGGACGGGGTAATGCGGGAGGGGGGAGTGGGGGGTGGGGGAAGTGTCAGACCCTAGATGCATTCTGAAAGTCCAAGCAGTGAGATCTGAGGGGATATGAGACAGGGGTTCAGAATGTCTGAGCCTTTAGAAGGACAAAGGTCATCCCTGGAATAGGTGGGCTTCAAGTCCTGCCCAATAGTGCCCACCGAGGCCTCATGCCCAGCCGGAGACCTCTTCATTGCTCACCCCTGCCCACTGCTCATGGTCCCCTCTGGAAGCTGTTGCACTGCAGGACCTCACCCCTCCTAAGAAGGGGTCAATGTGGGGTGGGGACAGCTGGGCAGGAGTCTGGGCTTGTGCTCCCCAGGCCTACGGCATTGTGTGGAAGGCGCTCAATCGGAAGACAGGCGAGGTGGTGGCCATCAAGAAAATCTTTGATGCCTTTAGGGACCAGACGGATGCCCAGGTGATGAGCAGGGGGGGAAGGGTAGGGGCTTCAGGAGGCTGGACCTTCAGCCTTCAGCGTACCTGGGAAGTCCCGTTGGGACAGGTTTCCTGACTTTTCTGACCTTAGCATGTGTCTGGGTGATAAGCATCAGCTTCACCTTCATCTCTTACAGAGAACCTTCCGGGAAGTCATGCTTCTCCAGGTGAGTAGCCCAGGCCACCCTTCCACCTCCCTTCCCTTCATGCAGGTTCCTGCAAACCAGATGGGGGTGATGCAGCCTCAGTCCCAGAGCACAGCCCCAGCAACCAGTCTTTCTTCCCAGGAGTTTGGGGATCATCCCAACATCATCCGCCTTCTTGATGTCATCCCAGCAGAGAATGACAAGGACATCTATCTGGTGTTTGAGTACATGGGTGGGTGAGCTTCAGCCAACCTGGCTCCCTCTGAGTGCCCTCTGCTGCTGGCCCTGCTATGGCTGGTACCTTTGCCTATCCCCTGAAGGCAGGAGTCAGTCTCCAGGGCTGAACCCACCTTACCCTAACTGACCTAGCTCTTGCTTTGATCTTGCTTGATGCATCTCCCTTTCTCCACTCATTGTGTGTGTGTGTGTGTGTGTGTGTGTGTGTGTACACACCAGAGGGCATACACACTTGTGTATGCCTGTAGAGGCCCCAAAATGACATCAAGAATCATCCTGGATTGCTCTACCTCTTTATTGCTTTGTCATGGGTTTCTCAGGCTCCTTCAAGGGTCAGAATTGCATCAGAATTGCAGGCTGCCACCATTTCTACCCACCATTTTTAGATGGGATCTGGAATCCAAATTCAGGTCTTACTGCTAATGAAGCAGAGATTTAGCTCCTAAGCCATTTCTCCAGCCCCCCCAATTTTGCAAAACAAGAACATGACATTAGGTATGAAAATAGTTTCACAGACATTTATGGTTGACAGTGAGCAGGACAGAGACTGGGAAGGGAGAGGCAAGGACAGGCTGGGGATGGGACCAGCCCTGTCTACTACCCCAGACTGATTTACATGTCCTTCCCTGGCTTGCACCCCTCCCCAGACACTGACCTTAATGCGGTCATCCAGAAAGGCTCATTACTAGAGGACGTCCACAAACGTTGCATCTTCTACCAGCTCCTGCGAGCCACCAAATTCATCCACTCCGGACGTGTCATCCACCGGGACCAGAAGGTTGGGTCCACACTGCCCACGTGGCCCCTGCTGCCCCCACGCATGCTGGTCAATGGTCCTCAATCCACTCCTATCTCCAGCCATCCAATGTTCTACTGGACACCGCATGCCGGGTGAAGCTCTGTGACTTTGGCCTGGCCCGCCCCCTGAGTGACCTTCCTGAGGGTCCTGAGGGTCAGGCCCTGACAGAATATGTGGCCACACGCTGGTACCGAGCTCCAGAGGTGCTACTGTCCTCCCCCTGGTAAGGGATCGACACCTGACCCACCCCCTTCCAGGGTCCCAAGGGACCCTGTATCTTGGGCCTGCCTGGGTTCAGCTATGTCCTTACTGTCCCCTCTCAACACCAGCATTCTGTTTCTGTTCCTCCTTGCACCAGGTACACCCCCGGGGTGGACATGTGGAGCCTGGGCTGTATCTTGGGAGAGATGCTGCGAGGGCAGCCGCTGTTCCCGGGAACATCCACCCTCAACCAGTTGGAGCTGATCCTGGCGACCATCCCGCTGCCCCCCGTGGAGGGTGAGTGTGTATGTTGGGGCTCCAGTCTGGGTAGCCTGTCCCTGAGTGGACCGTCCAGGGAGCAGCTGCTGGCAACTGGTGCAGGGAAGCAGGACTAACCTCAAGGACCGCAAGGGCCAAGCAGTACCGGGAACAGGCAAGTCCTGCAGTGGGGGTGTGGAGACAGTGGTCCACTCTTGCCATCCTGGAAGCTTAGAAGGCGGAGCATTACAAGGGAAACCACAACCGTGGGTCCTCCTGGGCTCATACAGAGATACAGGATGGCTTGGGGGGGGGAAGGCAGCAGACCACAGACTCTGTGTAGCCAGAAGAGATGGCTGACCCCAGCCTGCTTGAGCTGCCCACCCCACTTGGTGTGCTTGCTCATACCGCTTCCCCTTCACCCAGACCTCCAGCTCTTTGGCTCCGGTTACAGTTCTTTGGTTCTGCACTGCCTGGGGTCCAAGTGAGTAAGAGGGGATTAGTGTGGGGGAGGGCTAGCACGCAGCTGGAGGGGGCCATCTTCTTGCAGCTAACACAGAAGCCAATGTGTGCCAATCCAGACTCCTGCTTGATTCTCCAGAAGTCAGCTCCCAGCTTCAGCGAACTGAAGCGAAAAGCCAGGAACCTGGCAAGGAAAGCAGAAAAAGAAAAAATAGGGAAAATAAAAATGAAGACACTCCAGTTTTGGCAAAGGGAGAAGCTTCCCAATAAATGGGGAGGTGGACCCACCTAGGCAGAAGAGGGGGTGGGAGCTGACCCTGGGGCCACAGACCAAATGGGGAGGGATAATAGGTGGGGGCGCTGGGAGGCGACGACAGGCGGCTGCCCGCAGGCCACAGCAGACGCTGGACACCCTCCTGCCGCCAGACACCCCGCCAGAAGCCTTGGACCTTCTCAGGCGACTCCTTGTCTTTGCCCCAGACAAGCGGCTTAGCGCGGCGCAGGCACTGCGGCACCCCTACGTGCAGAGGTGGGGAGCGGAGTGTGCCCCAAAGTGTAGGGAGAGGGGAGCCCTAGTGGTCGGCTCTGCCACTTCTACATCCACCTCTCTGGCTCTGTAGGTTCCACTGTCCAGACCACGAGCGGACACGGGAATCTGACGTGCGGCTCCCGGTGCACGAAGGAGACCAGCTCTCCGCACCCGAGTATCGCAACCGCCTTTACCAGGTGCAGGGATAGTCCCCGCCCCGTCTCCTCCTTTCCACTGTGCACCCTCAAAGCGTTGTATCTCGGAGACCCTGACGCCACCATGTACCCCTCTGAGCGCCCCTCCCACTCTGCAGATGATCCTGGAGCGAAGGAGGAACCGCCGCAGCCCGCGAGAGGAGGGCCTAGCCAGGACAGAGCCCCGGGCTTCGCGGTGCCCAACGCACCCCTTGAGGCCCGGGCTCCTTCCCCAGGTTTCCGCAGAGGTGCCTGTGCGGAAACGCGGCCCCAAGCCCGAGAGCAGCCCGGGTCTTCACCCTGATCTCGAGGGTGAGCCTTGTCTCAGGCACAGGAGCACCCCGACCCTTCTGTGTGGGGCCACTGGCGTGCGCGCAGTGACCTAACCCTAGGGGTTGATCTGACTCCGCAGAAGTTTCCAGGCAGAGTTCAGCCCCCCTGTTCCAACTGCCGCTGCCAGGCAGGAGGGAAAGGCCCCCAGGGATCAGAGCAGAGCCATTCTCGGCCCCCCCAGAGGTAAGTTGAGGTGGGTGGGCACAGAAGAGCTCTCCCACGGTACCTTCCCGTGACCCCGCGACGCTCCTTTTCCAGGAGAAGACGCCCACGCCCTCCCTGGCGTCTCAGGCGGCGACCCAGGCAGCTAACCAGGCCCTGATCCGCAGGAACCTCAACAGGGGTGGTGGGTCCAGGGCGGCTGCCGCACGACGGGTGAGATCGGTCCCCGTACCCTCCAGTGCTGGCCCCCTTCCCGACCCTCCCTCCCTCGATTCTCTCCTAACCGTGTCCCACGCCCGCGCGCAGGTCCCTCCCCGCCTGCCTCGGGAAACCCCCGAGCTCCGACCCGGCCGAAGGATGTTTGGTACCTCGGCCTCACAAGGGGCCCAGGGGGCAGCCAGAGCTGCCCTTGGCGGCTATTCCCAGGCCTATGGAACCGTGTGCCGCTCGGCGCTGGGCCACCTACCCCTCCTTCCCGGACCGCGAGCATGACCTGCCCATCCACCTCACCCTATTTTCAAGTTATGGGTAACTTAACTGAGTTCTTCTCCTAATCCCATCCGGTCCTAATAATTTCCTCCAATAAAGTCTTGTTTGTTCTGGTCTAGCTAAGCCATATTTCTCCCCATCACACCTGAAGACTCTTCCTCGGCCCACATCCTGTCCTGAAGCCCACTGTCTCCTGGGGATACTCTTTAAGTCCAGCTTCCTGTTCTCTGTCCTCAAGTGACCTGCTGCCAGGCCTTGTCCATGGGCACCATTATATCCCAGACTGGGTATGCTGCAGAGTCCAGGCTGCCCAGGACAGTCCTGTGAGCACAGATTGTGGATCTACTGCTTTGGAGAGAGAGAGAGAGAAGAGGGGGCAGCCCACCTTCGGCTGACATCCTACTCATACAGCCACCAGCCCCTGGCTTGTCTCCAGGTCTTGTAAGAGGGCAGAACCCAGAGGTCTTGTGGGACAAGCACTGAGTGAAGAGATTGGTCGGTGTGAATTCAGGCTAGGAGTGTGTTGAGGTATTTCACATGGGTATCTGACCAGGCTGGAGTAGAACCCACCATGTGGTTGGAGATGCTGTCTGAAGTTGCTGGCGCAGTCGAATGGGTGAGGTGAGAGGGGCAAGGTGTGGCTGCAGAGGCTGGGCAGAGTTGGAACCTGAATAGCAGTGGCACCAAGCCTGGATGAGATGGGTACCCAAGGCAAAGAACGGGTCCCAGGAAGAGGACGGGTGCGATTCCAGCATGGCAGGAGCCAGTCAGAGCTGTGGCCAAAAGGTTTGCCTCTTAAAGGGGCTGATGGCCAATGGGGTCACTGTGGTCACAGGAGTCTGAAGCACAACCCAGGGTGCTGACAAGCAGGACAGACAGCACTTGGGTTGAACACCAGAGGCGTGTGCCTGCAGGGCTGGGAACTGGCCATGGTGCTAAGGAAGGGCACAGGCCACACAGGTGCTGCAAGGGTGGGAAGTGTCTGCTAGGTTTGATGATTGGGCCTGGAGCAAGAGTTTGTGTGGGGTTGGTAGAATGCGAGGTGTTTATACAGGAATATTGGGAGCTCCATACCGGGACGCATGGTGGTGTCCACAGGGATAAAGGCTGCAGTACAGTGGGAGGTGAAGCCTACTTGGGGACTCGAGCGTCTTGTGCAGTTCATTACCACAGAAGCACAGCACTGCACTTTTGGAAGTCCCCTTCCCAGCAGGTGTGGCAAGAACTGCAGCCAGGGAAATTGGAGGGCCTAAAGTGGTGCTACTAGCTGGACTTCCTCCCTGGCCAGCAGAGCCCAGCCACATGTAAGACCAGTTAGCTAGTGGGCACAAGAGCAGGAAATGGCAGGTGAGAGGGATAGGGGCAGACAGGCTTGTCACATGCAGTCCTCTGGCCTTCACTTGTTCTCATGTATATTTTATTGTACATATAAAATATTTTTTAAAAGAGCGGGAAACACTCCTGCTCATCTGATTCCCAGGGGACTGTTTCCAGCTGGCTGGGGGTTCTGGGAGTCTTGGCAATGAGCCTGTCACAGCAAAGGGGTCAGGGGGTTAGAAACACAAAGAACATTGGTAGCAATGTCACTTGGAATTAATTAAAACTGCCTTTGGAGGTAAGAATAGATGTTCACAAACCAGCATGTGCAACAGATTCTGTTAGTGACACAGAGGAAAGAACAAGACTTCACTGGGGTGGAATCTGATGACATACAGCACGGTGTTTGGGGGCTCAGACTGCATCTCATGCAGCCTTGGCCCCGGGCTTAGCTCAGGGAAGGGAGCACACACTGAGGCTTAGGCCACAGGGAGTCTGTCCAGACGGCTTTATTATGCTGCAGGGTCCTGTGCTCCCCCACCTAGCTCTTCTCCAGACACCACTGAAGGACTTGCTGGGGGGTGGGGGAGAGTGGACCTGGATTGAGGCAGCCACTTAGGGTTCCCAGTACCTGCTTTCTTGTCACCCTTCCCTCCCTCACAAACCAGTCTACCTTCCACAGCAAAAGGCTGGTGTTAAGACAGTGTGAACAGACAGGGAAGCAAGCAAGCCCAGCAAAGGAGGTGAGGTGAGAGGACAGGAGGCTGTCTACAGGCAGTGGACCCAACAGGTGAGATGCACACCCTGAGACAAAAGGCCCTTAGAGGAAACTGAGGCACAATATAATAGGGTTCCATGAAAAACTATGGAGTAAGGCACAGAGAGATGGGTCCCTGAGGTGAACGAAGGCCCAAAGTGAACCTGAACCCAGGTGAGGGAGGTAGAGGTGAGGTATACTGAGCAAGGAAAAAGGCACCACACAAAACGAGTGAACACTGAGGAGAGGCCTAGGGTGAAAGGCAGTGTGCTGCCAGGACTATTCAGTGCAGCTGAGCGGGGCGACACTCAGCCTGGCTGCAGGCCAAAGGCAGGTAGAGGCTCTGGATGCAGGTGGCACTGCTGGAGACTCACTTCTTGCCTTTTAGTGTGCCCAGGATCTTGGGCATAAACTTGCCCATCTTGCTGTCCCTGCTGTCCTCCTCTGCAAGGCCCTCTCCAGCCCCAGAAGTGCCAGCATCCTCCTTTTTACAGAAGACCTCGAAGCGGCTGTAGACGCGTTTCTCTTTGCGCATGCTCTCCATGCGGCGCAGCAAGCGATCCCGCTCCTCAGCGCTGGCCGGCAGCGTGCGGCTGAGCCGACCCTGAGTCCCCAGGCTGTCCGAACGGAAGATGGCTGAACATTTGTCCTTGTCAGACATGTCTGGGGCCAGGTCTCCTGCTGCTGTTGGGCGACCCGGCTCAGGGCTGCTGTGGACTGGGCCTGGAGCGGGGACCCCGCGGTGCTTCTGCCCATGAGCACTGATTTGCTCCAGAATGGCCTTCGTGTCATCCCGCAGGTTGCTGCTGTACAGAGCGTTGGTTGTGGAAGGCAGGCGCCCCCGGAGAGCCCGCTCATCCGCGGCAGCCTCTATGCTATCTCCCCGGCCCAGCGAGGGTCGCCGGGGGCTCTCTGGCTGCCCGTTCTCCTGTAGAGCAGGAAAGCTGCCCTCATCCTCCCCACGCCGCTCATTCTTGGGGCTCAGCAGCTGTCTGAGGCGGAGGGAACCCTTTCGCAGGACTTCCATGGGGCCCCCAGTCACCTCCTCGGTAGACCCAGTTTTTGGAGACTCGCCAGAGAACGTGAGACTGCCCCTTCGTTCAGGCACTGGGGGCACCGGGCTGGCCTTGCGCTCGGGCACCGGGGGCACCGGGCTTCCCCTGCGGTCTGCGCTGGGGCTCCCTTTCTGCTCAGTGTATCCTGTGGTTGGGCTGCCTCTTCGGTTGGGAAACCCAGGTGCGGGGCTCCCCTTCCGCTCAGGGTATGGTGAGGTGGGACTCCCCCTTGGTTCAGAATAAGGAACCTGGTGTGTTCCAGTGCCTTCTGGTGGAGGGCTGTCTCGCCCTTGTGGAGACGCGGGGCGACCTTGGGCAGGCAGGCAACGGGCCGGCAAGCGGTCTGCACTTCCCCGGCCCAGAGTGTCGAGCAACTGTGCAGCGGTAAGGGATGCGGACCCAGGGTGTCTTTCTGCCTCCTGGTGCAGGCGCTGAGCGAAGGAGTCCCGCAAGTCCAGGAGGCAACTCTCCAAGCTGCGCCGCTCAGTTCCTGTTCCACCGGGTGCTGCCACCTCCTCCCGCCAAACCTGGGACATCACAGCTTTGCTGTGGCTGGAGGCTGTAACGGGACCTCCGGCACCAGGGTCCCTGGCTGGGCCTTTGTATTTCTCCAGGAGCTCTGCCACCTTGGCAGAAGCAGTGGAGCGGACTGCCTCTCCGCTTGGACCCAACGTTTCACTGACCATCTGCTCCTTGTGCAGCAGCTGCACTTTCTCAGCGGCCCCTGCAGTGCCCTCAGCCTGCGACGCAAAGATGAGCGAGGAGCGCAGCCGGGAGCTGCGCTGAATAAGCGGGTTCAGACGCGAGCGGAAGGAGTCCTGCTTGGCTAAACCTGTCTCCTCCGGGACCTCACGCGCCCCGCGCTCTGAACTGTCCCCACCGCCGCTGCCTGGGCCAGGCTTCGGCCCCTTGGCACGGAAGGCCGTGGGAAACAAGTCGCGACCCCCAGGAGCCAACACGTCGTCTTCATATGCTTCGGCTTCCATGGGCAGACCCTCTTCACCCCCGTCGTCGCCGTGGCAGCCACTCAGATAGGAGGCCAAGCGCCAGTGGCGAAGTCCTGCCCGGCCTTCCTGACCCCTGCGCTCGGGCTCCGCCTCCGGAGCTGCATCCAGGCCTTGTCTTGCCGCTACCTGACAGGCAAAGCGTTGGCCCAGGTTGGGGCGAGAGACCCCACTTGGCTCCAGGCCCCGGGGACCTGGCCCGAAGGCGGGGTCAGAGCCGTGGCGCACCTCCCGAGAGGCACTGGACGGCACGTACTCCAGCCGCTGCTGCGTGTCCACGCCGAGTTCGGGGAAGCGAGGCCCAGCGCCCAGGGTAAAGTCATCGGGGTCTGCGAAGCCAGGGCGGCCGGCTCGAAGCTTTTCAAAAAGGCCCTGTGGGCGCGCAGGTGCGAACTGTGGGTCCCACTGGTAATGCTGCTGGTAGAGCTGATCGCGGTGGAAATGACTGGTCTGGAAGCGGAAGTCGTCACCGTGGCTGAGGAATGTTTGCCGGGACACCTGCCGCGCAGCTGCGAAGTTCTCCACTGCGCCTGCGCCATCTGCAGCCGCGTAGCTGTGCCGCTTGAAGGCGTCCAGCTCCAGGTGTCGCGCCTGGAAGAAGCCCCGGGGACCTGCCAGCTCTCCGCCAGGCCCGGCCTCGGTGGGGCGCATCAGTGGCCGCAGCCCCCCGTGGGGCTCCAGGGCACCCCCAGGCATCCGTGGCAGGTCCTCGCGGCGGAAGGCCGATAGGAAGTGGCGGTCGGGGTCTAGGAAAGAGGGGAAGCCTAGGCCTTCTTCCCGGGACGGCGGGAACATGAGGTGTGCTCGCTTAGGGAAGGAGAAAGGAGTGGGTGTCCCACCCCCGGGAATGCCCACCAAGGGTCCGGCCCCCGAGTATGGAGCCAGGGCGTAGGTGTCCATGCGGTTCAGCGCGCCCGCCGAAGGCACCAGTGGCTCTGACTGTGCGAAGAGAATGCGAAACTCCTCGTCGAAGCTGGAGACCAACTCCCCCTGGAACACGTGTGCCAGGCTGCGGTGGATTTTCTCGAAGGACCACATGAAGCTGTGGGCGGCAGGTGGGCGGGGTCAGTGGTGGGAGTGTGGCTACAACAGCCAGGTTACCAGCTGGACAGTGAGGGACTTGGGGTCTGTAAGATCTGGACTGAAGGGCTTCTAGGGAAGAAGGATTTGTGGGGAGGAAGTGAGCCGTGGACAAGGGTTTTGTGGAGGCCCAAGATGGAGGGCATCAGCCGCGCATACCTATAGCTTCCGCTCATCACCACCGCACAGTCCACCAGCAAGAACTTCTCTTTCACGTGGCCTTTGAAAGACTTCCCAGTGCGGCAGTAGTAGGTGGGGCCCACCACCGTGCGCACACGCAGGAACTGGGGAGAAAAAGGAGTTAGGTCTCCCACCAAGGTTTCTCCTGTCTCCTTCCCCATTCGGCCACTCACATCCACGTGGTGGAGGTTGACCCGGCACTTGTCGGCCATGTCCAGGAAGTGCTGTGCATTCATTTCGTCCAGCAGAATGTAGACTGGGACACGGCGCGCAGCTGCCTCTAGCACCTCACTGAGCAGGTCGACGTCTGTGAACATGTCCATCACCACTGCTACCACCTGGCAGGTGGGCATCAGGGTCAGCAGGGAGGGCAAGGTGCCCTCCCATTGCACCCTCACACCTCACAGATGGGAAGAACTGTAATCCACCACAGGGGATGGGCATGAGGGAAGGTGGGCTGTGGGAACACTGAGGCAGGTGGTGGTCTACAAGGGCCTATACACTTTTGAGGGTACTTCCTTTGGAGGATAGAGAGCAGGAGCCCCCAGACACCAAAACAGGTGTTATGGCTGGGCCTTCGGTCCAGAGGGCTGGCTGTCCGAGCAGAGCACGAGTGACTTTTTATCTGGCCCTCTTCCTCAGTCTAGCGCTCCTGGGATTTATCCAAGATTTTTTTCTGTTTTGTTTTGGAGACAGGATCTTCCTCTCTACAGCCCATGCCAGCGCCAACTTATGGTGGGCCTCCTGCTCAGCTTTCTGAATACTAGGGTCGTCCAGGCTTCACAGTGTCTTTTGCTGTTTGCCAACAGCTTGGCAAGGGGATGGGGACATTGTTCTCAGCTGATCAATGCCCACTAGGTAGGCCCCTGGAGAGCCCGGCATCCCAGAGACCCAGAGCTAGCCACAACTCTGGGTGAACAAATGTGTGCAAAGCCTGCAGCCTGCAGCAGACGAAACCTGGGTAACTGGAGAATGCTGCTGCCCAAGGCTCCCCAGCAGATGTCTTGCTCTTATTTCTCCTGTGGCCCCTCTGCTCATCCTGCCAGGCAACTCAGGCTGCCCCTCCCTGCCCCCCAAGCCCCTGAGGAACCTGCTGTGCTGAGCGGATCATCCTTCGAGCTTCGTCCTTGATGCTGGGGCTGTCGGGCGGTGGGGGCTGCACCAGCGTGGTGACTTCCGTTCCCTGGAACCCGAAGGTTAGAGGCCAGCCCAGGTCTAGCTCAGGCACGGCCTGATCTGAGTTCACTGGCCAGTAGGTGCCCGAGGAGCCATCCATGTCCACGTCTGGAGGGCTGCCTTCAGGAGGTTCCCGGGCCACATGTTGTGGGGGCTGCAGGTGGCGGCTCACATGTTCCAGTTCCTCGGGGCACAGGAAGTCAGGCGCTCCTTCAGATGCTAAGAAGCGATTATACGCTTCTGGGCCACCCTCAGTCAGTGCGTCCACCGCCAGGCGGTAGTACTCTTTATAGTGAGGCGGCAGGTACCCGGGTGCCAGTGGGTTGTCACCCTGTGAGGAGCTCTGAGAGCGACGGGCCATGTTGGGGCCAGGGCCCTGGAGGGGCGGGAAGAAGCGTTAATTCGGGGCAGCAGGACTTACACCCCTTATCTTCACACCTGAACACGTTGAGTACCTTGGGTTCAGCCCAGCCTGAGGCCTTCTAGTTCCAGCCAGGCTCAGGACACTGCAAGTCCTAGCAAGCCCCAGAGAGACAAAGCACAAACTCAGCCCTGAATCCTGTTCTTGGGAAGTTCTAGCTAGAGCGCTAGGGGCCGCCAGGAAGGGTGGTGGGTCCCCCGACTCCCCTACAGGGTTGATATATTTATAGTTCTATTAACTTTGGGGTCCCTTTTCCATAAAAATCACATGCTAGTTCAGACGCAAGTGTAATCTAGTATGAGATATTCATATTTATCTTTTTCCTTAAGATGGTAGACTCTTTGGCTCCTTGACACATTCCCCATTGCTTGGGAGACCCTGCAGGGCTTTGGTCTGTTACCTCCCTGGTACAAACCAGCTGGGAGGAGTGACAAGACACAGCACCTGACCCAAGGTGAGAGAGCAGAACACCCAAGTATTGACTCACTTGGAAGAGGGCCTTAGTCCCCACCCATACTTCCTCTCCACCCCCAGGACTTAACACTTGAATGGCTCTTACCCTCATCCCCTACAACCCCTTCATTGATCATGCAGCCCTGATTCCAGGTCTTATCTCTGCTGATGGCCACATCCCCAACTTGCTACTTCGGACCTATCTTAGCTAAAGCCTTCCTTCCTGGGCCACAGTCCCCGGAGACCAGCCCCTCCCTATGGGGCTTACACTTCACACCCTCCTATATCTCCCTTCCTACTTACTCAGCATCCTGTCCTGCCAGGGCTGGGCCTGGCAGCAGGACCTTTCCAGGCCCTTGGGTCAGGATGAAATCTGAGCCTGTGCCTTGCTGCAGCATCTTCCACTCCAGGGGTTCCTGGGAGGTAGGGGGCGTGCTCCTGGGAAGCATATTCCTCAGACACCGGAAAACTCTGGCAGCTGCCTAGGGGGTGGCTCCTCAGCTCCTCAGCTCTGAGGTGGCTTGGGACTCTTGCCCTGCCTACTACACAGGTTCTTTGATACTGGTCTGGACTGGCAAAGTAGTTCTAGGGAGTGAATCAATGACGCTGACAGCACAGGGCCACTAGTCTACTCTGGGACTGGAAGAAGACCCTGACTGAAAATGTTGGGGGTCAAGGTCCCGTTGTGTATGACTAGGAGCTGTGGTGCCTGGCATCCCTGGGGTATGATGTTAACACCTCGATGTCCAAGTGGGAAAGAGAGCTAAGAAGCAAAGACCTTCCTGTGTGCACCTGCCTCAGAGGGAGCTGGTCTTTCCTATTGGGCAGTGCTGACCGCAGTGGTTCCTCTTCCTATCTACAGTGTGGTGTGGGCCACACCAATCTAGGCAGGTCAAGGCAGCCCATCTGGGGCAAGAATCCTGGCTTATGTGTCTGGACAGGCCTCTCCCTGCACCTAGCCTGCATGTGCAGCATCTGCCCACTTGATTTGGAGCACATGGCCTGCTCATTCTGAGGGTACTTCCGGGTGTAAGACGCGCTGGAAGGGGTACTGGGAATCGATACTGTCCCAAGTAAACATCTGTGGTCAGGAGGTGCTTTCAGTAGAGACCCCTGGTGGGAGCAGACCCCAGGCTTGACCCCATACAGCTGTCACCCACAACCTGCATGACCTCATGCTTTTACCTGTTTCAAGAACACACACACCCCTGGACTATGGCCTGGGCAGTGACCACTCCTGCCAGCGATGAATCCTAACAGATCGCTCCTCCACATTCGCCTACCTATCTCAGGCCCCACGGAGGAAGGGGCTCATTTCAACCAAACCAGTGACTCAGCAGGATCCTGTGGCTGACCTCTGACCCAAAACCAGCCTCCAGGCCCTTCACCTCCAGCAGCACAAACCAATCCTTCTTAACAGTATTTCTATGTCTGGAAGGGGGATCCCTGGTCACTACACAAAGAGGATGATGGGGGCGGGGCACCGCAGGGGACACTGGGAACCTGGAAGAAGGCAAGGGCCGGTCGCACAGACCAAAACCTATGCCATGAGCTTGCCGGTCAGACATTGTGCGGTCCCCGCCGGGGTGCTGCTCTGACCAGGAAGTCAGGCACTACCCATGCCAGGTGTCCCTCCTGCCCACTCGATCCAGAACCTTCTGTCTTCCCTGCCCTCCACATAGACATCCAGTTTTGTAAGCTCCGGTCCATGGCAGTCTAGGAGGCGAGTCCCCTGGAAAGATCCGGACCGTGCCCTGCTTCCAGCTAGGCCGCACGGCGAGTCAACATGCGGCAGGCCAAAGCAGGTCACCACCGGACCCCTTCTGTCTTCCCTCTGCCACCTCCAGGGCTGGCGTCGTGGGGGGGACCCCCCTGGGCCAACAGCCCGGAAAGCGGACGTCCAGCCTCCAGGCCCAGCCCGACTCACGCGCTCACCGCCCCTCCCAGCCCCGGCCGCGTCCCCGTCCAGGTGAGGCCGCGTGGGCCCCCGACCGTCCCCGAGGCGCGCCCCGCCCCGCCCCGGGAGGGGGCTTTACCTGGCCAGGTGCGCGGGGTCTCGGCACAGGCAGCAGGAGCCCACCGCCGCCCAGCGGCCTCCCGGTCCCGTCCGTCCGGCAGCCACTCCCCGGCGCGGCCCGCCCGCCCGGCCTGATTCACGCGCCCGCCCCCGCCCCGCCTGCGCTCAGCCTCCTGCCTGCCCGGGCAGCACCTGGGCGGGGCGGCCCCACCCCGACGCGCCCGCATTCCTGCGTCTGCCGCGGCGGGGACCCTGGCCGCGACCCCCGGCTCGGCCCGCGACCCCCCAACCCGGTCCGCGACCCCCGTGCACGACCCCCTCGCGCCCGGTCAGCGCGGCAGAGCCGTGCCGGGGACGCTGGTCAGTGCCGCCCGAGGCCGTCAGAGCCCCTACTTCGAGACCTCCGAACCCCCTTGCACTCTTCATTGAACCCATGGATTGGAGCCCCCACATCTGACCCCTGACCCTCGCCCCGGAAGTAGGGGTGACTCGGAAGTTCCGGCTCTGTCGCTAGGAAACTGGCCGGCCCGACGCGAGGGGCGGGGCTCCTGGCTCTGGTACCCCCGGGAGGCAGGTGAGGTAGTGGGGAGGCGTCGAGACTAGGATGAAAAAGGGTCTGAACACGGGGCGCACACTGGTTTCCTACTTACCTCACGCTGACACCCCTCACACCTGTGGGGCCTCCCCACAGTCATTCAGTGGAGCCCCTTATGGTCAAACCCCACTTACATGCCGCTGCCCATCCATATGGGGGTCGTGCACAAACCCACTCTTGTGTATCCCTCAGACACAAGAGAACCCCAGATTACTTACTGGCAGATACAGGAGACTCCCGCTGTCCAAGCCCCGCACATCCCGACCATCCACATACCACCTAATATACATGACCACACCCGCACCACAAACATGGGACCTCGCCCCACTGATGTGGGGTTGACACCATCTCTGAAAGCCCAGGGACCCTCCCCCTCACAGTTCCCCAAGAGTCTTTCATGCGCCCAGGGATGCTGTAAATACAATGCTCATTTCCCTGGATGAACAGTCGTCTCCTTCCTGCTCCATAAGGTCAAGTCACCTCCCCCTGCCTACCACCCTCCCTGTTTTCACTCCCAGCCTTCTTGCCTGAACCCTTTCAGTCACCTCTTGGTCCCATTTTTCAAGATGGCTGCATCCCAGTAAGTTCTCCCCCATCTGTATCACTCCATGCAGTGGGGTCAGGCCAATGTCCAGGCAGTTGTGCTACACAGACTTCCTGTCACCAGAGCCTGACATGGGCTGGCACAGGTGGGCAGGTCTCCCAGGGGAGTAAATTTGGTGAGATTTGTGGACTGGAGCACAGGTGTTTCTTCCAAGACCTAATAGCACCTGCCTAGGCCAGAAGTAAAGAGGTTCTGAGGGTGGAAGGGTTGAGGATCAACAGACCTTGTCTAAGGACAGTGAGAGGCAGGGGTAGTCCAGGCTGTCCACCTGGCAGCCCAGCTGTGCCAGAATCCAGACCTGAGGTCCAGCAGGACAGGATGAGTCTGAGTCATAGGGAGCAGACACACAAAGAAAGAGGGGCTCTGCTCTTGCCAAGCATCCTTCCTTCAGTTACTGGTCACATACTTGGATAACCACGGGCAGATGGGTGCCGCGTGTTCACCTAGTATGACAACTGTATGCCCACTGCCTCTCATAACCTCTGTCCTCCTGAGCACACCCTCTTTGGGCCTTCCTTTCTTCCCCAGAAGAATGAGCAGTAAGAAGCGGGGGGTCAAAGCTGCACCGGGACCCAAGTCGCGAGCTGCTGCTGGTGAGTTCACCCTCTGACCACCAAGGCACTGCTTCCACTGACCATGAGGCTTCTAGGAAAGCCCCCTCCCAAACCCCACAGTGGTCTACTCAGGGTCTCTCTGTTGGGCTTGAGTGTGATCAATTTGAGGGTTCAAAGCTAAGCATCTGCTGCAGCCCAGGTCTTTGTAGCTGGGGTGGGGCTGAGGGTGTTCAGAGGTGAGACCTGGAGCTGGGCAGTATTGAAAAACAGAGCTTGAGTCCTGTCCCATGCTTCACCCTCAGACCACCTCTCCATAGCACCTCCAGGCTGAAAACGGACAGCTCGCCTGGCATGGGCCCTGTAGTATCAGAAAAAGGACTGGTGTGGACTCTCCTTCAGCAGTTATCACCCCGCACTCTGAGCCCCATTTGTGCATTCTGTCACAGCTGGGAACACCCTCTAGGTTGTGTCTCTTGAGCTCTCTACAGCCAGACAAGAGTCTGGGGCCTGCTGTGCGTACCCCCAGCCCCAGACACAGCCCTGCAGCTCAGAGTGGCCCAAGTCTTTGGACTCCAGAGAGCTGCTAGATTCCCTAGTGCTGATGGGGTGGTGGTGGTGACTCCACACCACGCTGGGGTGACATCCTAGTTGCCCAAAATAGCCCCAGCCGCGTCGGAGGCCGGCCTTCCTCCTGGAATGAGGATAATGGTCACCAGCGCCGCGTGCTGCCTCATGGTCTCAAGCTCTGGGCACCTCGACACCGTAAACAGGGGGCAGGGCAGGTGGACGGGACTCAGTCGGGAGACTGGGGGCGGCGCTGTTCCTCGGCCTGCTGATACCTGCCAACTGTGCAAGCAGCCCTCACCCCACACCCCTGTGGGCACACTGCCCTGGCACACTGCCCTGGCCAGCCCCACAGCATCCAGCCTGGCTTCCAGGATGCCTGAGTCCAGTGCAGGGACATCTCCATCTCAATACATTGCCTCCCTCCATGCCCTCTGCCTGCCAGGTGCTGAGTGCTCTCAAGCTGGCTGTCCTTGCTTGCTTGTGGCGACATCCTGTGAGCTGAGCACCAGCCGCTCTTGGCACACACATCCATGGTAGTCCCAAAGCCAACCTGACCCCCCTACCTCCACGCATCCAGAATGCCCAAGTGGCCACTGTGCTGCCAATCCACCCAAGCCCCTTCCCGAACCCTCCAGGCCTTACCTGGCCTTGGGTTTGCAGCACCTCTAGGCCCTCACTCCGGAGTTGCTCCAGGGCCACGGCAAGCTGCAGCCCCTCCATGTGCACCCAGGCCTGCTCCTCCTGCAGCTGCTGCAGCCACAGCTGCTCCTCCTGCAGCTGCTGCAGCCATAGTTGCTCCTCCTGCCACAACTGCATTTGCAGCTGGACCTGCCGCCGTCGGTCCTCCAGCAGCAGCTGCTCCTGGGCCAAACACAGCTGGACCTCATGGAGTCTCAGCAGTTCAGGGCCCAGGGGTGGCATGGGTCCCCCAGCTCCACAGCCCTCCATGTGCCCCGGAGCCCTTGCCAGCTGGGATTCCACAGCAGGGGCCGGCACTGGTCTCCAGACTGCCTGTAGTTGCTCTGGTTTGGCAGCCCCGGAGCGTCCCTGAGGAGCTGGCTGGTCGCTGGTCACGTGCCCTGCCGGGGCCACCCCCTCCTCCTGGTCCTGAGGGCCCCCTGTGTTGGGGGGCGGGGGCTCAGCCTCAAGGCCCTGCTGCCCTGCTGCCCGCTGGGTCCTGCCCACCCTCCTGCCTCGGGGCTTGCGAATTCGACCTCGCTTCCCAGACATGTCCCTGGATCCGGCGCCTCTTCCACCAGGTGTCTGTGTCCCCGAGTCCACTCATCAACTGGCCGCCTGGGACAGCTCAGAGGGCAGCCCAGAGGCCACAGTGGGCTGCTAGCTCCCGGCCACACTTAGCCCTCAGCTTCCGCTGTCCCGAACACTTGCCCTGCCCTTGGCCGGTGCCCTCAGCAAAGCACAGAGCTCCGGCCTGGCTCAGCCTATGGGCCCCACAGCCCCACTTGGTGGGGCTGGGCCACGCCAGGGAGTTTATAGGGACTTGGCGGCGGGTGGCTCACCCTGGCCGAGAAGGCTGACTAACGTGCTGACACAGGGCGCGGGGCTTTACAGGCCACAGACCTCGCTGGCCAGAATGGGAGAGAGACTGAGAAACTGGAGGCGGCTCTTAGTAGTTAGACCTCTGTGCAAGGACGTGCCCAGTCCTGCCTGGGTGGCGCCGAGCCCCCCACCCTTTGCCCCACCCCTGGTCGCGGGAAACTCAAACTGTAGTTCCAGAGCCAAGAACAGCATCCTAGATATATCCAGCAGAAGAACCCAGACCCTCACTGGCCATAGACCATGTCAGCTCAACTGGCCATGGGAGCCCCCAGCGTACCCTGGCCAGATCTGGCCGCCGATTCAGAGCCCCCTGTGCCTGAACTTGCCTGGAGCTGGGTGCAGCTTGAGGCTCCCACCGCCCCAGTGAGGAGACTCCGGCTGCGTTATGGCTGGGAAGACTCTGAGTCTTGGAAACCCCAGATGTCCTTGGGGTGGGGCAGGGTGGGGCGCCTGCCCGCTACCCTCACTAGGAGACCAGCTCCGCTTTGCATTAACACAAGGCCCAAGGGACCTTCCTAAATCCCTCTTTTGTGTCCCCTGGTGGGCTGGGGTCCAGGCCACCTCCCACCTGAGCCTCCTTCCCAGGCTTCCTGTTTCGAGGTGGTACTCCAGGTGGCATCTTCCCAGGGCTCTTCAGCCCCAGCCACTGACTCACACCCACGCCCAGGGCCTAGTCCCATCGAGCGCTGCCTCACTGGCCAGACTGGTTTGCCTAGCCCAGCCCTGCCCAGCGCACACCCCCTCCATCATGCCCTTGCCCAGAGCCTGGGAGTAGATGGCGAGTACCTGCCTAGAGCACCAAGTTGGACAGAGGCAGAGGAGCTTAGAGAAGGGGTGCTGTTTGGGTGGGGAACAAGGGCTGGCCTTCCAGGGGCTCTAGTTCCAAGCGCAAGAACAGGTCTGTCTCCTGGCTCGTGGGGTCACTAGGCCGAGGCCATTGCCTGGGTGCCCATTAAAGTTGCTGCATGTGCTGGCCTCGTGAACAGCTGCATGGGGTAGTCCCTGACCAGCTAGACACAAGTCCAGCTGTTGTCCCGTAAGCACCTTAACACGACTTAACACAGCTATCACCTTTCCCTAGGGAAGGCACAGCAGAGTGGCCAGCTGCAGAAGACAGGCCAGCAGGTCAAGGGGTCCTCAATCTCTGAGGGCCCGGAGGTCCCTGCAGGTGAGAATCTAGGTGTCCCATCCCTCCTCAGTGGTTATTTGGCAGGAAGGGAGGCTGCCCGGGGCCCAGGGTATGCAAATGTGTGAAATTAGTGTGTTCACATGTGCTGGGGAGCAGGCAGAACACTAGCACAGGAGCGTGAATGAGTGGGAGACAGATGTTTTCCCCTAGTCCCCACGTACCCTTCTGAGCCTCACTACCTCCGCCCAAGAGGTCCACCTTCTCTTCCACTCTGGATGCGCTGCCCTCTGGTGGCTGTAAAGGGATCCAGCACTGGGCGGGTCCCATGGGGGTTCCCACCCCAGGACTCACAAATGTGGCACCTTTGCCTCCCAGATGGGTTCCTGGAGCCTGGGGGCCAATCCCTGAGGTGCGCCTTCGGTTAAGAACTCAACGTTGTGACACAGCCCTACCTTCAAGTTCTGCTCAACTCCCTCGTGGGTGTCTGAAGCCGGCTAGTTGCCAGTGCAACTCGCCAAGTTCCTCCGAGTTCAAGCCAGTGCCCCCTCCATCCACGAGGTTCCCAGAATCTCGTCCCTTGCTTCCGGGTCTTGCCTCCCTCCCAGTCGCCGCTCTTACCTGGCCGCCACCTCCCACTTCGCTTCTCCCTCCCAGAGTTCTCAGAGCAGCCAGAGGTGGCGTGCTGAACTCTGGGAGATGCTGCGCCCGCCCTCCAGAGGTTTCCCAGCCTTGGAAGGCTCCCTCACCCCCAAACACACAGGTGCTGGGGTAAGGAAGGTGAGCCTTGTCTTCAGGACAGGTGACCATTCTGTAACAGTAGGTGTGCTGGGTGCATCTTCCTAGATCTCGACAGCACAACGTCAACAGTGACGTCATCAGAGACAGATGTGTGGGGCAAAGTCCAGCAGAAATTCAGCAGGAGGTGACCTGCAAAGGGGGGAGGGCTGGGGTGGCCCTCCCCATCACTGTGGCAGCCCCTTCCATGTCATTCCTGATTGCTGCATTTCCAGAGATACTTTTAGAGGTTGGGTGGGCCCTGCTTAGAAGCAGTGCTACTGAGGTGCCAGGACTACATGTGGCCCTTGCAGGACATACATTTGAGCTGGGGTAATGGTGGCTCTTTCATAGAAGAAACAGATTCACAGCTGGGCACTGGAAGTGGAGGAAGCATGCCCCCTACCCCCAGCCACAGGGAGTAGAATTATGAGCCCTGAAGCAAATTCTCATGTCCCCCACTGCCTCCTTGCAGAAGGAACCCCCTCCACACACACTCACCATCACACAGGCACCTGCCTCCTCCAGAGGCGTCCGAGGTCTTCAGAACATACCTTGCCTATCTCCTTGCCGTGGCCTAGCCTGCTCTCTGTGGCTTTCTGCTTATCTTTGAGCCATCGACCTGAGCTGATGACCTAGAGGAAAGGTCTGTTCATCTGGGACAGTCTGGTCTAAAGGCTCGGCCACCATCCTCCCCAGCCACTGTCCACAGGTTGCTGTGCTATCCACCTGGTTGTCAAGTAGACCTCTTTGAGAGAATCACTGTACTGAACACTACCCCCCAGGCCTGTTCTACACCTCTCCACACATGCCCACACTGGCCCATGTTCGTGCATCTCAGGATTCCTGTGAGCCAACCCTGCTTTTCCCTACAGCCCACTCAGGACATACGTGCTGCCCACAGCAAGCAGGTGGCCAGCTGTCCTTTGAGGCGCTGTGACTCCTTGATGTCCCTCAGGGTCTTCTGGCATGGGGGATATAATTGTGGCAGTCCATCTGAAGTTGATGTCATGGTGTGGACTCACTGTGCACCACACTTGGCCCTGTCCACCACTGTCACCACCCAGAGATATCAGCACCAGAGAGCAAAGTGCAGCGCACATGTCCTGGCCTGAGCTGGGCTGTTCCTGCTGGATGAGAGACCAGAGGCAACCATTTCTCTCTCTTAGGTTGTCTGGGTATGTTCCCAGACCTGGGCATGTGCTCCTAATCTCCACCTGGACCAGGGAGTGTCCAGATGGTCTCTGTGCTTGCTTGTTCTGTTGCGATAACTGTGAGATTCTTAGAACATGCACTTGATGTCCCGCAAGCCTGTGGGTTAGCAGCTGAACCTGCCACATCAGGGGTTGGTAGCAGGGCACACTTCTTGCTAAGCCACTGCAGTGGAGTCTGGGGTGTCCTTCCAGCTTCAGGACCTCCACCTGAGGCCCCCTGTATCCTTTACACCAGCAGCTGCTCTTGATGAGCTCCCTCCCTTTATCTCCACCTTCCCCTTCTACCCCATGATTAGTTGGGTCTGCATGGATAATGGAGAACTGCCTTCACTTGTAGCTGCTTTTCTTGTTGATGTGACAAAATACCTGGTAATTTAAGGGAGGAAGGTTTGTTTGGTTATTAAGGAGTGTGTCCCCAAGGCCGGGGTGCATGGCAAGTAGAAGCGTGGATAGCCGAGTCAGGAGCGGCGAAATGGTGCTGGTGCTCAGCTTGCTTTGTGTTGTGTGTGCGTGTGTGCATGCGTGTAGAACAGGCATTTTGTGTGCTTGTGGAGGCTCAAAGGCGACATCACGAATCATCCTGGATTGCTTTACTTCCTTATGGCTTTACTCTGGGGTTTCCCAGGCTCTGCCTTCTGGGCTCAGAAGTGCAGGCCATTGCCATTTCTGCCAGACATTTTTACCTGATATCTGGAATCTGAACTCAGGTCCTTTTGCTTGTGAGGCAGAGGTTTAACCCCAGAGCCGTCTCCGTGACTCTAGTGTTTTCTAACTTCCTTTGTGTCTGTTCTTTGACCTGTTTCCTGCTTCATTCCTGTCACTGACTTCTAATATCATCGCAGCTTGGTCAGTGAAGATACTTTGTATGATATGGCTCAGTGGTAAAGAGATGTTTTCAAAGAAGTCACTGAGAATTGTGGGCTACCAAAGGCTTTGACCAAGAGAGTGTCCCTGTGCACCTGAGAAGCATGTACACCAGGGTACTAGATGGAGTGTCCTGTGCGTGGGTGTGGGCACCAGGGCACTGGGCACAGCGCTGTGTGAGTGGCTTGAGTCTGGTGGGTTTCTTGTGTCAGATCCTGTTTTTCCCTCCCCTTGTATCTTTGCTTGGTTCCAGCTGCACAGCTGCCTGGTGCTTGTGTCCAGCTGTCCGGTTCTTCTTTTAGGTCTCAGGTTTTGCTCCACACACATTGATGGTCATTGCTAGATGCATGCATGCTTACAATGGCACACATGCTTGCTGTATAGAACATTTCCATCCTATCATGGCCTTGTTTCTTGTAAGCTCTTTAAATGTCTCATTAGTATATCTTAATTATGCATAATTGCACAATTATGGCTTCATTATGACATTTTCATACATGTATGTAATATATTTTGGTTGTGTTCGCCCATACCCTCTCATCCTCTTCCACCTGGGTGATCCCTCTTTCTATCTAACTCCCATCTACCTTCATATATGCTTTTTTGGGGTGAGCCAATGAGTTTCATCAGGTTGCTTACAGAAGCCTGGGTTGTTCACAGGAACATGGACATCTCACCAGTGGCCACACCTCAGAGGAGAACATCTCTTCCTTCTGCGGCAATCACTGTCTGTAGATCCTCAGGAAAACATGGGCCTCATGATGCTATTCCATGGCAGGATGTTGGCTGACCCAGTCCTGGGCAGATTCTAGCTGACCACAGCTGCCGTGAGCCAGCCATGCCATGCCCAAGGACAGGATTCCACAGTGCCCACCTCTGGCACTTACATTCTCCCCACTCCCATTGGAGGAGGGACAAAGAGGTCCCACTTGTGGGAGAACATTCAGCACTGACTTGATCTTCAGCTCTTGGCCAGCTGTGAGTTTCTGCAGCTGTTGTCCACTCCTCTGGAAGAAGCAGTCATCTGGCAGGTGACCCGACAGGCACACCTACATGTCCATTAGACAAAACCTCTGAGCAGTGTCTCCACTGGCCCTGGACCTTCCAGTCACAAGCTTCTGATTAGGTTTGCAGTGCCAGATGCGAACGCCTCCTGCGGAGGGTATTCGGTGCTAGTCAGAAAGCAGTTGGTTGCTCCTGCAACAATATGCCACTCTTGCACTCATGCACATGGATGCCTGGCTGGCTCACAGTGAGGAAGACTGTCTGGACGGTTCTGCACACCATCTGCTGATGCTGAGAGCAGGCAGGTCCTGTCTCGCTTCTCTCTGGTCCCACCTGGTTTCCTGCAAGTCTGGTGACCAGACCACACAGTGTTCCAGCAATAGGATCTTGTAAGCTTTTTTGATTTGAAGTTTGTGTAATAGAGCCCCTTCTTTTCTTCTAGGTGCAATTTGTTGAAAAACCTTTTCCTTCCTTCTCTTTCAGCCATGCTCTTTGGGTTTAAAGTGATTCTTTTGTCGATATGATGTACTTGGATCACGTGCTTTAGCTATTCAGGTCACCTTTTTTTTCTCCCAGACAGGGTTGTACTGTGTGGTCCAAACTGGACTCATATCGAGCCCCTCCTGCCTCAGCCTCTTGAGTTCTGGTCACAGGGCATCCTGGCCGGGATGCCCCAGTCTTGACTAGATTGAATGACATGCTCTTCCCTGCTCTGGCTACAAGTGCTGTTCCACTGGGCCTTCACTTACATTTAATGTACACTGGGCCTTTGAACAACGTAAGTTTAAACTCACAGGTCCCATACATACGTATTGTTGTTTCAAGATCTAAAATTCTCTGGGTGTGGTGGTATTTATTTGTAATTTTAGCACTTAGGAGGCTCAGGCGAAGAGGTCAAGAGTTTGAGGCTATCCTAGGCTACAAAGAGAAACTGCAACAACAAATAACAACAACAAAAAAAGAGGGGAGATATGAAAAAAAAAGCACAACTTTGTAACCTAGAAATTTTTAAAAATCAAGTATGTAATGAGTGCTTTAAGAATTACTTTCCCTTGCAATTCCTGTAACACATTTAGCAAGCAGTGACGGTGTTAGCACACAGTGCATGTTATGGCTGAAGTTGTTTGATGGGGAAAAGGAGTGGAGGGCAGACCCAGAGAGCCCCTTCACTGGCGACTCCTGGAAAGGCCCCGTGAACATCACAGCTCCTGAGGTCAAAGACCAGGCTATCCCTCCCACAACCCCCTAAATGAGGCTCACACCACACAGCAGCTACACAAACAAGACCAGCCCTGCAAGGGGTTGGGACAGTAAAACAGTTTAGTGTTAAGAAAGGGTTGTGTCTCCTCAGGACTAAATCTCCTCCACGGAAGGTAGTTGTGCACATGGTCTGCAACCAAGTAGGCAGGAAGACCTTCAGGAGAGTGCTGTCGAAGGAGCAGAGTGTGTGGGGTCAGGAGATGTGCAGGTTACGGCGGAGTCCAGCTTGAGGTGCTGTCCAGACCACCCGGGTCCCTGCAAGGGGATGACCAGAATATGAGAGTAAGAACTGGCCCTGGGGCTGCTCCTGCGGTCCCCACCCTGCACATGTGGAGACTCCCCTTGTGTGTGGAGTGATACATGTGCTGAGAACCTGGCTGCAGGGAAGTGGGTGAGCTTGACACAGACTGGTGCCAGGATTAGGGCTGGTTCCACAGGAGCCTCCTCGCGCCTGGGGAAGGACAAGGGTCAGCAGTCACCTCAGGGCTGCAACCTGTTACCCACGAGAGGCCGGGAAGCCCCGACCACAGGGCAGCAATTGGGCAGGGCGGGTGGTGTATGCTGCTTGTCCTCTGCCTCTCTTATCCGAGAAGAAAGGATCGTGAGGCTGCAGCGCCAACAGCTGGACGAGGTGGATGGAGATAAGGCTCCAAGTGCTGTTTTGCCTGTTTGCTGGATCCCAGGTGCTCTCCGGGTCACCAGCACAGCATGGGGCTTAGTATTTCTACCTAAAGGTATCTCTTCTGAAAATTATTCAGGGAGAAGGTGGACAGAAGTGGGAGAGAGAGGAGGCACAGGCATGCACACCATGGTGAATTGGTGCAGGTCAGAGGACCATTAGAAGTCAGTTCTCTCCTTCCACTGTGGGCCTTCAGGGGGACGAAGCAGGTGGTCAGTCTTGTGAGCAGACCCTTGCCCACCTCTCTGGCTCATGCCTCCTCAAGATAGCTCCTTTTGCTAATGACAAAATGTCTCTTTCTTGAAGGGTTTTCTCAACACATCCTTAAAGGATTTTAAATTGTTCTATATCAGGTCAAGTTGAGATTTTGTTATTTTATTTTATTGGTTTTTCTTTCAAAAAGTTAAACTGTAAGCACTTAAATAATTTAAAGGGATTAAATAATTTAAAGATGGTTTTCCTGTTTATAGCTGACTGGTCACACGAGGTCTCATCCTTGTGAGCGAGCGGTCAGCGCTCTAAGAGCACATTGCTCAAGGGAACCTGTGAGGAGACCATTTGCTCTGTGTCTCTGTCTGGTTCTTCTCTTATACACCTAGCACTGATAATGTAACACTGTAATCTGGAGTTATGGCAGTTTAACTTGAATATCATAGAAATGCACAACTGTCCCCAACTTTGCAGTTGATATCACATAATCACATTCCTATACATGTGTGTCCTAAAATATCACCTAATAGTTATTTTAAATATGTTGGAATTAGAAAGCAAATTGTAGAATTACAATCCTAAATTGCAGTAAAACTGGCTTAAAAGGAAAAGGTAAAAGGGAGTTTTAATAAACGGAGGGACACGATCCATCCCACAGAGTATTGGCTGTCCTCATTTCAAACACAGCAGCACTTCATTGCACACTGACTATCCTGTAGGCTTGTGTGTGGTGTTATTCTAAGAGGTTCTGGAAGCTTTACAAGGTGGGGTCTAGCTGGAGAAGCAGGTCCCAGGGAAGGTGCCCTTGATGTTTCTCTTGGTCTCTGGGTCCCTTTCCTTTCTCCTTCCCGTGTGCCACAAGATGAGCAGCCTCCTGCACAAACCTCCAGTATCAGCCTGACGACCTGACTCAGCCTCCTGAAACCACCAGCCCAGAGTAAATCCTCCGCGGCTGCCTTCTGTTAGCTCATTGGTGGCAGTGTGACTGACACAGGGGTAACTTTTCCTGGGGAGAGGTGAGCACCCTCCACAGGACCACGACAGACCAGAGGGATAATTCTGTATGACCAGTTCACAGAGCAATGAGTTTCCTGAGGTTGCATAGAGGAGCATGGGGCTCTTCACAGGGTGGGGGTTCCTCACAGGGGCATGGGTGAGGGGGTTTCTCACAGGGTGGGGGGGTTCTTTATGGGGAGTGTGGATGTGAGGGTTCCTGGGGGGGGTGCGGGGGGGTGGTTCCTCACTGGGGGGCGTGGGTAAGGGGTTACTGTTTCTCTCCATTGTTGCCCACTGCCAAGGAGGGGCCCAGAAGGATGAGGCAGTGACGTCGTGAGTGGCCAGCCTGGGACTGGCAGGCTGCACAGCCGCCCTCGCTCCTGCTCTGGGACGCTGTAGCCACCAGGCCAGATCCAGAAAGGCCTCTGGCTCTAGGCTGCGGGCACTGTCTGCTCTCGGTTCCCACTTCTTCCTTCAGCTGGTCCCGCGGGGCTGGCGCCCGTCCCACCCAAGCCTGGCGCCGGGGCGCCCTGGCTCCACACACACACGTTCGGGAACGTTGGTTGCCGTTGTGGAATATCTCGCCCCGTGGCTGCGGTGCGGGGCCCAGCGTGTGTGGCGGGCTGGAGGAGGAACCGGGGCTACACCGCCTCCTCTCCCACCCCAGGGCCAAGTGCCGAGGACCAGGCGGCCCTTCGCATCCAGTGCGCTTTCCGGCAGCACCTGGCTAGAAAAGAGCTGGCGCGCCGGCGGCGGGAGCGCCAGGAGTACCTGGAGCAGATGGAGAAGCTGCAGAGGGAGGTGAGCTGGCCCCGCCCGAGTGGGCCGCACACCGCGAGGGCAGGGAGGAGCGGCCGCTGGGCTGAGCGGGGGCGACATGATGTCAGAGCGCGCGGGGCGTGGAGCTCCGCCCCCAAAGAGCGTTCTGGGAGCTGGGCACGGTGACCCGGGCCCGCCTTGCAGGCCTACCTGGCCATGGTGCGGCGGGAGCAGGAGGCGGCGCGGCGGCAGCGCGAGCAGGAGGAGGCGGCGGAGCGCGCGCGCCGGGAGGAGCTGCAGCGCCGCCGGCGCCTGTTGGAAGCCGCTTTCGAAGGGGACTTGAACGAGATTCGCGCTGTCTTGAAGGAGGTAGGTGTGGCCGGGCCAGGGCGTGGCCAAGAAGGGGTGGGGCGGGGAGGGACCGCGGGGCGCTACAGGTGACCGACCCGCCCGGCGCGCAGGTGGAGCAGCTGCTGACCCGCGAGGGCGTGGGTCACGACGAGATGGGCAAGGCGCGGCGTCTGCAGCGGCGAGTGGCCATGGTGGAGTGCGAGGATAGCCACGGGAACACGCCGATGTCCGAGGCAGCCGCGGGCGGCCAGGCCCTGACCATCCAGCTACTGGCCGAGCTGGGCGCCAGCCCCAACAGCAAGGTGGGCCCGGCGCCAACGGTTTGCGGTCCGCTGCGCTGGCCTCCGCCGGCCGCCGGTCTCACTAGAGCGCTACTTGCGCAGGGCGCCTTCGGCCGCACGCCCCTGTACCGGGCTGCCTTTGGAGGCCACCTGGAAGCCGTGGAGGTACTCCTGAAGCTTGGAGCGGACCCCCGGGTGTATGCGGAGGACGGGAGCACTCCCGAGCAGGTGCGGCGCGGGGCGGCACGCAGCTGCTCATCCCCTGCATCCTCAGCCTGGGGGTGGGTGTGGTGGTGCGGCCCTGCAATCCCAGCGCGCCCGGGGCAGAAGCAGGCGGATGGAGCCTAGGCTTCAAAGAGAAGCCCTGTCTCCAGAACACAAAACAGAACAAGCCGCATCTCTCAGAATCTGGTTCCATCCCGCCCACCCAAGTTTTCTAAACATTTTTGTCATCTGCCTGCGAGGGAGGAGACAGCCACCTGGGTTCTGTCTTATCTATTTCCGAGATTGCTGTGTTAGATCAGGAAACAGGCCTGCACCTCGGGCTGTCCGGGGATCGCAGGAACTGGGCTTGGTTTGTGCAGCCTCTACTTCTCAGCGTCCCTGTTTCCCCCAGCCTTTCTGCTGGAGTGGTGCCCTAACCCCCCCCCCCGCGGGGGGTCCTGTAAGGGGTCTGGAGAGACCCGTTCAGCAGGGGGCAGTAAGTGAGCAGCCAGACCAGGAGGCGCCTTTACCTTGGTTTTCATTTGTTCATTCGCCCATTCATTCATCCACTGGGGCTCAGTGCTCAGCCTGCAGGTGCGCGCAGATCCCCTCCTGCGCCTCCTGCTGGGTCTCTGGCAGACAGGTAAATGTCACACCTCCCTTTACTTTCATTTCCTCTAAGTCAACTGGATTTGATTCCTGATCTCTTCTTTCCCTCAGATCCCATCCCTGAAGCTGGGGTGCTGCTGGAAATGTTGGGCTGGGGCTCAGGCTTGCTGGCAGACTCCTGCCTCCATCTCCTGAGCCCGGGATCCCAGTCCCCCAGGTTCCATTCCCAGACCTCTGGTGGGCACAGTTCTGGACCTGTCCCCGCGGTTTTGGGTTGATGAGTAGACGGGCTCGGCAGGAGTCTGGGAGTGCAGAGAGGACGCCCAGAGCCCGTACCTGGAGGGCACAGCAGATCAGAGGACTGGTGGGCAGCCACAGGGCTGAATCTGGGGACAAGAAGAGGGGAGGTGCCCACCGCACTGGCTGTCAGGAATAACATTCCGCGGAGTGTTTGAGCTGCACACAGCCAAGAAAGCAGCCTTGACCTGATCCTCACGTCTGACCCCAGGTGAACTCAGAACAGACCTGAGATTTCACAGGAAAACCTTCAGGCCTTGGACATTCTTAAATACACCACAAGAAATATAATCCAAAAGAAAAAAAGGGGGGGGGTCTTTGTCAAAATATAAAAGCTTTCGTTTGCTCATGACTCGGTCAAGAAGAAAAGACAAGTCACAGGAAGAGAACACTCATGTTCTCTACCTGACAGAGGACATACGCCTGAAGTATATGAGCGATGCTCAGCAGCTGACAAACACACTGTGCAGTGTCCAGCTGAAAGAGAAACGTCCTGAAGAAGCCTACAGACCTGCCCGACGGCACGCATGGTCACAGCAGCCGAGGCAGGACAAGCCAGCCTTGGCGGGAGCTGACACTGGATTCTCACAGCTTGCTGGCAGATGTGGACCCTTCTGTAAATACTTCAGTATTTCTTAAAAATCTAAACATATCCTTACATGCATCACAGCATAGATGTCTTAGGAACGCACTCCCCCTAAGGAAACTGTCCACATGAAAATGTCTACCTCAACTCTGATAGCAAAAATGCCCTGCTGCAAGCAGCCCAGATATCCTCTGTGACTAAAGGTGGCCCACCACAGCACAGCCTCTCCCTGCACAGGTGACTGCAGCGCATGTCACAGCTGGTGAATCTTCAGGGAACTGCGTGAAAGAATGACTGTCTCCCAGTGCCCCACACATATAATTCCCTCTCAAAATAATAGAAATGGAGGAAAGATTGGTGGTTTTCAGGGGAGGGAAAAGAGGAGTGATGGGTATCCTATTTAGGATGAGCGGCAGGGGTCCTGTGGTGACATCGGTTCCAAACCTCTTATGATGTGGTTGCACACTTGTGTGTGATAAAACTATAACACGCACAGACGTGCACATGCAGAATTGTAGAAAACACGTCAGCTCTGTGAGTTGACTGTCAGTGTTTGTTTCTTGTGGACTTAGGAGATGTCATCAATGGGAAACTTGCTAAGAGTCATTGGACACCAGCTATTTTTGCGACTTGCTTTAACTAGTTATTTCAAAGTAAAGTAGTAAGATTGCCATTGCAAAGAAGCATGGGAAACCTGAGCAGAGAAGGAACAGAGGCCTCACACTACACTAGTGCTGAGGGACAACTGGTGCCCAGGACTCTGACTGCAGCTCTGCTGCCCACGGGGACTCAGGCTTCCAGAGGTGGGTCTAAGATGAGAACTGGTCCGTGACCAATGGGAGCCATGGCAGGTGCTGGGTCAACTTTTGAGAGACTCGTGGCTCTGGGCTTACGAATCTGCCTGCAAGCAAAGGACCTGAGCTCGTATCTCCAGTTGCATATAAAAGTGCCTGATGGATACGATGGCAGCCTGTGATTCCAGCCCTGGAAGGTAGCACCTGGGGAATTCCAGCGCGAAGCAATAAGGAAATAGAGCAATCCAGGGTGATTCCTGATGTCACCCTTGGGCCTCCACAGCTCACGCCGAAGCGCTCTCTTTCATGCCTGCACACACGCACACGCACACGCACACACACACACACACACACGCACACACACAGGGCTTGGGGCATGGCTCAGTGGTAGAGCGATGCTTTGGGCCCTGGGTTTACTCCTTAGTCTCCCCACCCAGGGTTCAGTTCAAAAGGAAGCAGGAAAAGATGGGAAGGAAAGCAAAGGAAAGACCCCCTTCCCCAGGAAGCAAATGGTAGGTCTCACCTCAGTTGCACAAACACAAATGCTCTAGACACCCCACCAAAAGCAGATGATCATTTCAGATTCTTTTAAGATTCTATTTATTCATTCGTGTGTGTGTGTGTGTGTGTGTGTGTGTGTGTGTGTGTGTGTGTATCAGAGGGCACTGTGTGTTTCTGTGGAGGACCAAAAGTGACTTCAGGAATCATCCTGGATTGCTTCTACCCCTTTTTTGTTTTGCTCTGGCATTTCCCAGGCTCCGCCTACCATTACTGAAAGTGCAGGTCGCCAGCCATTTCTTTTTTTTTTTTCCATTCATACAAACTTAATAGGTACCCTGGTCCCCTCCCTCCCTCCACCCCTCCCTGGATCCCCTTGTTTCCTCTCCCCTTTTCCCCTTCCTTTCCCCCCTCCCTCTCTTTCTCCCAGTGCCCCCCCCAAATCCCTGGAGCATCCTTTAGTGTGAATGTCAAACTTCCCTCTGGGTCCTCCATTCTAATGAGGTGTAAGGACTCAGTGGCATTGCCTAGAGCTCTTTCTTGCGTTCCTCTATAGGAACACTATCTTCGCTGTTAATCACTTGGCCCTAAGGATCCTAGTGCCTGTGATCCATGCTAGATTTTGGGGGGGGGTCAATGATATGTCGGTCATTGCACAGGTCATGCAAAGTCCTATTATGGTTACTTCGGCCCTAACTTCTGTGGAGTATATTGCGTATTGTTGCTCCTCCCCATCTTTAGGCTCTTACAATTTTACTGCCCCCTCTTCTACAAATTTCTCTGAGCTTTAGGATGGGGAGAGATTAGGCTGCCGTGGTTCCAGGTGATTAACGTAGGGTCTCTGATGTTCTGAATTATGTTTTTTTGTGGGTTTTTTTTTTCAGTTTTGCTGTTCCTGCACCGTCTTTGGCTCCATCCTGATGGATATTGGATATCACCTCCTAGCCAGAGATAAAAGGCTGTTAAAATAGAGTCTTACTATTAAGAGTAGATTCAAAGGTAGATGGAATAAAAGTAGGAGACTGCGGTGAAGGGGGGGCGTTCAGTCTCCCTTTGCAGGATGGTTACCATCTATCTGCCAGACTCTATACCCTCCCTGACTGGTGAGATCAAACCCCCTCGGTTGCAAGTGACCAGGAAGGAAAGTCTGTGAGCTTAACCAGATGTCTCAATACTTGATGGTGGCCTATTTTCTCTGCTGTAGCATGATCCCTCTTTCCTTGTTTCTGGTGGGGTCCTCCTTCTCCTTCCCTCCTGTTTATAATCTTTGCAATTACTGTAGATATGACAGAGATTTATCTTTGAATATGTCACTAAGTGGGTTTGGTACTAGGATCCACCTATTAGGGAGTACATACGGCGCTTAATTTTCTGTGTCTGGGATACTTCACTCTATAATTTTTTCTAATTCTATCCATTTCCCGGAAAATTTCATTAATTCTTCTTTTTTGATGGCTGAGTAGTATTCCATTGTATAGATGTACCACATTTTCCTTATCCACTCGTCAACTGTTGGGCATTTGGGTTGATTCCATGACTTTGCTATTGTAAACAGTTACTATGAACATGGTTGTGCTTGTGCCATTGAGGTGAATTTTTGCTGTATGGGGGATTATTCCCAAAAGTGGAATAGCAGGGTCATATGGCATTTCAATCTTTAACTTTTTAAAGAATCACTAGACTGCTCGCCAGAGTGGTTGTATGAGCCTGCATTCCCACCAGCAATGTAGGAGAGTTCCCTTCTCACCACATCCTCTCCAGCATTTGGTGTTGTTTGTATTGTGGATTTTTGCCATCCTGACCGGGGTGAGATGATATCTCAGGGAGGTTTTGATTTGGATTTCCCTGATTGCTAAGGATGCAGAGCAATTTTTAAAATATTTATTAGACATTTCAATTTCGTCCCTGGTAAAGTTTTCTTTTGAGTTCCAAGGCCCATTTTTTTAATTGGGCCATTCGTTTCCTTGGTTAGTTTTCTAAGTTCTTTGTGCACTTTGGATAATAGAGCTCTGTTGCAGTTCATCTGCATAGTTGCTGATAAATGACCATCACACAGCTTAAGGGAACAAGGAGTTTACTTTCTTACGACAGTCCGGTTACAGTTATTAGTCCAGCTTGACAGGAGAGCACACACCAACACCAGGGCTGAGGGAACTGGCCACCACAACGGCTGCGAGATGGACAATCCTTACTTGCCAGACCAGCATGTCTGGCCAAGTATACAGAAGGATGCCAACTCTCTCAACCAGGTCTCTGTGATTTATCCAGGGCCTAATCCCACCCACCATGGGCCGCATCTTCCCCATCAGCTAGACAATTTCCTTCAGGTTTGCTCTGGGCTTGTTGGCCTAGTCCAATCAGCTCGAGGGAGTTCCCTACCCTTGCAACTAAGGTTTTTATAGTCTCTGGGCTTATTTACTTATTTTTTTTTATTATTTTTTCAATTGTGTGTGTATGCGTGTGTGTGCATGTGTATGTATGTGTGTGTATGTATGTGTGTGTGTGTGTGTGTAGAACCAGGGACGAATTCGGGAACCACCATGGACGCCTCCACCTCCTCCTTGTTTACTCTGCCCTGGGATTCACAGGCTCCACCCTACCAGGACCAGAAACGCAGGCCGCCCCCGCCCCCGCCCCCGCCCCCGCCCTGCTTCTGCCCAGCGTCTATACATGTGGTCTAGGATCCCAACTCAGGACCTTCCGCCTGCAAGGCGGAGGCTTAACCCCTGAGCCACCTCTCCAGCTCCATCTCTGGCCTTATATTGAGGTCTTTAATCCATTTGGAATTAATTTTTGTACATGGTGACAAGTACGGGTCCAGTTTTAATCTTCTGCATGTGGAGATCCATTTTTGCCAGCACCATTTGTTGAAGATGCTGTTCTTTTTCCATTGGATTTTTTGGGCCCCTTTGTCAAAGATCAAATGGCTGTAATTGTGTGGGCTTATATCTGGGTCTTCAACCCTTACCCATTGATCTCTGTGTCTATTTTGGAGCCAGTACCAGGTTGTTTTTATAACTATGGATTTGTAGTATAGATTGAGATTTGGTATGGTGATATCTCCAGCAGTGTTTTTGTTACTCAGGATTGTCTTTGCTATCCTGGGTCTTTTGTGCCTCCATATGAATTTTGAGATTGTTTGGTCAATTTCTTTAAAGAATTGCTTTGGGATTTTGATTGGTATAGCATTGAATCTGTATATTGCCTTTGTTACGATGGCCATTTTTATTATATTGATTATGCCAATCCAGAAACATAGGAGGTCTTTCCACCTTCTGGTGTCTTCTGTAACTTCTTTCTTTAGGGTTTTAAAGTTTTCATTGTAAAGGTCTCTTACTTCCTTGTTTAGGTTTATACCAAGGTATTTCATTTTTTTTTAGGGGTTATAGTAAATGGGATTGTTTCTCTCAGGGCTTTTTCACTTCTTTCATTCTGGGCATATAGGAAGGCCACTGATTTTTGTGTTTATTTTGTATCCTGCCACCCTGCTGAACTTCTGTATTAGTTCCAGGAGCTTCCCTGGTGGAGTTTTGGGATCACTCAGGTATAAGATCATGTCATCTGCAAATAGAGATAACTTGACTTCTTCCTTGCTGATTTGAATCCCTTTTATCTCTCTTGTCTTATGGCTCCAGCTAAGACTTCAAGTACAATATTCCTGATTGAAGCAGGAATGCTTCAAGTTTTTCCCCATTGAGTATAATCCTTGCTGTTGGCTTGTTGTATACAGCTTTTATTATATTGATAAAGGTTCCTTCCATTCCAAATGTCTCTAGGGTTTTGATCATAAAAGGCTGTTGGATCTTGTCAAAATCTTTTTCTGCATCTATCAAGATATCATGTGGTCTTGGATTTTGAAGTGGTTTATATGGTGAATTACATTTATTGATTTGTATATGTTGAACCAACCTTGTGTGCCTGGGTTAAAGCCTACTTGATCACTATGAATGATCTTTTTGATACGTTTTTGAATCCAATTTGCTAAGACTTTGTTGAGAATCTTTGCATCTGTGTTCATCAGAGAGATTGGCCTGTAGTTTTCTTTTTTAAGTGTATCTTCATTAGGTTTTGGGATTATGGCGATATTAGCTTCATAGAAAGAATTTGGTAGTGTTCCTTCCGTTTGTTATTTGATGGAACAGTTTAAGGAGTATTGGTGTTATTTTTTTCCTTAAATGTCTGGTAGAACTCTGTGCTAAATTCATCTGGTCCAGGACATTTTTTGGTGAGAAGATTTGAGATTACTTCATCGATTTCCTCATATGTTATAGGACTATTTAAATAATTCAAAACTTCCTGATTCAATTTAGGAATGTTGTGCTTACTTAGGAATTCTTCCATTTCTTTTGTACTATCAAATTTCACAGAGTATAAGTTTTTGAAATATGAGCTCATAATTCTCAGAATTTCTTGGGTATCAGTAGTGATAACTCCATTTTCATTTCTAATTTCATTAATTTGGGTTTTCTCTCTTGTTTTTGGTTAATTTAGGTAGGGGTGTATCAATCTTGCTGATTTTTTTCAAAGAACCAGCTTTTTTTTATTTTTTTTTTTATTTATTCAATTGTGCGTGTGTGCGTATGTGTCTGTGTGTGTAGAACCACAGAGGAATTCGGGAACCACTATGGACGCCTCCACTTCCTCCGCCCCGGGATTCACAGGCTCCGCCCTACCAGGACCAGAAGCGCAGGCCGCCCCCGCTTCTGCCTGGCGTCTATACGTGGGATCTGGGATCCGAACTCAGGACCTTCTGCCTGTAAGGCAGAGGCTTAACCCCTGAGCCACCTCTCCAGCCCGCAGCTTTTTTTTTTTTATTTATTCAACTGTGCGCATGTGCGTGTGTATGTGCGCACACGTGTGTGTGTCTGTGTGTGTGTGTGCGTGTGTGTGTGCGTGTGTGTGTGTGTGTGTGTGTGTGTGTGTAGAACCACGGACGAATTCGCGAACCACCATGGACGCCTCCACCTCCTTCTGCCTCGGGATTCACAGGCTCTGCCCTACCAGGACCAGAAGCGCAGGCCGCCCCTGCTTCCGCCTGGCGTCTATACGTGGGATCTGGGATCCGAACTCAGGACCTTCCACCTGCAAGGCGGAGGCTTAACCCCTGAGCCACCTCTCCAGCCCCAGCTTTTTTTTTTTTTAAGAGTTCACTTTTTTTTAATTTAATCAACTGTGCGTGTGTGCGCGCACGTGTGTGTGTGTGTGTATGTGTGTGTGTGTGTGTGTAGAACCATGGGCAAATTCGGGAACCACCATTGACCGCCTCCACCTCATCCTTGTTTACTCGGTCCCGGATTCACAGGCTCCGCCCTACCAGGAGCAGAAACACAGGCCACCCGGCTTCTGCCCGACATCTATACATGGGGTCTAGGATCCGAACTCAGGACCTCCGCCTGCAAAGCAGAGGCTTAACCCCTGAGCCACCTCTCCAGCCCGTGATGTTTCTATTTTTTTTTTTTTTTTATGTAGGCATTAAGAGCTATGAACTTACCTCTTAGGACAGCTTTCATTGTGTCCCAAAGATTTTGATAAGTTGTATTTTCATTATCGTTCACTTCCAGGAAATCTTGAATTTTCTTTATAATTTCTTCCTGAATCCAATTCTCATTCAGCATCATAGTGTTTCGTTTCCAGGAGTTAGTGTATTTTCTGTTGTTTGTTGTGTTGTGGATGTCAAGCTTTAGTCCATGGTGATCTGATAGAGTACAGGCTAGAATTTCAACTTTCCTGTATATGTGGAGATTCATTTTGTGGCCCAATATTTGGTCTATTTTGGAGAAAGTTCCCTGTGCTGCTGAGAAAAATGTGTATTCTTTGGTGCATGGATGAAAAAGTTTGATAGAGATCTGTAAGGTCCATTTCAGTAAGAGTTTGATTAAGTTCCAATGTGTCTCTGTTAAGTTTTTGACCTGTTGATCTATCCTATGTTGAGAAGGCAGTATTGAAACCCCCAAGAATTATTGTTTGGGGGTTGATTTCTTACTTTAGATGCTGTAGCATTTGCTTAATGAATGTGGAGGAGCCCGTATTGGGTGCATATATGTTCAGTATTGTGAAGTCTTCCTGGTGAATTGTACCTGTGACTAAAATGTAGTATCCATCTGTGTCTCTTATGATTTTTTTTTGGTTTGAAATCCACTTTGTCCGATAGCATAATAGCTACCCCTGCCTGTTTCCTGGTTCCATTAGCTTGCAGACTTTTTGACCAGCCTTTTATTTTTAGGATGTGCCTATCTTTTGTGGTGAGATGAGTTTCCTGAAGGCAGCAGATTGATGGATTGTGGTTTTTAATCCAATTTTGTAATCTGTGTCTCTTGATCAATGAGTTAATCTCATTGACATTTAATGTTATAATGGAGAAATTATTTTTAATTTTTTTTATTATTATTATTATTTATTCAACTGTGTGTATGTGCGCGCGCATGTCTGTGTGTGTGTGTATGTGTGTGTCTGTGTATGTGTAGAACCACGGACGAATTTGCGAACCACCATGGACGCCTCCACCTCCTTCTGCCCCGGGATTCACAGGCTCCGCCCTACCAGGACCAGAAGCACAGGCCGCCCCCGCTTCCGTCTGGCGTCTATACGTGGGATCTGGGATCCGAACTCGGGACCTTCCGCCTGCAAGGCGGAGGCTTAACCCCTGAGCCACCTCCCCAGCCCCGGAGAAATTATTTTTAATTCCGTACATGTTTTGAGTTTAGTGGCTTTTGTAAGTGTATTATTTGGCTTTTAGGTTTTGGTGTTATTATACTTCTCTTCTCTCCTCCTGGATACGCTTGTTTTTTTCTTCAGTCTTGAGTATCATTTCTAGCATTTTTTGAAGGCTTGGTTTGGTAGACATGTAAGCCTTCAAGTTGTCTTTGTGCTAGAAAACTTTTCTTTCTCCCTCAATCATGACAGATAGTTTTTCTGGGTATATCAGCCTGGGTTGACATTTTTGCTCATTTAATACTTGAAGTACGTCCCTCTAAGCTCTTCTTGCTTTTACTGTTTCCATTGAGAAGTCATTTGTTATTTTCATAGGTTTACCTTTAAAAGTGACTTGTTTTCTTTTCCCTTGAAGCTCTCAGCACCTTTTCTTTGTCTTGAATGTGGAATGTTTTGACTATTTTGGCAAGTTTCTATTTTGGTCATATCTGTTTGGGGTGTGGAATGCCTCTTGTATTTGGATGGACCTCTCTTTCTTTAGATGAAGAAAGTTTTCTTTATGATAACTTGAAAAATTTCCTCAGGTGTGGTATTTTTGGGATTCTTGTTCTGGTATTCCATGAATGCGCATGTTAGGCTTCTTCAGGGTGTCCCATATCTCTTGAATATTTCTCTCAAGTATCTTTTGGGCTTTAACAACCTCTTCCATTGAGCTAGTTAATTCTTCTATTTTGTCTTCAAGATCTGAAATTCTATTTTCTGTTTCATTAGTTCTGCTGATAAGACTCTCTGTTGAGTTCTGGGTTGAAGATAACTTGTCTTTTAGTTCAATTTTAAACTCTTCTGGAGACTGTTTTAACTGCTCTATGCCTATTTTTGTTTCTTGGACTGTTTTTCTCAACTCCTTCAAGTGTCTATTGTGTTCCTGTTCAAAGTGGTTGATGTAGTTATTTAACTCCTTCTGGATTTCCTCTTTCATACTATTGATCATGGTAATGATCATGCTTTGAAAGTCGTTATCTTAGGTCTGGCTTTCTTGGCTATTTCTGTGAATTTGTTCTGGTTGGAATATATCATTATGGGGTTAATTCTTTCAGTGGGAGATTTGTTTTCTTGGGTTTTGTTTCTCATGGATTTGCACTGTGACTTGGGCATTGTTGTTTTATCTCTTAAGACCTTCTTTAAGTTTCTATGTGTTTTTGACTGAACTGAATAGTTGGTTTGCCTTGGAGTTGGGTACGCTTGTCTGTTGTTATTGTTATTTCCTAGATAAGGCTATTGGATTGTTAGTACATCAGTTAAGTCAGGTTTAGTGGACAGGGGATGAATATTAGTATGGTAGTGCACTTTTATGATTTAGTACCTTGGTGATATGTGAGGGTGGGTGGTATAGTCCCTGAAGTTGTATATGTTTTGGGGATGGCTATATGAAAAAGTTAATCTACAGTGACTAATAATTGAAAGGGACAGGATGGTAAAAAGGGGTTTACTTATCTTTGGGCTGGATGAGAAGAATCTCTCCCATGTGGTAGGATTTTACAGCATTTCAGATGTATGGCCTTTCTCCCCTAGAGCTTTGCTTGAGTTTTCTTTGGACTCTGTTGAATTCTGAGAAACAGTGTGTCCTCCCTGGACTGTGAGCATCCTAGGCAGAAAGGGCAGAGCTGCTAGTTGTAGGCACAGTTCACTTGGGACCTGGGGTGTGGCCTAATGGCCCTCCCTAGCCCGGAGCAGACTGGGTGCTGCTCCAGCTCCACCAGCCATTTCTGTCTGGCGTTTTTATGTGGGACCTGGGATCTGAACTCAGGACCTTCTGTTTGTGAGGCAGAGTATTAACCCCTGAGCCATCTCTCCACCCCCATTTTGGATTCTTAAAACTGTCAACCATGTTCTCCTACAAAAACAGCAACCTAAATGTAAAGAAAGACATGGGTGCAAATCCAAAGGACAGAAACACATCTACCAAGAAAAAAATTTTGAAGACATATTCTAAAATCAAAGTAGATTCAAATGGACATCACTGGGGATAAAGCATGATTTCATAAGGAGAGAGAGTCAGCTCATCAAGAGGATGTAAAGATTAATGGAACTTCAAGCATACTGAGCAAATGTTGGCAGAACTCCGGGGCAAAATAAAGACAACACTTATTATGGGGAATTTCCACAGTGAGGAGTAAAACAAGGTTGCAAGCAAAGGTACAGAAGAATCAAGCTGTCCTGATGTCTATCCATTTACCTACCATTCGTCAGCCATCATGTCCAGAAGTATACTCGCTCCATACATATTAATGAGAGCAAGGGGAGGGGAGAGGAAGAGAGAAAGGACAGAAGGGGGAAAGAGAATGAGAGAGAGAAAGGAGAAAGGGGGAGAGAAGAGAGGAAGACAAGAGAGGAAGAGAAGAGAGGAAGAGAGAGGTGGAGGTCAGTGGACAGCTTTCAGAAGTTGCTTTTGTCCTTCCATAACATGGACTTCTGGGAATTGAACTCACGTTGCCAGATTTGCTGGCAGGCACCTTACCCTGAAACAACTCGGTGACTCCCATCTGTTACTTTTGCTGGTAGCTGTTTATTCTTCCATCAGTTTGCAGTTAACTTACTCCTTGAGCATTAATATTCCAGGTCGAACCCCCCATTCTGTCTTTAGAGTGTCCCTCATGTGTTCACCCACCGCTCTACAATCGACTCAAACATCTTTTTTTTTTAAGTTTTTTTTTTCATTATTATTATTTATTCAACTGTGTGCATATGCGTGTGTATGTGCGCGCGTGTGTATGTGCGCGCGCATGTGTGTGTGTGTGTGTGTGTGTGTGTGTGTGTATAACCACTGACGAATTCGCGAACCACCATGGACGCCTCCACCTCCTTCTGCCCCGGGATTCACAGGCTCCGCCCTACCAGGACCAGAAGCGCAGGCCGCCCCCGCTTCCGCCTGGCGTCTATACGTGGGATGTGGGATCCGAACTCAGGACCTTCCGCCTGCAAGGCGGAGGCTTAACCCCTGAGCCACCTCTCCAGCCCCGACTCAAACATCTTATGGGTCCATTCATGCTGTTCACTTGATGGAAACTCCTAAGAAAGTGGGAACCATCTTAGTCCCCCACAATTACAATACCCACTGTTGTTCCTGTGGTGGTTGTGAGACGTATGGGGGCCATGGAAAGTGCCAGTCACGGTTTCTTTCTTTCAATTAGTACCGTCGTTATTTAGTCACTGCATTAATTTGTCAAGCCACTAATTAATCATTTGTCTGTCACTAACGCATTCACAAACTCGCTCTGCACCTGTCCTTTAGCTATGGTTGTCCACTGCAGACATTCTTCCCCGAGGCCGTCTCCAGCGGCTCCTCCCCAGACCCTGGGACACTGCTTGTCCCCTGGTAACACATCTGCTGCATTCTTGAGGTGGGGGCTGGGTTGGGAGTCCTCCCTACTCAGCCCTCTGCATCTCACTTGGCCGGCCTCTGTGCTCTAGAGCGTGGTCTATGGGAGCCGAGCCACAGCCACATGCTCCGAAGCACCCAGAGCATGTCTGCTGTCTTGTTCTCTCACTGACTGCTCCCCATTTGAGACAGGGCCTCTCACTGAATGCAGAGCTAGCCTGGTGGTCAGCAGGCGACTGAAATATGGACACTTTGCCTTGATATTTTTTCCAGAAATGGTGTTTTATATATACTCCAATTTTCTACAAAAATTTTAATCCAGTCTTTATCTCCTTGAACATTTGTGTGTGTGTGTGTGTGTGTGTGTCTGTGTGTCTGTGTCTGTGTGTGTGTGTCTGTGTGTCTGTGTGTCTGACTTCTGGAATCATCCTGGATTGCTCTACCTCATTATTACTTTGCTCTGGGGTTTCCCAAGTTCTACCTTCCGGGACTGGAAGTGCAGACTGCCACCGTTTCTGCCCAATTTTTTTTTTAAACTTTTTTATTATTATTTATTCAATTGTGCACGTGTATGTGGTGTGTGCGTGTATGTGTGTGTGTGCGTGTAACCACGGACGAATTCGGGAACCACTATGGACTGCCTCCTCCTTGTTTACTCTGCCCCGGGATTCACAGGCTCCGCCCTACCAGGACCGGAAACGCAGGCCGCCCCCGCTTCCACCTGGCGTCTATATGTGGGGTCTAGGATCCGAACTCAGGACCCTCCGCCTGCCCCTGAGCCACCTCTCCAGCCCCTTCTGCCCAATTTTTATGTGGAATCTGGAGTCTGTACTCAGGTCCTTTTGCTTGCAAGACAAAGGCTTTAGTATCTCCCCAATCTCGTCGAATGATTTCAAATTATTTTTGCAATACTAGAGACTGAACCTTGGGGCTCATGCAGCGACTGGCTAGCTTCAGGGATTGGGAAATTGGAGGCTGAGCTGGCACACTTGCCAGAGCCAGCTTACAATTCTCAGAAGTCCATCCTGCATAAGGATCAAAACGTGTGCTTACAAGTGATGACTCAGCTGGGAGAGATGACTCGGCAGTTAGTATAGGACCCTATGTTTACCCACAGCATCGTGTAAGCTGGGTGTCACCTCACTGTAACCCCAGCCCCCAGGAGACCCAGGCCAGAGGGTCAGTAGCTCAAGGTCATCTTCAGCTACATACTAAGTTTGAGATCAGCTGGGATATGTGAGACTTTGAAAAAAAAGTCACCCATTTCCACATTCAGTCACTGTCTTCTATGAGAGTCTCTAGACATTCATCTGTCACTAACTGTCTCCTTGCCACCTCTCCTTGTCTCTCACTTGTCTTTCTATTCATGTCAGCTTGTCACATGGTAACACGCCCATTCATGCCCAGCCTTGACAAGATATTTTTTGAGGTACCATTGTAGGTGCTTTTGGGGAGTTCTTGAACAAAACCCCACAATAGTGGAAAGAGAGTGACAGCCAGTTACCCCACACTATAAACGATGTGGAGAATGTGAAAAGTAGAGCCAGCAGAAGGACGTGCCACTCAGTGGGCAGGAATGTGGTGGAGATGGTCAGAAAGTGGCCAGTGTGGACCTCCCAAAGGGAAGGCATGGATGCTGTGAATGTCCAAGGACAGTCCAAGCAGTGGAAGACCCCAAGGGGAAGGTAGGAGGTGTGACTGTAGGAGAGAGGGAGGGGCAGGTGTGGGTGGAACCAGGTTGGGGCTGATCAAGGAGGAGGCTGGGCAAGGGATGGCACCATTTGTGGGCAGGATGCTGTGTCCTGATGTCATTCAGCAGTAGGGAAGGACAACGTTGACTGGACTGTAGGTAGCTCTTGCGTTTGTCTCTAGCTGGCTGTGGCTGGGTGCTGTTTTGTAGGGTGTACAAAGCAAGAAGTCTCTGGCCATTTGAGCATATGTTCATCTGGGCTATATTGAAAGCAGCTAAATGCGCAAAGCTATGAGTTAAATGTAGGCTCTAAGGTGGCGTAAACAAGATGGACATACAAAGGTCATTTTTGCCTCATTGATACAAAAGAGATGGAGAGATGTATTTTTCATGGGTCAGCCGAGTCCCACAATCCTCCAGAAAGTCCTTCTCCCCACCTCTGCTTGGCATCTGCAGACGGGACCAGGCTGAGTTTGACTCCATCATTACTTTCTCCCTGTGACCCCAAGAACATCATCCTGGTGCTACATCATCCTGGCGTTACAAAGTCAGGCGCGCGCCTGGGATTGTAGGAATGCACCATCATAATCAGCAGGTCACTGGGGACCCTCGTGGCTCAGGGACTGTGACCTAGAGGGGCAGGTCTGGAGGTGGACAGCAGAGGAGGACAGAGCCAGGCAGCTGTGCCTGTCCACCTAGTGGCTTTGGATGTTGTAAGCAAAGGGAATGGAACGAGGGATAGGCAGAAGGGAGGTGGGCCTACTTGGATCTGGGAAGTGATCCCAGGGGACCTTGTAACCTTGTCTTGAGGGCAGGTGCTCAACCCCGAACCCTCTAACATGGGGAAGTGGCTCCTCACTAGGTTGGCAGAGTGCTCAGAATGCAACGTTCCAAGTGCCAATGCTTGTCACCAGGTGGCCTCGCTGGAGGCAGTTGTAAGTGTGCTGCAGTCCTGGGACCTGAACCTCACAGAGGCCATGCTTCAGAACATGGAGGCGGAGCAGCAGCGCCGCGCACAGGAGGCCCAGAAGCACAAGGAGGCCGAGGCCAAGCGGTATGCTGAGTGGACGGCGGGGGGGGGGGGTCGAGGTGGGTGGGGGGAAGAGACGTTGACCCACCGCTCTCTCCAACTCCAGCATCAACCTCAAGGTGCAACAGCTGGCGAAGGAGCAGCAGAGATGTCATAAGGAGGTGAACTGTGCTTAGGGCCGGAGGAGCCCCTGAAGGCAGCCTGAAGGCTGAGGGTGGAGGGCAGGCAAGTCAGTTGGGGTCTGCAGGGTCTTTCTGCCCACTAGTTACAACAAGCCTATTGTGAGCTCAACCGGAGGATCATGGAGCATGACAAGTGTGAGCGGAAGCGCATGGACAAGACAGAGCTCACGCTGCAGGTGCGCTGCTCTGAATGCTTCTTGCTCTGTTCCCACCCCGGGTTCTCCCTCCTAGACCTGGATTTGCTTGTCTTCCTGCCAAGCCTAGGCGCCAGGAGATCCCAGCAGCCAAGTCCCCATGCAAGGCTTCCGGATGGTGGTTGTCAGGACGGGTGGGGAGTGGGATGGTCAGCGTGGCCCCTTCTGCAGGCCATCAGGGATGCAGAGGACCAAGTGGACAGACTGCGGCTAGAGGCACAGAAGGCTGAGGAGACGCTGGCCATGGCCAGGCTGGAACTGCGGGAGCAGACCCAGGAGGGTGGGCTGGGCAGTGGTGGGGCAACTGGGTGATGGGGAGGGGTCTGCAGAGGTGAGGCTGAGGAGGGGTTCAAGACTGGTGTCTCTGCAGAGGATCAGGAAAACGCAGCACCTGGGCTGAAGTGTCACGTCACTGAGCTCCACGATGTGCTGATGAAAGATGTGGGTGACCGCATCCGTACTGACGGACGGTCAGTACCTCTGCTGGGTATGGGGATGAGCTGGAGGTGCCTGTGGACTGCAGTGACCTAGTGGCTGCCCTCAGGTGGCCACTGGTCATCGACCCTTCAGGACAGGCAGCCATCTTCCTGCGATACCAAGATACCAACTATGTGGACACCCTGAATCCAGAGCACCTGAAGCCAGAGAGGATTCGGCTGGCTCTGCTGGGGGCACTCAGGTGTGGTGGGCAGGGCCTGGGGCACCTCACTCCTTGCCTGGACCATGTCCTCACCAGTCAGGCCCACAGGTACGGGAAGCCACTGGTGTTTGACCTGCGTGAGGTGAACCTGTTCCCAGTGGTGCAGCAGCAGCTAGAGGTGGTGCAGCCTGGCTTGGCACAAGCGCTGTTGAGCCGGGGTCTGCTGGCACAGGAAGGGTATCTGTCACTGCTGAAGCCCAGCGACGGCCCTGAGTACAGCCCCTCCCAGTTCCAGGAGGCACGGCTAGAGCACTTCCGCCTCTTCTTCGTCACCCGGGTTCAGTGGCCGCCCGCTGACCAGCTGCAGGTCTTGCTCCCAGTGCGTGTGCAGCTGTCTAGAGGAAGCTTCTAGTGCCACACCCCAATAAAGAATGTGCCACAGACTGTGTGCATGAGTCTGTGTCCCCCACCAGTCTACCTAGAGGACACTGGTTTTCAGAGAACTGGGAAGAGGCCTGGCAGGGGACAGGCACCAGGGCAGAGAGGATGGGAGTAGGCAGGCAGACCTGGGCACTTATAGAATTGAGGGTCAGTATAGATGGATAAAAGAAATCTGGGAGGAGCAATGATTTGCAAGATACTCCACACAAGTTAGGGCCGAAGCACTCATAATTGGACTTTGCATGCCCTGCGCAATGACAAAGTCTAGCATCTGCTAAAGGCACCAAGATCCTCTTGGAGGCAAGGGATTGACAGCCACAGTAGTGGTCCTATGCTTATAGGGGAATATGGGAAAGGGTTCAGGGAAATGCCACTGGGTCCTTGTACGTCATCGGAGAGGAGGGCCCAGAGGAGAGTCTGGCATGCACATTAGAGGATTCTCCGGGGATTGGGGGGGAGGCACTGGGAGATGGGGAGGGAGGGGGGAGGGGAGGGGGGAGCAGGGGGTTCAGGGGGAAGAGGAGGGAAGGAGGGAACTGGTGTACCTATTAAGTTTGTATGAGCGGGGGGGGGGGGGGGGAGATGGACAGACACACAGAAGGTAAAATGTAGTCAATTTTATTCTCCTTAAACCACAAAATAGAGTCTTTGGTTGTACAAACATCACTAGTTACAGTCTCGCCACGAGATCCCGGCTACAAGGGTTGGGGTAGGGGTAGGGAGCAGTTAGTCAGAGGCCAGACTCCTGCAGGGTCTCTTTAAAATTCTAACAGCCAGGCTAAAAGACTTGGGATAAGGGTGGTGGTGAAGCTGGCAGGCCCCCACCCCAAGTCTAGGGAGGCATCTGCCCCTAAGAGAACACAGGGCCCAAGCCCCTGCGTCCTGGTCGTACGGCCCGGCGGCTGCTACACAGCGTCACGTCCTCCGGGCCAACAGTGTTGGGTGAAGGCCTCCCCAGGAGCACCAGAGCCACCTCTCCGTCCTCCTCCTGTGGGCCTGTCAGGATGGAACAGGGAAGCTGTGAGCAAAAGTGGCCAGGTACCTTGGCACTCATTCCCAGTTAGGTGCCAACTCACCAGGGCTGGGAGATGGTTCCATGGATCTCAGGTCCTCCACAAAATCTGGTGACTGATGGAGACAGGGCTGATGAGAAGGGGTCCCAGACCTGCCTGAACCACCCAGTGAGCTTGGCTGGTGGGGGCTGAGCCCACAGAGCCAGGAGAGGGTCAAAACAGGCAGGGATGAAAAGTCAACAGGAGGGGGTCACACAACAGAGAAGCATAGTAGGAAGCATACTGAGAGTCAGGCAGAGAAAGGGGTGCAGGAGCGTGCAGGAGGCCCATAGCCTCTGGTACCTGGATGTCATAGACAGGTCTGGAAGAAGGCAGGGCTGCAAATGCCCTGTAGTCAAACTTCTTTCCAGACAAAGGCTGAAAGGGCAGCATGAGGGGAGAGGCAGAGAGAGTGGAAGGGAGAAGTGAGGCCAACAGGGGAGTCTGGAACCTTGGGTCACGGGGTGCAGGGAAGGACCCAAGAGATTGGCTTCTTACCAGGCGTCCAGGGGAGGTGCTGGTCTGGAGGCTGAGATCTGGGAAGGGGGAGAAATGGGTGTTAGGAGAGTCCCTGAAGCAGGCCAAGCACCCTATTTGCTGCAGACACACAAACCTTCCAAGGGGGTGGGTGATGGGGTGGTCGCAGGTGAAGGGGCCTCAGCTAGCCGCTCCAGGGGTCCTCGTTTACCACGACCCTCCTGGGACTTGCTGAGGACCATCTGTGCACGGAGTGCATCCTGCTCCAGAGACTTCATTCTGTGGACCAGAGGGCGGACGATGTTGACTGGGGTCTGGTGGGCAGTGGGCAGGGTCTAATGAATGTGAACAGGGGTTCACCTGGCTGCCCTCCACAATGCCCGCTTCTCTGCCTCCAGGGCCCTACGCTCCGCAGGGGATAGGGCCCTTTCTGACACAGGAAGCTCAGGGCTCTGCATCCGTAACCGCTCCTGGTGGCGCCGCTCAGCTTTGGCAGTCCTCACAGGGGCACTGCTTCCCAAGGGTGAGGGTGATGACAGGTTGGGCCTGAAGAATGGACAGGGCATATTGTGGGAGGGGCGTGCAACCAGGAGAGCTGGGCAGGGCTTGCCTTCCCACCTCACCCTCCAGCACAGCCTGGCGCAGCCCAGGGCTGTGCGTCCTCCAGCTCCTCCTCCAGGGATGCCCTGTCAGGAGTGAGCCCTGCATCAGGTCTGCAGGATGCCGCTTCCTCCTGGAACATCTGCACCCTCTTCTGCTGCAGCTTCCGCGCTGGGGGGAGGGAGGGACAGGCAGGTCGGGCGAGGCCAGGACACAGGCCAATCCAGGCCTCTCCTGTGCTCCAGCCCCTCACCTTCTTCCTCCTGCATCTTCCTCAGATCATCAGCGCCCACCAGGGATACACGCTTGGGGGGACCCTCTGCCTGGGGCAGCCGCACCTCCAGCTCAAAATATTTCTGCCGCTCACGGAAAGACAGCTGCTCCGGGGAGGCCGTAGGGCCGGGTGTTGTCTGGACAGGGAGCACAGGGCCGGGTGCTGAGGACAGGGAGCACGGGGCCGGGTGCTGAGGACAGGGAGCACGGGGCCGGGTGCTGAGGTCTGGACAGGGAGCACGGGGCCGGGTGCTGAGGACAGGGAGCACAGGGCTGGGTGCTGAGGTCTGGACAGGGAGCACAGGGCCGGGTGTTGTCTGGACAGGGAGCACAGGGCCGGGTGCTGAGGACAGGGAGCACGGGGCCGGGTGCTGAGGACAGGGAGCACGGGGCCGGGTGCTGAGGTCTGGACAGGGAGCACGGGGCCGGGTGCTGAGGACAGGGAGCACGGGGCTGGGTGCTGAGGACAGGGAGCACAGGGCTGGGTGCTGAGGTCTGGACAGGGAGCACGGGGCCAGGTGCTGAGGTCTGGACAGGGAGCAGGCCTGGGCACACGCCTTGGGCACCCTCCCTTGCAGCACAGTGCACCTACCTGGACGACACTGTCCTCAGGAGGGTGCACGGCAGGAACAGCAGCAAAGGCCCTATAGGCCTGTTTCACATTGGCAGGCAGCTCATCTGGGGAGGGTGGCTGGGGGAGGGGTACCGTGAGTAAGGCTGGGGCAGCTGTGCAGTGTGCCACATACCACCCAGGGATCAGCTGTCCCCAGCAGTGCCACTGACCCACCCACCCTTCTGCACAGGGAACTCACAGAGCAGGGATCACCTTTGCCCCTAGGGGTCGGGGAGCCCCTTGGCCAGGCCTGAGCCAAAGGCTGGATCACCCCCGGTTTTGTCTGCAAAGGGCAGGAGGGGGGCAGAGGAGAGCAGAATCAGAGGTCCAGGAATGGAGAGACAGGGAAAGAGGGGAGAAGAGAGAAACCAAGATGGAATCCAGGTGGACTGCAGGGAACAGACGGCTGAATGCTCTGCCATGGAGGGGAGGAGGCTGGGAGCGGGGCCGGCAGTGGCCCAGGCCCACCCACCCGCAGTGCATACCAGAGATGAAGCCTGGCCTCTCTGTATGGCAGGCAAGGACCAGAACAAGGGTGGCTATGTGTAGTCTCGAGGCCTTCAGTGAGGCTGCTGCCTTCACCAGCACCAGCTTCCACCAGGGTATCCCGTCGGAACAGCATCACCCCAGGGTCCCCCACACCGCACCTGTAATAGGAATGCTCACCGGCTGGCTGACGGGAGAGCAGGGGGTCTCGGCCATCTTCCCTCCAGTGGCTGCAGACGGTCCCTGGAGCAGAGTGGTAGAAGACGGTCAGTAAGGCCAGTGGTGCCTGGGAAGAAGGAACTGCGGGCACCACAGAGGGCAATTCCTGTCTGTGCACAGGTGGGTGCCAGTGGAGACCTGTTTTGGCCTTAGCCCCTGTTCTCCCCAGGGCTTAGGTTGGGAAGCTAGAGGCCTGCTGCCAAGGTAATGCCCATATGCAGGGCCTCTCAGCCCACAGTGTGGCACCTGGATGCTGCGGCTTCTCCTTCAGGGCTGTCTGGAGACGAGAGGAGGGCTCGCACCCTAAGCTACTCTAGTACCAGCCCCCTATCTACCCAGTGCTCAGCAATGCCCCTGGCTAAACTCCCCCCGCTCCACAAGCACTCACGCTCAGCAGAGCTGCCTGAGGGTATTAAGAACACTAGTTATAAATACCTTTGGAGAGGAACGTGTGTCGAATGTCCCTTCTGCCCATCCCCAATCTGACAACTGCCCCGAAGGCCACCCCCATTCAGCTGCCAGTACTTTCACCACCCAGCAGGCCTCCTTCCATGGGCTGCAGTCGCTCTGGCCTGTCCTCCCCATCGTGGTCATGTACACCACCCACCCAGGGACTCTGGATAGCTTAGAAGATCAGCTGCTTCCTCCCCAGCAGCCTGCATGCCTGGAGCAAGGCTGAACTCCAGACATGGTGAACCCTGAGGCACACTCTGGAGGAAAGACCCGAGGGGAAAAGGCCAAGGGCTTTCAAGACTCCCCTATGCACCTGTGTGGGAACCACAGCCACCGCCATCAAGGATTAAAAGAAAAAAGGCAGGACTTGCGGCTTTGTGGTTGGGTGCCAAATACTTAACATGCAGCTCAGCTTGGAGGAAGGGTTTGGCTTGGCCACTGGCAGGACTGCCCCCATGTATGACAAAGGCTCCTTCACAGTGACGTTGGCACTTCAGCTGTGGCAGTGGCCTCCCGTGAAGGGAGGGACTTAAGGGACAGGAAGGAAACCCAGAGGCAAGGGGACAGGACAGCCAGGCCAGGGGGAGCAGAACTCAGCACATGTCCCTCATGTCCCTCAGGGGGAGCAGAGCTGAGCTCAGCACATGTTCCTCAGGGGGAGCAGAGCTTAGTTCAGCACACGTCACTCACTCTTTGCTCGCTGCTGGCACTGGGCACAGCAGCCAGGGCGCGGTAGTCCAATTTCAAGGGCTCCAGATTCCAGCTCTAGGGAACAGAGGGGGCCACAGTAGCAGGGACATTCAGGGCTGTTCACCACTTTGTGCCAGTCATGTTCACCCTGACAGGATGGGGCTCCCACGGCTCATAGCCGTGCGGGACTCACTGTGCTCACCGCAGACTCAGGCGACCAGGGCAGGGTCTGAGCAACAAGGTCTTTGTCCTGTGAGCAGAGTGGACAGGTCAGGAGCCAGCAGCTGAGACTTTCCGGCCCCAGGCTGCTGGCTACCTGGGTTCTGACCTTGCCTGGACCTTCAGGGCTCAGCTCTCGGTCAATGGACGAGATGCTTTCTAGACTGTTCCTGTGGCCGAGGCCTGCTGCAAAAGGGTTGGCAATGACTCCCGGGGACACCTGAGAAGAGAGGAGATGGCTCAGAGCAGGAGAGTCTGCTGGCAAGGTCTCACATCCAGTCAGCTAAAGCCTGGGCCCAGGACAAGCCAGTGGCATGCAGTGGACAAGGGAGCTCATACCTGATAAGGTGGCCAATCACACACCTGAGATGACCTCTGTGCATAGCCTCCTGGGCCACCCAAAACCACATGGACCCATCCCCAGTCTGCCAGGGACACAGTGTCACTGTGGGCATAGCTCATATCTACACGGGGCCAAACTGTGAGGCAGGTACTGAACTCAGATCCTCTCAAAACCCAGAGCCTAAAAGTCTGGGAATATGGGAGGAAGGGGGGAGGGAGAGGAGGGCAGAATATCAAAAAGGTGGACCAGGGGCTAGGCAGGTGAGAATATAGGGCCCAGGCACAAACGTGCTTAGTTAAGGGTAAATATAGGTGATGGAAATGTGAGATCTCACTTCTGCCCCACTAACCACTAGGCGGCTAGTGTGGCCTCCACCACCAGAGGAACACAGGAGAAGCAGATGGTGGTGAGGAGCCAGGCCCAGGGTCTCCTGCCAGTGTGCAACATGGCCTGGAACAAGTCAGGCATGTGGAGTGTTTCAGAAACCACTGAAATGACAACAGAGCCAGAGCCAGGCAAACGAACTGCAGGCACAGAAAGTCCACATCTAGGAAGGTGGAACCAGAGGGAAGAGTGTCGAGCAGGCAGAGGGGACACTATGGAGAAGGAGAACTCACAAAGATATGATAACCAAGAAAACTATAAACACTGAACAAATGAACGGCAGAACACAGAAAGCAAAAACTGCTGGAAGAAAGTCAGGAGACATAACTATGTCTCTCTTGGGTTCTGACAACATTACCAAACCAAGAAACAATAAACAAGGTGCCTACCTTCTTAACTTCTGGAATAACTTAGTCAAAGAGGCACTGGGCAGGCCCACGAGAGGCAGGCTCAGCAGGGTGGGGAGGACTGTCACACAGAGGGACTGAGCAGAAAGTAAAAACAGCAAGGACGAGAAGGCCTGTGTCCCACGTCAGAGCAGCCACTCGTGTGAGGCTGACCTGTGGTGTTGACGGAAAGATGGACATGCTATGAGGTAACCTCGGGCTTCCTGCGGCTCCAGGAACAACCACAGATGTAACGATCCACACATCCCTCTGACTCGTGCTACTGAGAGGAGCCTTGGGACCACAATATCCCAGTGGGAAAGGTGCCTACGACTGAGCTTCTAAACAGCATCATCTGCAAAGAACCAGCATTCGGGGCAGAAGTGGCCAAGGCCAGCTGATGAGCACGGGATGTGCCCAGGAAGTGCTTCGAGCAGCCCGCAGAACCATAAGGGCTCAACCCAGAGTCCCTTCCATGAGACAAGGCGCAAAAATTTTTGACCATGAAACTATGAATACCACACTATCACCCGTGGAAAAAATGGAGTTCACAGTAGGGTAAGGACACAAGGACAAGCAAGGCAGCCATGGCCACATCCGTCCAGGCACCAACAACAGAAGCTCTCATTGGGTGGGTCTGCCCTGAGGACTCTCAACCAGGGTAGGCTTGCCCTGAGGACACTCCCCCCTCTGCCTCTGCACCAGATCTTAACTCCAGTCATCCAGTGTCGAGACACAGTGGAAAGATGGGTTGGTGTGACAGGACACAAGCCCACAGGACAGGCAGAGAGCAGACAGCTTGCTTAAAGCAGTGCTGGGATGGGTGAGTGTGCTGGGATGTTGTGTGTACCCCTTCAACACCCAGCAGCCTGAGGCGATGGAGCCCAGGCTTGGGATCCTTGGAATTCTGCCTGAGAGCCTTAAATCACATCAATCTTCAGCACAGAGTAAAGACGGAATGCAGCCAGTAAACACCCACAAGTCAAGCTAGGGGAGGTGACTGAGTGTGGACTTGAAGCAACGGTGCAAGTGGGAAGTCACCACATGCTGCCCATTATGTCAGGACGGCTGAGAATGGTCAGTTCTTTAAGCACAAGGGCCAGGAGAACCAGGTCCTCTGTTTTTGTGAAAAATCAGGAACCATACATTGCAGCCAAGAGCTGATGTATAAACAATGCTTCCTTTTCCCCCAGGGGACCAACTCCACCCAGCACAGATATGAGGCCCTTTCAGGAAACCCAAAGCCTACTCCAATGACTGTTCCCTCTAAGTGAAAAATGTTCTTAGAGAAATGACAGCGAGGTCCCTTGATGGGCCACAAAGCCAGGCAACTAGTCTCCACAGGTGGCCAAAGCCCCAGAGGAAGGGTGTGGTCCCAGGCAGGGGTCAAGCCAAGCTAAGGGGCTGCAGGGCAACACTGCCAGGACAAAAAGCTCGCTGTGAGGAGGCATCAGGACTAATGGAACTCCATGAGATGCCCCCCATGAAATGCCTCCCATGGGATACCCCCCACGAGATCCCCCAGCCTCTCTAATTTTGTTATGCAACTTGGTGGATTCATTCAGAAGAAATCACACACAGACAAAACCACAAAAGAGCAAAGAACAGGTGATATAAGTGATCAGCACCAGTCACACCACAAAGTGGCCTCACAGTTGGTCCAGATACAAATCCCGGAATACTAAAGACCCACCTACTCCATGGCTAAGTCATGCTCTCCTCAGGTCAGTGTGGATACCAGGGCTCTGGCTAGTCACATAGGAACAACTGACAGCCCTTTGCAGGACAATTACAGGTGAGCTACCAGGGAACAATGCTGCGTGACCTTCCAAAGACACATATGGCTTGAGCACTTGAGAGATGGAGGAGAAGGGACTTCAGGCTCCAGACAAGTCTGGGCTACAGCTACATCCAGTCTCACACAGACCCAAGCAAACAAAGCAACAAAATCAAGAAAGGAAACAGTGACAGAAGGAGAAAGAGCAGAGCGTCCGGGCTGGAGGTGCTCTGCTGGTGCACACCTATCATGTGCGAGACCCTAATGCCGTACTGAGAAGAAAAAAGGTACCGAACCCGACGAGGTGGTGGACACCTGCAACGGGACCAGCCGCACATTGGGAGGCACCAACACCTGAGAGGCCAAGACAGGGCTCCTCAAAGGCCCAAGGGCCTCTCACCAGCCAGTCCCCTCACAGGACACTGAATCCCGCCTGTCCGAGGCAGGCTCTACCCTCAGCCCTGAGGTAGCTCATGGTAGAGTGCAGGACAGCTTTGGTTACAGAGCAGGGGCCAGGTACAGAGACCCAGAGACCCAGGGACATGCTAGCCACACTGCTGGCTGTTCCGTGCCCTGCTCAGAGGCTTCCTTTCTCTGAGCCAAAGGCTGAACATAGGTGCTGAGCAAACAACAGGACAGCTGTCCTGTCAAAGAGGACAAAAGGTGAGGCCCTCTAGGGACGAGGCCACAAATGCCCAAGTTCCAAGAAAAACTCATCCCTAGGACCACCAGGACTCTCTTGAGCAGAGATGAAGGGACAGGCACCAGGCTTAAGCCCTGGGATGGTACCATGGCTCATGCAGGCTCTAGCCCGATACTCAACGGGGGGTCAAAAAGATGAAGGCAACTTGTTTCTTGTCAAGTGATTCTCACCAGCAGTCTGGACAGGTTACATGGTCTGTGGCCAGCATCTGACAGAGAGTCACCAACCCAAAGACACAATACTAGAGGGCAAACTTGGCGTGGCTGCCTGTCCCCAAGGTTGCAAGGAGAAGCTACCAGAGTGTGACAGCCTGGGAAGTGGAGTGGCTAACACGGCTGCCTGAGGAGACAGACACTGGATGTAAATGACCCCCAAGATGTATTTGGATGCTGGGGTTCTGGGAGAGCAGCTGAGGATGCTATGAGGGAGGCCTGTCCAGAGCCCCAGTGACCAATGTTTTGCTCTGCTCTGGTGGACAGGAGGGCAGTGTCTCATTAGTGTCTGGGCTCTGGTCTGGGCTCTGCCCCATGGCAGAGCGAGGGAGAAGTAGGTAATAAAAATGTGGCAATGAGCTATAGGACTTCCATAGGGACATTGTAGCATCCAGCCTGGGAGGAGCAGGAAGCTGCCTTCTTGGCTGGGGGCACTAAGCAGGGCTCTCTGCCCCAAAGCTACCTGCCCTGCTCATTCTCGTCCCGGAGAAATAGACAGGACTCGCTGCCTAGACCAGAGCCTCCAGACACAGTGATGGCTCAGTCCCTAGGCACCCACAGGCAGATGGCTTAGAACTGCCAGTCATTCCCCACACTGAAGGCTCTGCCAGGCTTCAGGGTAGGTTAGCAGCATCCAGCACCAGGACAGGGGAACACTGACCTCGAGGGGTGGGCTGGTGTTGGTGTCAAAGCCATCACAGACGAGCACTGTCAGGCTGTCACCCACGCTGCGCAGCAGATGCACAGCCTCCGCATGTGTGAGGCCCAGCAGGCTTTGCTGGTTGACCTCCAGCAGCCGCAGCCCCACACGCAGTCGACCGTCACGCCCGGCCGCCCCTGTAGGGCTCACCTGTGAGGAGAGCGGCATAAGATCCAGCACGAGGCACCTGGCTATGGCCCTGGGCGGAAGGGTTTTCACCTTGGAGATGAAGATGCCCTCATCTGTGGGGTCACAGGGGTTGCCCGCATGGCCCTTGGCACCCCCACGGATGCTGATGCCAAGCTTCTCCCCAGGAGCCTTCTGGATGCAGAGCTCCCTCATGCCTGGGGGTGGCGGGTCCCTCCGCACAAGCAGAGATAACTCCAGGCAAGGTCGGAGCAGGGCGTTGACCGCCTCCTGATGTGTGGCCGTCCGAACATCCTGTCCATTCACTGCTAGGATGCGGTCCCCAACCCGAAGGCCACAGCGAGCTGCCAGGCCCCGTGGAAGCACCTGTTGGGGTGAAGGGCAACATCAGTGGGAGAGGGCTGCACTGACAGTGGGGGAGTGGAGGGGAGGGGAGGAGAGGTCCCCTGTGCAGAGCTGCCCGCCAGGCCCACCTACCTTGGAGATAAACACACCAGGTTCCTGTACACCAAACGGGTGGCTAGAGTGGTCGGAGCCCCCTACAATGCTAAGTCCCAGTGGGCCCCCAGCCCTGGGCAGACAGATCTCCTGGGGACATAGGACAGGCCCTAGTTAGAACAGGGCAGCAACAGAAGGGGGTGGCCGACTAGGTGTGGGCTCTGCGAGGGGTACGGCTGAGGGACTGACCCATGACCCTGAGGATTCTACCACCCTGGGTTCTCATAAAGCCTGATGCTTGTACACCGTCACTGATGGTAGCCATGTGCAGTCCAGACAACTGACAGAGTGGTTGTGCTGGGGCAGATGGGCACTGTAGAGCAGGTACACTCAAACCTCAGATACACAGAAAAGCTGCACATGGCTTTCTGTCCACAGTGCTTACAGGGCCATGAGCAGGGGATCCAGGGAGAGGCTTCACCCCATGCCTGGAGCTGAGTGGACATCTCAATAGGCAGGTATCTTACCTCCACAGGGTATGGCCCTTCCAAGGCAGCAGCAAGCAAGCTGGGAGCCAGCCTGGGTAGCATAGGTTCCCCTGGGTTGGCAGTGGTCACAGGAGCAGCAACAGTGGCAGCAGGAGTTGGGGGGGAATGTGGCGGTGGGCTAGGTGGGAGAGGGCCTCCAGTTTCCCTCTCCAGCAACAGGGAGATGGTGGGGGAGGCAGCGGTCAGCAGGGAGACAGCGTGGTCATGCCTTGCTTCTGTCATGTCCACTCCATTGATCTGTGGGACACACGCAAGTCAGGGAGCAAGGGCACAAGGAGGCGGCGGCTCAGGTCAGGCTGCACCTGGTCCCACTCACCGAGAGGACACGGTCGCCAACCTGTAGAGTGCCTGCCCGGTGTGCAGCACCCCCCTCTGCAATGCGGGAGATGAAGATGCCCTGCGGTGAGGAGCCACACTGAAGCCAGGAGCATGGAGACCTCATCGGCCTCTGTCTACTGGGAGCACCCTCCCTGTGCCCAGGCCACAGCGCCTCACCCCATCGCCAGCCCGGTAGGGTGTGGAGCCTTTTCCGCCAGCAATGCTGAAGCCCAGCCCTTTCTCGCTCCGTACAAGGCAGGCTGCATGGCGCTGGCGGAGGGGCCCAGGAGTGTCTGACTGAAGCAGGGGCAGGCGCAGGCCACTTCCCCGCCGCTCTCGGGGGCTGTAATCATCCTCGGGCCGCAGGGGTGTAATGGTGACCGCATTCTCAGGCTCCACCATCCTTTCCCTCCACACTCGCATCTCCACGGCAGCTCCCGCTCCTCGAAGAGCTTCCACAGCCTCGTGGTGCTCGGCCTCCTGCAAGGCCACACCATTCACCTGCAGGCGGTGGGACAGAAGCCCGAGTCAGCCGCAATGAGCACCCAACCTCTGAACAGTAACTGGAGCTGAGTCCCACAGCAAGACTCAGGCCATCCGCAAGGCACAGGCTAATGTCTGTGGCTGGCCGCACTGGGCCCTACTGTGGGAAACAAAGGACAACAGCTACGGAGGCCCGGTTTGCAGCTCCAGGGACTCCTGCCTGGAGGTGGGGTGAGGGTGGAGAGAACAAGGACCCTCGCCACAGCCTCTTGGTGTGGAGCCCAGGGCCTTCGTCTGCTCAGGGAGGCCAGTCCCCGAGCTTCCCAGCAGCCAGTCCCCAGGCAGGAGCTTCCAAGGCTGCTACCCAGGGACCATGTTCCTACCAGGCTCACTGAGGGCCACTCTGCCAGGCCATTCACTCCTTGCACCCTGGTTCTAGTACCTCCTGTCCAGGGGTTCTTATTAAGGCCTCATACATGTCAGGCTACTGACCTACCACTAAGCTATATTCCTAACCTGACAAGGGCTGTGAGGAGGTAGTTCTAGGGTCCTGAACTCTTGAGGGGTAGTCTTGGAGAGTAGTTCCTCCTTTCTATGGGATTAGTCAAGGGACTGGACAATCAGAACCACATGGCCTTTGAAGGGTACAACTGTCCCTTTCTGAAAAGGGGTCACTACTTACCTCAAGGAGTTTGTCACCCACTCGGACTCCTGCGCGGGCTGCAGGGCCCTCCTCAGATACCCGAGAAATAAAAATGCCCTGGAAGACACACAGGAGCTGGTGGCCAAGAGCACAGGCAAAGGAAAGTGCCCTGCCCCTGCTGGCCACTATGCAGGATGGCGCCCTGCAGACAGACCAGTGCTGCTCTACTCTGCGAGGAGGCTTCCGAGACGGGCACATGAGTGAACAGTGGCCCTCGAGGCTGCTGTGGAGATGCCAGTCTAAGAACTAGACAGTGCAGGTCAACTGCAGAAGAGGTTGGGACCTCAGAGCTGGCACGGGATGGTGACGGAAAGGAAGGCCAACCGTGGACATAATGCCCAACCACCCTGCAAGTGTTCTCAGACTCCCACCACATGGTACCCTCCTAGATTTGCTCAGTTCCCCTGGGTGACCCTGACCCGGACAATGTTTTCTCCTGGGGGGGGGTCAAGCATGCTCAAGCCCCCCAAGGAGAGTAAGCAGTGCATCCCACAGAGCAGCAGGAGGCCTTTGAGAAAAAGCTGTGCCCACATGTGGGCAGGAGGGACCTTATGGGGACTGGAACTTGCTGCTGGCCAGGCAGCTGCTCACCTCATCATCTCCCTTGTAGGGGGTGGAGCCCTTGCCCCCAGCGATGCTGATACCCAGGCCCCCAGTCTGGCGCACGATGGTAAGAGTCAGCTGGAAACAGAGCAGACACAGGTGTCTAGAAGGGCCTAGGGAGGAGCTGGCTGCAATGTGATCCATTCAACTCCTCCCTGGGCATCTCAGCCCTTTTTGGTAACGTGGCAGGAGCAAGCCACGAGGCTTCTCAGACCCCACAGTAGGAAGCCCAGAGCTGGCTCTTCCCCAGCAGGTGAGGTCTGACCTGACTTCTGCACGAGGCCACATCAAGGTTCACAGTGGGCCATGACAAAAGGCCAGCAACTATACTCATTCCCTACAAGCCAGGCTGCCTCAGGGTAGAGATGTGCCCTGCCAGGGAACTAGAAAACCCCATGGGAGTAGCCCCAAGATCCTAGCTGTGTGGCAGCTTCCAGGAGCTCTTCTGGGAGAGGGTCTGTGCTTGAACCACAGGGTAGGAAGAGGTGAGGACCCGCAGCCCAGGAAGCAGGTCAGTGGAAGCCCCGGGCCCAGAGCAAAGAGCAGCAGCGAGCAGTACAGACCTCTTCCTCCTCAATGCGAGCAGGCTCTATCAGCAGGTTATTGGCCTGGTCAAACGACACCCCCTGTTAGGACAGGAGCAGCGAGGCATGCAGGTTAGCCACCACTAGGGACCGCCACCACTTTACCCAGTCCTTGCCACCAGCGGACAAGACAGAAGATAAGATCCCACCAAGCTCCTATGGCCTGAGCCAGCCCCTTCCCACCTGGATCCCTCCAGTGTGTAAGAACATAAGGAACCCTGCAGGCTCGCTGAATGTGCAGGCTTGGCTGGGACCAAGTCTCCAAAGGAGGGACGGTCCGGGCTCAGCCCACCTGTCATGTGTCACCAGCCCACACTCCAGGCAGGAGTGTCATAGGGGCAAAAGCAGTTGCGCTTTTGGCAGCTTTCTCCAGCACTGAGTTCCCAGTGAGAGGCAGGTCTCTTTGTGAGTCATCAAAAGTGAATCCGAGGACCAGGAAAGGACACCCAGGGCCCTACCGGCGTGCCTGGAGCCCTGGAAGGCCTTCAGAAGAGTCATTACCATTTCCCCACAGGACAGGCCCCAGGTCATTGGCAGGGTCTCTAGACTGGTCACCAGCTAAGGTAGGACATACCTTGGAGAAGACCCTGCCTGGGGGTCTGCACTCAGCCTCCAACCTCCTGACCCCCTGAAAGCCTATCAAGCTGACCTGGCCTGGGAGCTGCCATGGACAGAGTAAGGCCAACTAGGGAACCTGGGTGAGTGACCACAGCAAACTACCATGGACACCCTGCCACCCTCCTCCAGGAGCTGGGGGAGGGTTCCAGCGAGCCGAGGCTGCTGTCAGAGCAGGAACACCCCCCCCAGTCAACAGTCAGAACCTGGTGGACTCTCCTAGAGTAGGACCTGGGTCAGACAAGGTGCAAGCAAGACAAACCTTGACGGGAGGAACAGAAGCCACAGCCTCCTCCTCTTCTTCTTCCGTGGTGGCCTCAACTTCTTCCTCGGCCTTGTCCTCTTCCTCCTCTTCTTCCTCCTCTTCTTCATCCTGGGCATGAGGAGCCCAGGACATTTGGGGGCCATTGTGCCAGCCTCCAGACCCCACTGGACTCTCCATGTCTGGCTGCACCCCCTGTAGTAGAGCTACAACAGCCTCGGGTTGTGGGAGCTTAGAGATCTTGAAGTGCTTCTTGTAGTGGGGTGTGTCCTTTCGGATGAGTCTCTGCCGGCCACTGGGCAGTGACCAGGGGGCCTCAGGCTGCCCCTCTTCACTCTCACCATCTTCTCTGGGCATCAGCGTGTCCTCTGCGAAGTGCACTGTGGGCTGAATGGGCAGAAGATCAGGGAGGCGGTCTGTACTACTCCTAGAGTGGGGCTGGCAGAGCCCCACAGGTGACAGCCTGAGGCTGGAGGGCTCCTGCTATAGCTAGAGGCACAGAGCAAATTCAGCCCAGAGACCAAGATCTGAAAGTTCCTTCCAGACACACAAGACATAGAACTAGGTGGTATATGAGACCCAACAGTAGGAAGCATATATTGGGGATGGGGGTAGGAGTGGGGGTACCATTTAGGAACAGCACCCAGGTGACACGGAGCTGGATTCTAGAGATCTTTGGCTCACCCTAGGCTACTCTCTCTCCCAGGCACTTCCAGACGCACCACCCTATCCCTTACACATCCCACTGCTGACCAGCGAGCACCAGGCAAAGTCCCAACCAAACACCTGCTTGGGAAGGCACAGCATTAAGTCTTCATCCGAGTCTTACTCTTGACCGTGGCCACCCAGGGTTGGCCTGCTGCCTTCCCCTGCTCTTCCTCACCTCTTCATAGTCCTCCTCTGTGTTCTCTTCCTGGCCAGGTGAAACCTCTGACTGGTCCAATTCTTGTGTGTCAGTCAGCAGGACCTTGGACTCACCCTCAGAGGCCGTGCTGACCAATGGGCCAGAGCCTCCATTCAAGCCAGACATGGGGCTCAGCCTCTTGTCCTACAGCAAGCAGCAGAGTCAGGTTACGTGGGAATTTGTACACAGACCACACGCAAGAGGCAGGCCTCTTTGAGGCTTCCTGCTGCTACAGCCTCTCCAGCAGGCTTGCTCCTCACAGCGGCCCCCTTTGCCATGGTTCTGTGGCGAGCCCATTAGAAAGCTTTTCTTCACACTCTGGAGAACAGGACTACAAAGTTCCAAGGAAGACCCCTTCCCAGAAAGAGAGCAGAGGCCATACATGGCCAATACGTACTCAGCCTACCTGGCTGACTGATCCTGCTATTATGCCTAAGGACCCAGAAACATCCTTTGCCCTAGACGTCAACTTCTCACCAAGCTTGCCTGCCTGCCTATATCAGCCCCCTCTCAGGTACAGAGAGAGAACTAAAGTCACAGCTAATTTTGTCCTTAGGCCTGGCCAACCTCACCTGTTCCTCCAGGGCGGGCCTGGCATTTGTTGTTGAGAACCCCAACTCTGGCTCAACCTCTGTTCTACCCAGTGCACCCTTGCCCAGTGGATATCAGTCACATCGTGCCTGAGTCCCCAGCCCTCTCCGCAGAGTATATTGGCCCTCCCTCTGCAGCCCAGCTTCAGACCTTCAGGACGCACAGACTCTGGGCTCCCTGTCCCTTCAGCGCACCTCCTCTGAGGGTGAGGGTGGCCTGGGGTCGGGCCTGCAGGTGTAGGCCTCATGCCGGCGTTCCTCAATGCCCCTCTTCATCACCTTGAGCTCGCTGGGGTGCGGAGTGGCCCGGCGCTGCAGGCCCTGCAGTGGGGACAGGGGTGAGGAACAGAAGCAGGGCAGGGGTCAGGCAGGGGTGGGATGGAAGTACCGCGCCCACGGTCCCCACCCCTCCATACCCGCTTCTCAGCTGCAGCTTCCTCAGCATCTTCGTCGCCCTCTGGGGTCTCCAGGAACTGGATGACGCTCACACGACTCAGAGGGGTGTCACTGCAGCTCTCCGAGGGACTGCCCTGCTGTCCGGGGTCCTCTATGGGAAGCGAGTGTGAGGGGCCCAGATTGATGCCCCTGGCACTCCCAACCAGTCAAAACTAGGCTACCAGCAACCTACCAAGGCTGGGCAGGGGCTGCTGTGGCAGCAAATAGCAGGTGAGAACCTTCTCGCCCGTCTGAAGGTCATCCTCAGTCTGGAAGCGGAGCATGGGCTGTGCCTGGTTCTCAGCCAGCCACAGGGCCTTGAGGTTGAGGTGGGTGAGTGCAAACGGCAGACTCCGAAGCCTAGGGGCCGGTGGGCATGGTCAGAACACCTTGGGGATACCCCAGGTCCCCAGAGGTCACACAGACACTCACCGGTTCCCAGCCACATCAAGCACATGTAGCTCAGCTGTATGGGCAAGCTCAGGAGGCAGGAAAGTCAGGCGGTTATCCCTTAAGGAGAGGACACTGAGGGCCACACAGCCTCCAATCTCAGGTGGCAGCGCTTCCAGGTGATTCCGATCCACATTAAGATTAGTCAGCTTGGTCAGCTTGCCCAGAGAACAGGGCAGGGCCTATTTGGGAAGAGGAAAGGTCTGAGGCCTACAGTCCCTGGAGCAAGGGAAGAGTAAGGAAGACAGTCCTCAAGGACAAGGGTTAGAGACCTGGACATGGGACCAGCTGGTGCATCTCTCTGTCTTTACTCCCATCTCAAACCATCTCATCTCTGACCGTCTCCTGCAGTCACCTGGCTCAACCTCCTGAAGTCATGTGCTGCCCAAGCCCCTCCTTCCAGGCCTGCTTCTTCACCTCCAGGATGGCTTCTTTTATTGTCTGTAACTGGGCACCTCGTGTGTAGGCACATAACCTTGCCCCCACTGCTCACAGACTGAGACTGTCTCCCCAACCTAAAGCGGACACTGCTGCAGCTATTGTTCCCCCGGCTACAAAAGAGCCCCCAACTCATTTCTACCTTCATTCCCATCTTTGCTCATATGATCTACACACCAGAAAGCATAGCGCAAGCTCTTACTACAATGAGCAAGTTCCTGCTTGGCTTATGGGCCTGAGCCCACTTCAACTACCAATGAACACTCTCCTGACCCCAAGGTCACACCTCCCCAGAACTATTTTGGGTCAATTGGCCACCACCACATGCGCCTGCGAGCAGGTGCTTATGCTCCTGTTAAGCACACCACTGGCTGCACTTGGCACAGCCTATAGGGCTGGGGCCTACCGTCAACAGGTTCTCTGTGAGGATCAGTTCAGAGAGGTTCTCGCAGTCCCCAATGGCCTCGGTCACCTCGCATAGCCGGTTCTGGTCCACCTTCAGGATAGACAGCTGCTTCAGCTGACCTGGCGTCAGGGAGACAGATGGCCAGGATGAGTCGGGTCAAGGGCACACTCTGGAGTGTCTGCATCCTCAGAGTGATTACCACCTGGTCCCACGTTCCAAGAATAACCCTAGCTTCTCTAAGGCCCCCAAGATGCACCCTACTCTCCAGAGCTGCCAGATTCCCATGATTCCACTGCAGGCCTGCCCCAGCCACAAGGATCCTATCACTCACTGGCTTTTGAGAGCCCATTTCCCAACCCTTGTCTCCACGAGCTGCTCTGGCCCTTGGAATAGTTTGCCTGGATGATGCACCACCCCAACCAGGCAGCATTATCACCTTCCTTCCTCCAGTGCCTCCAGCCTGGACGAAGTCAGACCCTCACACATGACACCAGTGGTGGGGGCATGCAGCCCCCAGGGCCCTCTGGGTACACTGACCAATGCCATCTGGCAGCCGCTGCAGCAAGTTCTGAGAAAGCAGCAGGTCTGTGAGCAGCACCAGCCCACCTAGCTCCATGGGCAGATTTTCCAGCCGGTTTTCAGACACATCCAAGCACACGAGTCGCCGCAGGTTCCCCAGTTCCTGAGAGTAAGGAAGAGGTCAGAGGGCAGCAGCTAGAGGCAGAGAGCCAATCCTACCATCACTCACCGGGGGCAGTGTTGACAGCTGATTCCGGTCTAGCCATAGCTCCCTGAGGTTGGGCAGAGCCCCCAAAGTGTCAGGCTACCAAAAGGGACAGTGATAAGAGAAAGCAGTGACAGTCTGTCCTCTAGAAACAGCTGCCCCACACCCCACGCACCCTGCCCCCAGGCAACCCTCACCCTACCAGCACTTCCAGATCGTTGCCTCCCAAATCCAGCTGCTCCAGCTTGACCAGGAAAGACAGAGACCTGCAGAAAAAACAATTTTGGTGTGGCCGTTCAGCACAATCTCCAGCACAGCTAAGACACGGGCAGGGTGGTGGCCTCAAACTTACGCAGGCAGAGACTTGAGCAGGTTTTCCCGGAGCTCCAGGGTTACCAAGTTGGCCAGGCTGAAAGACACCAAGGGCCACGGCTGAGGAAGGCAGGAGCAAGCCAAGCTCCCCCCACCGCCCCAAGACTCATTCACCAGGTGGGCGACTCACTTGCCCACATCACCAGGCAGTGCCTGTAAGGACACGTCATTCAGAGCCAGGTGAGCCAGGCTGCGCAGCTGTGTGAAACCGTCAGGAAGCCTAGGGAGAGAAAGTGAGGGACCTCAAATGCTAGAGAAGGATTACAGACTTTCCTCAGTCCAAAGCTGCCCCTACCACGTGTTGCCCACCTGGACAAAGGGTTCCCGCTGAAGTCCGCGATCTCCAGAGCCTTACAGAACTTGATGCTCTCGGGTATCTCAGGGATATCTGCGTGTGGAGAAGTGGCAGGCAGGGAGGGGGGTTGCTATGGAGATGCCCACAGCCTTTGACCTGACTATAGATCCCCTACGTCCTCCACCTGCCTACTTACCATTCCGGGACACATCCAGCTCTACCAACTGCATGAAGTTGGCCACTTCTGGGGGCAGCCGCTGGATCTCATTGTCACTGAGTCCCAGCTTACGCAAATTCAGTAGCCGGAAGAAGGGCTGTGGGCACAGGAAAGGGTCAGGGTAGCATGCTCTACAGCCAAAGTCCGAGGGCAAAGGAGAGTTCCTGGAGCAGGGATATAGTCACAGATCCCTGGTCTTCTGTGTTTCATGTCACACATAGTCCTGGGGTCTAGCCGTGACATTTCCAGTTCATTGAAAGACAAACAAGGGAACAGACAAAGCACCGCCTGCCAGTCTGGTACCTCGTTGCCATGTAACCTCCCATCACTGAGGTATACCCCAGATGATCTGAGAAGTAGTGGGTCCCTAGTGGACAAGGATCTGTCACCTGCCACGTGTGCTACCACAGGATTCCATCGTCTTCCACTCACAGGTGATCTTTGGAGACCCACAAGGCTTTTACTGCTGCACCCAGAGACAGAGGCAAAATCTCACAAAGACAAGAGAACAGGGGTGGAAATGGGAGAGAGCAACACAGCTGAATATAGAAACCTTGGGATCCATATGCAGGTACCACAGAGGTAGAGGACCATCAAGGACAGAGCTGTCATGAATAAGCCCAGAGGGGAGCCACACTCTGTGACACCAGCCCTCCAGAGTACCAGACCACTTAGTAGTGGAACTTGCCCTTTTAGTAAATAAAGGACATCTTCACAACCTGCTTCCTCTGGTCTTTCTGGAGTGGCCTGGGGGCAGGCAACAAACAGATGGGAACAGAGAACAGATCTGGCAACTCAGGCACCCCCACCTTGCTCTGCATCCAGAAAGAAAAAGACAGAAAAGTCTGGAAGAAGACAAAACTAGGTCCTTCACATCCAAAGCAGCCCAGCAAACTACAACCATTGTCACCCTGGTCTGCTTCCACGCTGGTCCTATCTACCGCCTTCATCCTCACAGGTTTACCAGTTCTCTCCTCTTCTAGGCTCAGTACTCACGCCGTACCCAGACAAGCTCCCGATGACCACTGCCACCTGGTACCAACGCAGACAGCTGGGGGAGGGTGGGGCAGACCGGGGCGGGGCGCTGGCCAGGAGGAACCAGCGGGGCCGGCTGGAGCCTGCGGTGCCCCGCCCGGGGAGCGCCTGCTGAGGTCCTGCTCAAACTGGCCGCCTCGGCTTTCAGACCCCCCCACCCCCGCAGTCGAACCTAGCACGGGTCCGCGGACATCCTGGCGGCAGGTGCGGCTGCCGCTCACCTTGGGCAGCTCGCGCAGCTGGTTGGCGTCGAGCAGAAGCTCCTCCAGGCTGCGGCTATAGCGATAGATCTCCTCGGGCACAGCCTGCAGCGAGCAGTGCCGCTTATCCACCGACTCCACGTGCCGGTTGCATCTCCAGAGAGGGATGCACTTGAGCATGGTGCGGGCGGGCGGCGCGCGCGGGCTCGGGCCGGGGGGCGGGGCTCGGCCCGCATGAGCGCCGGGCGCAGGCGGAGCGGCGCGGCGCGCGGGAGTGGGGGGAGCGCCGGGACCGGGACGAGCCGCGGCCGGCGCTGGGCCCAACCTGCACTCGGCTCGAGCGCCGCGCTCCTTCTATGGCACCCGGCCGGTGGCGCGGCTTCTCAGACGGCAAGGTTGCGGCGGCGGCTCCGCATCTCACCCGGTCTGCTCAGCTCGCTTCTTGTCTGCTCGCCGCACCGCAGCCCCGCAGCCGGAACCGCCGCCGCTGCCCGCGACAAACGCCCAGCCGCGCAGCCCGCCGGGAAGCCCAGCCCGCCCTCGCCTCCCGGAACTACAATTCCCAGAGGGCACTACGGCATGGCGACTCCGACGATCCGTAGCGGATGCACGCACAGCCTGCCGGGACACTTGGCCCCGACTCGTGCGCAAGGGATTGTGGGAGGCCATGACGCAAGCCCCGACGGACTATGCCCGTTTGCCCGGCGTTCTCTTCATGTAAGATTAATGGGCTTGAAACACAGGAACAGCTTGAATTCAAGCTTCTCGAGCACTATCCCTGTGGGCAAGGACCCGGAACCAAGTATAAGAACTGCACCCAAAGGTCCCTCTAGCCTCCACCATGTGTCCTGGCAACTGTATACTGGGGCTGGGGAAAACCAAGAGGTGGGGAGCACGCTCAGATCCAAGCGCATATGCACGCACAAGACACGGGTCAAGGGACCACTTTTACAAACAGGGATGTTCAGGGCCAGCAGCATCTGCACCTTTATAGACACTACAGGCTGGGCTGGGCAGAGTGCCTGGTCCCAGGGATACCGTTACCACTATAAAACCCAGAGGAAACAGGGAGCAAGTCAAGTCCAAGGTCAGTGGGGGCCAAGGTCACGCAGAGAGGTCACTGTTATCAAAACGCTCCTGGTCATACACTTCAGCCACCACTTTCCGGCCAGCAAACCAGCGCCCGTTGAGGGCCTGAATGGCCTTGTGAGTCTCTGATGCCATGGAAAACTCCACAAAGATCTTGACAATTATCTCGGCATCCTCCTCCTCGCCTTGCTTCTCCTGGTAGATGATGACCCGGTTCACAGCACCGAACTTGCCACACTCCTCTGTCACCTCTCCCTCTAGGTCGTCGTCGATGTCTTTGGGGTCCACCATGTTTCGGAGAACCATCACTGTGGACTGTGGGGAAGGGACAGTTGAGTGCTGTGTCCCGCCTGGACCAACACCCCTCTCCCCCCAGGCGTGGACTGCCTACCTCCTGCTTGCGGAGCAGCTTCTGCATGACCATGTGGCGGGCACTGCTGCCTGAGATGCTCATGTGCTCCTGCTCACTCAACATCTCTGGACGCTCGGACTCCGGAAACAGCTCCTCCTCTTCTTTCTCCTTCTTGGGCTCCAAGAGACCCAGCGTTGGAGGGCTGGCCAGGATGGGGTTCACTACTCCCACAGAGGGGATAGTGACCGGAATGGGAGGACGGGCCGGGGTTACACCTGTGATAAAACCAAGTCCCAACAGTCATTTCTCCCCACCCCCAACCCTTTTTGGGAGCAGCAGAGAACTGGTCAGCTACAACTAGCCTGTTTCAGAGATCAAAATGTTACACCCAAGCAAGTGTGGGGCAGGAAGCCCAAGACAGGGTCTGGTGATCAGGTAGCAGAAATGAAGGAAAGCCTTGGCTGACTTCCACCTACCTGTGATGACTCCAGGGGCCTGGGCAGCCATGACAGCCTGAGGCAGAGCCCCCAGAGGCTGTGCCAATGTCAGTGCTGGGGAAACCAGTCCAGGTGTGGCTAAGGTACCCAGCACTGCTGCTCCAGCTACTGCTTCCTGCAACCCAAAAGGCAACTACTGTCAGACTGTAGTCTGGCAACCTCTGCCCAAACAATCTACAGGACCAGTTCCCAAAGATCACTGTCCACCCGTCCACTGCACCAGCTCTCACCTGAGCTGTGATCTTGGCTGTAGCTGCAGCTGCTGCTACAGCAGCAGCAGGTGGGAGGCCTCCAGGCGTGGCAGGTGTCAGCAGAGGCATGGGGGGCGTGACAGCTTTGCCCACCCGCAAATATTGGCCGCCCAGATCAAAGAGGTTCATGGAGGATACGGCATCCTGGGACGACTGAGCCTTCTCATATTCTGCAGGGCAGGATCAACAGTGAGAAGGGTCAGTATCAGAACCAGGTGGGCCCCCTCCCTTCTTTATTCCCTCCCAAACTCACCAATGAAGCCATAGCCTTTGTGCTTGCCAGTTGTGGGGTCCCGGGCAAGCGTGCAAGACTTTATCTTGCCAAAAGCTTCAAACACACTCTTGATGTCATCATCTGAGAGGTCCTGGTGTACAGAGGCCACATAGATGCGGTTGAAAGCCCGTGCCTCCTCGGCCAGCTGGTCTATGATGGGCTGGGCCTGTCCTATGTTGCTGGGCCTGCCCACCTGAAGAGGCAGGGGACAAAACCCACCGTCAGTCCAGATATGTGTGCAGCTGCTCTGCATGTCTGAGTGAATTCACAGAGCTGTGTCCTCTCAGTTCAAGGCCCAAACCAGACTCCCATGCCCGCACCTTGATGTTCCTGCCACCCAGCATTACTGAGTTCATTTGCTCCAAGGCCAGCTGTGCAGCTTCTGGAACCTCGTACTCCACGAAGGCGAAACCCTACATGTAGGGAAATGCTGTCAGATCAGGAAACCAGAGAGGACCAGAAGCCAGGGCAGCAGGAGTACCCCAACCAGCTCACCTTATGCTTCATGGTAACAGAGTCCCAGGACATATCAATGCTCTTGATGGGGCCGAAGGGGGCGAAGGCTTGGCGAATGGTGTCCTCCCCCAACTCGTAATAGATGGAGCCCACATAGACCCGGCACATGATGGCCAGTGCCCGCTGCCGCTGAGCTGCCATCTGCAGCAGGACAGAAGGAGAGAGCCACTGGCTTGTCAGGAAGGCAGGAGGCTCAGCCGCCCTCTCCCCCCGACCCACTCGCCCAGCACTGCTGTGGGGACAGCTTCCCACTCAGCAGTGAGGTGTAGGTTGGGCCTCTGTAGTCAGGGCACGGGGGTCGGAAGGACCCCGCCCCAAGAAGGCCAGGTCGAACAGCAGGATATAAAGTACCCAGCCCACCCAGGTCCCAGGCAGACTGTGGCAGCAAAGCTGACAGTGGTCAGGAGGCTGATGGCCTCAGCACTCAGCCACTCCTCCAGCTGGGAACCAAGTGCCCAGGGCCAGGCTGGGAGATCCTCTCACCAGCCAAATACTGGGACAGAAGAGGAAGGAGGAGCTGTCCAAGCCAGAGGGGCCCACTGGCATGGAGGCCAGAAGAGAGGGTGGAGAAGATAAGGCAGCCACTGCCCAGAAGAGATCCCAGGGAAGGATTTCAGGAGCGCAGGCAGGGACTCTCTGAAGAACGAGGAGCAAGCCACTGAGGCAGGGAGGCTTAGGTGGGGGTTCAGTGCTCTACACTCTCCCCACCCAACATCATCCCCTCTTCACAAAAGAGCTGCCAGCTTCACAAGGCCACAGCCACAAGAGCCGGCCTAGGCAGAGAACCTGATGGAGAGCCTCAGTGGGGTCCTTGGCACTGAGGAGCTGGCATGCCAGGCAGTAAGCTGGGCCACTGTAATAAAGGATCTCTCCATGCCCTCAGACAGGCTTCACACCCCCTTGACACCTCAAGGATGTGATAGGCAGGGAGTTCTAGAGCCATGCCTGGGCTGCAGGCAGGGCCCACCTCTTAATACAAACAGGACTCCTCTCACCCTAACAAAGTCCCAATGGTCAGAGACCAGCTTACTTCTTCAGACACCAGCAGGCCTAGTATACAGCCCAGCCTCTCTCACAGAAAGGACTGAAAGGAAGGCCACAAACCCCCAACACAGGAATCCCCAAGATGGGGCCTATCTCTTTTGGATTAGGAACTCCCTGGATATGGGACCATTGCCTCAATTGGCTCTTGACAGGCCTCAGGCTCCTGTTCAGACCAAGGGCCCCAAGAAAAGAGCCACCCCTTCTCTAAGTGCCCCACAGACGTGAAGCCATGTCTACCCTTCAGGCCAGCTCCTCAAGAAAATGCCATGTCTCCTTTCAGAGCAAGGCGACCCAACTGCAGGACTACCTGACCACATCTCCCACAGCCCAGGTCTCCTTCAGAGGGTCAACAAGCTCCCTTTCAGACAGACGGTTCCCAGAGAAGACACTGAGTGCTGCAAATGTCCAGACATGGCTCTTCTAAGTGGATGCCCCACAGAAAGGGTCATGTCTGCCCCTCAGGATCTCTCCAGTACAGGGTGGCAGCCTCAACTTGCTTTTGGGCAAGCGAGGGCCATCTCCTTCCCAGACTCCTCTATTCACTGCAGCCATGGCCACATGACCTCTACCCTTTGCTGAGCCAGGTCTATGACCCAAGATTTGCTTTGCCCTTCCCTCACTTGCTCACTCCCCTGACTGGCCCTGCCCGCCCCCACCCCATCCATCCAGCCTCCCTCCAGTCTGATAGGCCACGAGTTAGAACCCCTCTCTCATTAGGGGCCTAACCCCAACCCAGGAGCCCAAGTAGTCTGGAGACTATTACAGCTAGTGGCCCACAGTGAGCCCCCACATAGGGGTGGCAAGGCACAGATAAGCCTAGTATTGGCAGCTACCCTCCCTGGCTGGCTGCCGCGGCTGCCCTCTGCAGTTACCTGGCCGGTTAGTTTTAAGGCGGGCCCTCAGAGCAGATGGAGGCCTCCCCAGGGGCGGTCCCGGGGTAAGTGCCCATACCACTGGCCCCGCCATGCCTGGCGCTCTGCTGTGCTTGTCCAGAGCTGGCGGGCAGGGCCGGCCAGGGGAGCAAGGTCCCCAGCAGTGGGCTGCACTGCCCCCCTCTAGCCCTGACTAAGGACATGAGCCCCGGAAGAAGTGAGCATTTCTATTGACCGATTGCAAAGGTGAGAGAGGATCTCCAAAGCCCATTGTCACTGCTGCCATCTGAAAGACAGTAAAGACAGAGTTCAGTCTGTTGGAGCCGAGCAGTCTCCCGCTCTCGTCAACACCTCACGCAGACAGCAGCAAGGCCCGGAGTCCCCGCCCTGCCAGGGAGGCCCGCCTGCCTTCCCACACTGCCGGCCACTCTGGCTGGCCACTGGCACCTGCCCAGGGGCGGCCTCAGAGCCCCAGGTGCCCCGCCCCGCAGTCTCTGCAGCAGGACCAGCAAGGGCAGAAGGAAGGGAGGGAGGAGAGGGATGGACAAAGCACAGTGAACAGCCAGAACATCTGGCAATGTGAGTGAGGGTTGGGCCTGGGTAAGCTTCTTCCCACAGGTGTGGCAGCCTCCTGCCTAGACAGGGTCAAGTGGAAGCCTCCCTCCCAGACTGTCCTCAGTCCAGGGCCCTCGTCCAAATAGTTTGGACTCACTACAGGGGAGGGGGGTCTGGGAGGGCTAGGGAGAATCACACCCCACATTCTGTGCACAGCCTGGGAACTAGGGTGTGTGTGGGGAGACCAAGAAGGGAGAAAGGGGCAGAGCTGCAGAGAAGGAGCGGGGAGGGAGTGGAGAAGGGGCCTTATCAAGCAACAGGAGAAAAGCTTAGGCAGCTTGTGCCTATGAAAGGACCCTGGTGGTCCAGAGAATGAGTCTTGAGAGTCAGAGTCATAGCGCCTTCTGGGGACAGTCGGCCAACGGCACAGGAGGCGGAGAAGAGGAGATGGTGGACGTGGTGGGGAAGGGCAGCGGAGGCTTCCTGGCCCAGACTGGGCAGGATAGCCTCCAACAGAACCAGCCCCAAGGTGTTGGCAGTGGTGTGCAGGAGTGTGGTGGGGCTCACCTGCAAGTTGGTGAGCTGCTGTTGCTGGTGGGCGATGGTCTGTTTCACCAGCACACTCTTGATGCTCTGCTCCATAGCATATTTCTTGGCCTAAAGAAATGGTAGTGAGGAGCACTGGGGGACCCAGCCCGCAGGGAGATAGCTGTACCACCAGCCCCAGCTGTGCCCACAGTGGCCAGGTGTGCACTCACCTTCTGGAGGGCCTCCTGCTGCTCAGGCGTCAGGGGAGGCAGTCCCAGCTTGGTGCCTGTGCTCTGCCCATTCTCTATCTTGATGGCATCTGTGCCCTGGGGAGGAGGGGGGGGGAAGAGGAATGCTGTCCAGCAAATTCAAGGTCTCCCTCATGTGGCCCCAAATACCCTGCAGGCCCTCTGTCCTAGAGCATTCTGATAAGGGCACATCCTGCCTAGCTTGATGCAGGTCTGTGCTAATACTGCTGTTGCATCCTCTGCCACACATAAATAGGGCTCACACCACCCCACAATGGCTTTCTTGGGCAGCCAGAATAAGGGGAGAGTCAGTTCCTAGATGACAATCTGATCCCAGAGCCTCCATCCCAAGTCCTGTTGGACAGTCAGATTCTGTTGTCTTCCAGAGCACAGAAAAAAGGACCTAGTACTGTGGATGTTCAAAAACGCCTCACTCCCAAGCTGCCTGGCAACCTAGTCTGCTCCCTTACACCCTTGCTGGTGACACAGGCCACCCTGGAACAAGTAAGAGCAAGGGCCTCCTCCCGACAACCTCATCTCTGGTCTGCAGACACTCTGTATACCTCAAGAGAGTCTGGGTGTGGTGGTATTCCCATTACACACAAGACATGCAGGTTGCTGCAACCAACCCTTCCCCATCATGCTTATGTATGGAGTGTGCTATGCTCACAAGGAGAAGCCAGAGCAGTTCGAGAGAGAGAGAGAGAGCACCCCAATCAAGCACCTGTAGAACACAGGGTGCTGGGCAGAGAGGACTTGTCACAGCAACTGCAGGCCTAAGTGGATAGTATCAGGACTGTATTTACATTGCTCTTGTTAAAAGTCGTTCCCAAGATTTATGCTGGGAAAGAACATGGCCACAGAAACTGCAAGATAAGCCCAGCATCAGAGCCAAAAGACCCTGTGAAGCAGATCCAACCTGCTTGTCTGTCATCTCAAAAAATAAACTCTGGTGGCTCTTTTTGGCTTTCAGACACAGCCTTTGAGCGAGACGGCAGAGAAAGGAAGGTCATTTACATTAAGAGAGACAAGCAAGGGCTAAAGTCTTTCAGCAGAGACTGGCTGATTCAAATCCCAAGAACTCCAGTCTGGCCAAATAAAAAGCAGGAAGTTTATAGATGCCCCTCTCTGGACAACCAAAGCCTCATAAATGCTTGAAGGTGCTTCAGGGCTGCCAGTGGATGGTACCAGGGGCTACAGACTGGCTTATAATGTCTGTCCTCTGGGTTCCCAGCTGGCCCCAAGCCTGCTCCTCCCTAGTGGGAGAAGGCGAGGCTGTGAAGAGTAGGCTGTTGCCATGGAGATCAATTCCAGTTCTCAGCCCCCTAGAAACTTTTCAATCTCTTCTTTGTCTTGATGAACAAAAGGCCTTTCTCCCACCAACCAATGGCTAGTTGGCCACAGGGTCCAGGCTGCATATAACACCCCTGTTCGCCCCCCTCCTGCCAGGGCCTGGGAGGACAGTAGGAGGGCACAGTCAAGGGCCAGGAGGCCCTGCTGAAGCCTCCTAGGACCCTCTGGAGGCAACATCATGGAGAAGCACAAAGCTCTCACCCAGCAGCAACAGAGGCAGTTCCAGTTCCCAGAGGACTCAGTCCTGCAGGATGCTGACCAGAGAACAAGATCCACCCACATTCCTTGAGCCCACAAAAGGTGGGGGCTTTTCCCATAGAACAGGTGCTTATTTTATTTACATTAACACAAAGAGTTCAAATGAAAATATCCATTTCTGGCCCTAGACACAATGCTGCCATTCTGGAATGGCAGGTCTACTCTTCTGCACAATATTAATGGCTCAGAGCCAGGACCTCTTGGCTAGTCTGCTGGACACTGCGGGTCCTAGGCTAGCCAGACTAAAAGAGCAGTGGCCAGGAAATTTATAGGTGTGTGTGTGTAGGAATAGCTTCTGCCCAGAAGGCAAGGAATGGTTACTGTTCCTTTGCATCTGCCCCAGACAGGCCTCTCCAGGCTCAGGGATGTACAGGTAGCCAGGAAAGTAGGTGGGCCTAAGGGAGAAAACACTTGAAGTCAGTACCTGTGGAGGCTTCCATTTGTCTCCTGCTGCCACCACTGCCGCCGCTGCTGCTGCTGCCGCTGCCGCTGGCTCAGACCCACCTCCTTGCTGGCCATTGACCTGCTGCAGGCCGGAAGAAAATGTAACCAATAAAACCACAACCAACCCCCCAGACCCTCTCCTCTTCCCAAGCCAAGCAAGGAAAGCTGGGAAGGGCACAATAAACCCCCCCCATGTCTGTCACTCCCACCTCAAACTGCCACCCTTGGACTTGTCAGCACACTTGCAGCTGCCCAGGATCCTGCTGGAAAGCAAGAGCAGCTAGCTCCCAGGGGAGTTTCCCCGGAAGGGACAAGAAGGAAATGGCAGAGAACAAGCAGTGCTCCAGCCCCTGGCCAAGAAAAGCTGCCCTCTCTGCTGACAGAATGTGCCAGGCCAGATGACATTTCTCCCCAGCCAAGAGCAGCAATGCATCCCAACACCTTGACACACCTGGGCAAGCCCCCACGCCCCCAGTGTGGAATCTGTCCTAATGATTGCACAGCTCAAGTCAATTCAAGCTTCCCTCCCCACCAGTCAAACTGCAAGGCCATCTGAGTCCTGGGGGACAACTGAGAGCTTAGCGCTCTCTACTATGACAAGACCCTCCCCTACAGAGGGGCCCAGAACAGTGCTGTCCTGTGCCAGCTCTCTGAAGAGAACAACTCCTACAATGGCCTAATGGAGCAACAGGGGTAGACAAGCCTCCGGTAGAACAGAAATGGGCAATGTGTGCAGAGAAAAGCTCATTGTATAAGTCGTTTGTAGATTTGGTGAGCTGACTTCAACCCCTGGAAACCCACATGGTAGAAGAGAAACGCTTTTCAATAGTTGTCCTCTGACTTCCACCTATGCACCATGACATGCGTGCATATTCTCTTGGAAAAAAAGGGGGGGGGCGATGTGGTGGGGTGGGAAAGTGGAAGGATGTGGTGGAAGGGGGCTCTGAGACCTATCCCACCTTCTCAAAGGCTACAGTGAGAAGGGAAGGCAGAATATGCCTCCCACCCCAGTTCAAGGACATGATTTAAAGTATATAAGGTGATTGTGTCCATCCTGAGGATTATGCTTAGATCCAGAGGCTGGCTAATTGGCCAAAGCTCCGCTCAAGCCCTGAGGCCTTAGGAGGAGTTGACAGAAGCATATCCCAGAAGATGCAGAGACCTGGGTAATGGATCTGAAAGCTGTGGCTGCCCCAGTCTGCACCTGGAGATGCTCCTGGTACCACCAACATGATTATATTCTACTACCCAGCAACTAGTACCAAGATCCAAAGGAAAGGGGGCCCCTCTAGCATAGCCACCCACAGACCAGAATACAGAAAAAGCATGTTTCAGATATAGCCCTGGACACCTATGAACAGGATGGGCCTGAGGTACAGATACAACTTCCTGTTCCTCCAAGTGATTCCCTTAGCTGACCGGACACCAGAAAATTGTTGAGAGCAGCAATGTTCCTGGAGAGCTCACTTGACCTATGCATGCCAAACAGGACACCGGCCCATTTATCCTGCCACACAGGACACCTATCTACTTAACCAATTCATGGCAGGACAAGTTCTTCATCATACTGAGCCTAGGGTTCTGCTTCAACCAGTTACTGGAATAAACAACTATTTGTTATCACAGCTAGTCACATGACACTGAAAAAAACGGCAAGGTTTGCTGTCACTATGCTCCCTAGCCTACCAAAAAGAGGTGCCTTAAAGGGAGGGATAATACTGCTGAGGGACTCCGGGGTATACTTCCAGTTCTGTCCCTCACCAACTCCCCCCAAAAAACACATGCACACAAAGATAATTTCTATTACAAAACAAGAAGCTAAGTAACTTGGGTAAAGTTCTAGGTCTCAGACTCCTCAATTGTGCCAGGGAAAGGGGGGCTGATCTCTCCAACATTAGAAATTTACTGAGTAGTCTTTTGTGAAGTCCCTTAGTTCCTGCACCAGCCACAGATTCTAGAAGTTGTCAGTACCATTAGTAACAGCAGCGTCAGACCATTAGAGCTGCAGGATGCTGTCTTCCATCTGCTCAAGCCCCTTCACAGGGTGCAGTGCTGCTTCCAGGATAGCCAGGCTTGTGCTGAGCATTGTGGGTGCAGCAAAACAGAAAAGACAATTCTCTTGTGAGCCTCATGGTCAACTGCGGGCAGACAAAGACTATCCAATGGCACCTAGGATGACTTCTGTAGTCAGCAAGTGCTAAGAAGAAAACAAGGCACAGGACAAGAAGAGAGTGGCTGTGAGACATGCTAGGCTGTGGCAGCCACGAGAGCCTCTCTGTGAGGCTGACGCTGGGCTTTCAGAAAGCAAGGAAGTGACTGTTTATGGAGAAGGGGAGGGCCCAAGGATGATGACACCAAGTGGCAGCTAATTTGACAGTGAAAAGAGAAGCCATCAATCCAAGAGATACAATGAAGCCTGAATGGGAAGAGGCGGCAGGGCCTTCAGCGATCACCAGGCAGAAGTCCCAGGCAGAGGAGGCCCTTCTGCATCATCCTTACCTGACCTGTCCCCAACACTGAACCAACACAGGACCAGGATCTACTACATGCAGTCAGAATATTAGGACTAGGGAATCCTTTGTACTCAAAAGATGGGGGAGGCAGTCCTTGGTCCATTCCAACCAGGGGGTTGGGGTGGAGGTAATGTTAATGTTTTCCAAGAGGTTCCTGTGCCAAGCTTGGGCCTTGACAGCTAAAGAATAATATTAACTCTTAAAAGATCTGGAGGTCAACAAACACCCCGTGGAAGACTTCTACTTTCAGGTTTTAGACCTACCGCCATGTCCTCTTCAATAAATGACACTTGTCTGCCACTGAAGCGCAGGAGAGCTGAGTCCCAGCTCACCCCTTAGTCTCCATGATCACCATAGGCTGCTCTGAATGTACTCAAGAGATGAGGCATTCATTTTCTTCCAATGCTGTTCAGTGTCTCATTTTGTCTTCCTCTCTCCCATGAACTCTGAGGGCCACCTAAGTTACCAAGTCCTCGAGTCTTAGTCTTTCTCCTCACAAGTATCATTGACTCCCATGATTCAAGCAGCATGGTAAAGTGGCAAGTTAGCTATGATAGACAGCCCAGCTCCAGACCTGTGCTTCCAAGCTGGGGTGTCTTGTACAGTTCCTGTCTCCCGGTGGGATACAGCGCAGCTGCCAGCTCAGGGATGGAATGGCTGTATGTGCACACTACCTGACCATGACCATAGTTTCTGCCTCCCGATACCTGTCCAAGTCTTCCCTCTGGGGAAAGGCTAAGGTACGGTGGTGAGTGAAAAAGGGCTGAGTAGGAGTGAGGGTAAGTCCAGAAGGGAGGTGGTTCCTTAGCTATGTAAGGATAGAGACCCGGGCAGTCACTCCCTAATCGGCCAGGCTCTCCTGCGGGGGGTCGCGCACCCGGAGCCCTACACAAGGCACCGCCCGGCTAAGGCAGGTCCCCAAGGTTCTCCACAAAGCCCGGGACGGAGCACAGGCTCCGAAGAAAGGAAGGAACGCCCTTCCCCTCCCGAACGTATTAACCGAGTGCGGTCCCCGCCTGGCTGCGCAGCACTGGGAGAAGACGGATCGCAGCTAGGAAGAGAAGGACGCAGACCCGCCCCTTCCGCGCCCACAAAACGGCTGCAACCGCACAGGCCGGGGAGCAAATGTCATCACACCCTGACGCCGCGGGCGGACCGAACCAGCCGGGCAGCCCCGGCCCGGCCCGGCCCACCCGCCCGACCCCACCCCGTCCAGCCGCCGGAAGCCGCAGTTCGGGAGCCGGAAGCGGCAGTCCCGGCTCGCCGCCGCGCGCGCCCGCTCCGCCCCCACTCCGCGTGCTCGGGGGCTCCGGGAGGGTCCGCGAGGAACCTACTGCGCAGCGGGGAACCCGCCGCGCCCTGGCCCGGCAGCCGACTCGGTCCTGCCAGCAAACGGCCGCCCCCGACCGTGGGGCGCTCACTTACGAGAGCTATGGTTGCCGTCGCCATCTTGCGTCCGTCGCGGCCGCCGCGCGCGCCACACGCTCCAGCGCTCCTCGCAGTCTCGCGCGATCTGGCGCTGGCCCCAGAATTCTCGCGATATAAGAGCTTCCGCCCGCTACGTGGAGAGAGGGATGCGTTTCCGGGGCGGGGGCAGGCTCGGCGTATGGGGCACCTGGCAGCTCTGGAGGTCTGCGTTACGCAGCCTGCACGCTAGGGTCTCACATCCTGCTCCGGGCACTCATCCATCTGTCTGCCTAGTTTGCAGACACTCTTTGTTTCAGTCGATTCCACTCGTTGGAGGCAAGGAGAGCAACCGATCCCCTCACGCTCTTCACAGTTGAGACGAGTCACAAAAGGTCTCTGAAGTCGGGAGTCTCTATTGCATTGGAAATAACGCTCTTTGTTAGTGATCCATCAACAGCAGAGCTTCTTAGGCGGACGGCACGTAGTCAGCAGACCTGTGAGCCGAGCAGCAGTGTGCACGCTGGCCCCAGGCCCTGAGCTAAATTGTATTCGTCCATTCTGTGTGGAGAGCTGCCCTGACCTTTGTCACGGGCTGCTCCCAGCCCCAAGACTAACTGGGTTACCTGCCTGGGGAAAACAAAATACACATCTGTAAGTTCAGGCACTTTCAATTGAGGCAACAGAGAGCCTTCCCAGACACTGCGTTCTCTCTTCAACCCTGGGGAATTTTAGAATTGAATGCGGAGACAGATATGATACAAATATAGCAGAATATTTCCTCCCTTTCCAGTACTCGTCTAATACCAGGAAAGGACCTTTATGAAGCTTAGGAGGGCTAAGTGAACTGTAGAGGAGGGGAGGGAGAACAGTAGAATTGTCTTAGCCTGCTGGGCTGTGAAGGTCCTCCTTGGGGTTCTTTGAGAAGGCACGCTGGGAAAAGTGGGAGATTGCAGGCTTTTGTCCCTGCCACACAATGCTGGTAGGTAAGACCTCTGCTCCAGAAGAGAAGCACTAAGGCCTGACTCTGTCCCAAAAGTGGGGAAACAAGTACTGCTGCCTGCTCCTCCTTCCTCCTCATCCTCCTCCAACCAGATTCAGGACTCCCCCTAGTGCTATCTGGACTCCTTCAAAGGAGGTCTCTTTGCAGCAGCTTCCAGGCAAAAGACTGCAGTCTGGGGGTGTGGCTGAGTTGGTAGTGTGTCTGTTTAGCATGCACAAAGTCCCCAGCATATCCTATGGGGTGAGGTGGAGCACTCCCATAATCCCAGCTCTTAGGAGGTAAAGGTAGGAGGATAGAAAGTTTAAGGTCAACCTTGACTACACAGTGAGTTTGAGGTCAGCAGCTTGGGGTCCCTGGTAGACCAGTCCAAGCAGATCAGACCCCTGGCTTCAAACCTATCATGGCCCCAACACAAGAGAATCTCTAAGCACAACTGGACAACTTGGGCCACCAAACATGAAAGGATAAGCAAATGAGACACAGAGAGAATTAAGGCAATGAAGGGAGCAAAGGAGTTAAGGAGAGAGATCCTCAAAGATATGAGATGTTGCATCCTAAACACGAACACAGAGATTCACCAAGTGAGAAAGTTCTTCCAAATGAAAGATTTGAGAGGACAATGAACAAGCCAATAGGTCTGAAGAAGTTAGAAACTTCCAGAATGTACAACAATGACAACAGAAAGCAGAAATCACAACAGCCACACTGGAACTTGGCGGTCTAGACTAGAACTGCAGAGGGGTGCGACAGCTGGGTTTCACCACCACCACCAGGGGGAGCCTCAAGTACCACCCTCTGGCGGCAGCTTTGTTGATAGTGGGGTACAGCTTGGTGAGACTTGTTGCCTGTCCTTTGGCAGGAGCTCATACCATCCTGGCAGTAGCCTTCTGCAGGTACTACTGCTATTGAGGAGGCACCATGTGAGCAGCAAGTCCACCTGGGAGTCTGGCCCTCACCCATGTGATTACTTTTCTCAAACACACCTCTAGTATCCCAATGAATTATCCAGGAAATCAAACAGGAGAGAAATCAATAAAGACATAATTCAAGAAAGTTTCCTTTTCTTGACAATGGATCAGTCCCTGAAATTTCTAAAAGCACAAAGAACAGGAACGACAGAAAGAGATAAGCACCTGAGAAGGGTCAGAATACAGAGGCAATTCCTGGAACTAGAAGAACACGAGACCCTTTGAGTGCTGGGGAGATGTGGTTTCCAACTAAGCCAACCTTCTTGTACCTAATTACATCTTTGAGCATGTGTGAGATTAGAGTGGTAAAGCAAATGCTTCATAAGGTCCCAGATCCCCCAGATCTCTCTCTCAGGCAGCCAGGAGGGTGTGCCCCCTCAGATGGAGTGGCAAGGAAGAGAGATGCATGGGATCCAAACAAGAGGAAGGGGTGCAGGGTAACCCAGGCACCCTGGGCCACATGCCAGGGTTCAGCAAAAGAAGACAGCAAGTGGTCAGTTCTGTCAGATTCTCCACACTATGAGACAGCCCATACTTCCTACAGATATATGTAACGAGTTAGTGGTAAATACATACAAAAAGTTAAACAAAAAAAAAAAATTGTTGACTCCAGAAGAAACAGAAATTTGTGTAAGAAAAGAAAATCTAGGACATGGTATTCTCTGCTGCTATCTACAGTAGTGGAACTATAATAACATCAGGGTCTATGATGCCAATGACTGTAGCCGACGTTGAGTTGGGATAAGCGGATCATACCATCATGTAGAACAACTAACAGGATTAAAAGCATAATTGTGGTTTTGAGAAACAAAGATTCTAAGTGCCTGAAGCCAAGAGAATTGAATTTGGAGAAGATCAGTGTAGAAAACTGCATTTATTATTTACCATTGCCTGCACCCCTAAAAATTAAAACATTATGTACCAGGCATGGTGGCTGTCACCTATAATCTCAGCATTTGGGAGGACCTTGGCAAGTCTGAGGCTGGCTTGGTTTGGATAAGCTAGGGAGTTCTGGGCCAGCCAGAGCTACAGAGCAAGATTCTGTCTCAAAAAAAAAAAAAAAAAAAAAACAGTAGAAATGTAACTCTGGAAAGAGACACATATAGAGGCAGGATGAAGTGCAGCATGGTGCTGCCATGTTCAGTTTAATCACTAGTACAATCTGTTTCAAATCTGCCACCCAAATCATGTAAGATCATGCACGATCATCTCATCCTTCTAGAATATGTAAGTACCTTGATATCTGCTATTTCAAGTTGAAAGAAATGAAAATTTGAAAACTTGTAAATATGACTGAGCTGTTTAAAGTTACTTAGGTTTCCTCAGCTGTTTACCCAATTTATTAGCTATGCCTTGGCAAACTCACTTTGTTTTGGCTTTTAGTTAGGATGGAGGATAGGCAGCATGCCTCCCCAGGTCCATTCTGTACCCACCAAAACCCAGGAAGGTTTTTCTTCCATGACAAGTGGGTAATATAGCAACCCAGAGAGGGACATTGCCCTATCTAGGGGGTTCCAACCTAACCATAGAGGGCATGTGGGAACCTTCTTGCCTGCACGAAAGCACCTGATCCCAGAACAAAGACCCAAAGTAACCTCTAGAGGCTGAGAAGGACCCCAGGCTGAGCAAGGAGGGGTCACAGCAAGGATTCTGCCTACAGTCTCAGAAGAGTAGAACCTCATGCAGAACCTAGACTGCACAGCTACATTTTAGTCTAGTGAGACCTTGTATCAAACCTGGGACCTACAAAACTGTGTTTGTGTTGTCTTAAGCCACTATTTTTTTTTGGTGATTTTTTTGATTGATATTGTGATTAATGTCACAATAACAACATGGAACTAATACAGGAGTAAGCCTTCCTGGTTTCACATTTGAACTGCTTCAAAACAAACCTAAAAGTATCAAATTTATACATATGGTTTAAATGTTTAAGACTATTTAAATTTGAAGTTGGCAGAGAAACAGTTTGAGAACCTAAAAACCAGGGTGGTGGGCAGAATCCTGTGGGATACTGAAACCTGTAAGACTGACAGGAGCTGGATGGGGGACAGCTAGGAGCCCACATCCTCCTGACTCCTAAACACAGCTTCCCCGGGAAGAGGTTCAGAGTATGCCTGACCCAACTCCCCAGGCCAGGAGATGCAGAAGAGAAGTTTGGAGAAGGCACAGGTCCTGGCCTCGTGTGCATGACGGTCAGGGCTGGCCTGAATGGGACAGGGGTTTGGCTGCCCATGGCTTCGACTCCAGGCTCTCTACTTTGATTCTCTAGCCAGGTCTGTCTGTCTGGTGCCCAGTGTTCAGCCCGGGCTCCTTGTGGGCCTGTGTGTGTGTGTGTGTGTGTGTGTGTGTGTGTGCGCGTGTGTGTGTGTCTGCTGTCCTCCATGAGATGGAGTGGTTCCCCTAGCTGATCTCTAGTCTCCACTCCTACCCAGGCTCCCTCAGCCCCTCACGGGCTCGGTCACCACCTGAGGGTCCCCGGCTGCCGCAGGAGGCTCACTAGCAGGATCATCGGCTCCTGGGAAGGCTGACAGCCTGGCACGGAAAGCCCAGGGCCCTGTATCCCTGCTAGGCCTCCAAGGCTGGGAAGGTCAAGCCTGAGCCCCACGGTACTTGAGGAAGGTGGTTTCCAGGAAGGCTGCTAGCTTCATCCGGTCGTCCTGTGGAGTGTAGAGAGGCAAGGGAGCACTGAGCCCGAGCGCAGCTAGCCCTGCGCCCTTCAGGATTTCTGCGCACCCTGCCCACCTCATGCAGGAAGCCGTAGTGCACCAGCTCAGCAGCGAGGTCCTGCGCGCTGTCTGCTGCAGCGAGGAAGTGGGATGAGATGTGAGGTTGCAGCAACACCTGCTGCCTGAACCCCGCACCACCGCCCATCCCCAATCATCCTACTTGGGAGCAGGTCATAGGTCAGCTGCCTGTGCAGACGGTCCTCCAGCACCAAAAGCAGCGTCAGCTGCGGACAGGAGGGAGTGGTCGGGGCAAGGCTAGCGTTGGCCCAGCCCCTTCTCCCCAGCCCCTCCCAGGACCCTGCTCACATGCCAGCGAGCTTTGTCCTCGCTTCTCTCCAGGTTGCACTGCATCTGGACCACCTGGGGGCAGGGACACCATGTCATCCACAGGCAAGAACTCAGCAAAGGAGCCCAGAAGGAGCATCAGAGATTGGAAAAATGGGAGGCATCTCCAAGGGAGGCCCAGAAAGCACACCTGAGTGTGTGTGAGGGAGAGGGGAAGGTTATTGGGGAAAGCCTCCAGGAGTAGGCCTTGGGCCTGAGTACTAAGGAAGAATAGAAAGATGCAGACAAGAGCATTGCCCTGGAACATGACAGTGCAGAAGCACAAGGCACTCATGGGTGCCACCAATAGAGGCCCAAGCTCAGGCTGAGGGCTCCCACCATCTACCTGGGCAACCAGGAGCCAGGCTGCTTTGATTGTTGGGATATGAATTCAGTGCACTGTAGAGGGAGGAGGCAAAAGGAGCAAGACCAGGGTGCATACTCAGGATTCAGATGAATAATGGAAATGACTGAAGTTTTAGGAGCCCACTGGGTATAGATATGACCAGCAGCAGGGGGGTGAATTAGGAACAGCTACAGGCAGAAGTAGCTTGGCAAGAGGAGGGTTTGAGAAATGTGATTGGAGCCTAAAAAGTCCCAGGATTCACAAGTGCCAGTGATTCTGCAAACCAAAGGATCACAGCACTGGGGAGAATGTTTCCTGAGGAAGACTCCTTGGTGTGGAGAGGGATGGGGCGTGCAGGACGTGAGGGAGGGGAGCTGCAGGAGCAAGGAACCTCTGGAAAAGAGGGGTATCCCAGCTTGATCTAGCAACTTGGAGGAGAGAAGGGCCCATCGCCTGATTACAGAAGCTTTGAGGAACAGTACAGCACACAAGGTAGGACTCGCCTTCCTGGTCTCTGAGTCAAAGGGTTCTGGAGTTGGGGTCTTGGCCTTCTGGGCTTCCTCCGGGGGTGGGGCCAACACACGGGGAAGCCCCAGGGGCCGAGCAGCCGCAAAATTCATCAGTGGATAGATCCCATTCCTGGGGACACACCAGGGGGTAGCTGGGGGCTCAGGCACAGCAGCGCCTATGTCCCCAGTCTCAGGCTGGATCTCACCTGACATCCTCCAAGAATTTGTCCAGCTCCAAGAAGGAGACCTCTGAGTACCTGGAATGGAAGGTACATGAGGGGTGGACAGCCACAGGTTTACCAGGGGGTTAGGAGGGGAGGCCATTGGTGGTCGTTGCTCACCGCCACTGCATCGGGGGTCCATGGGGCTGTGGCATCTCCGCCAAGACTGCGTGCAGATCCATTGCCTTTGTCTTTTCCTCTACTACGTTTTCAGGCATGAGGTCTGTGGGTCACAAGAGCGCTCAAAGAGGGAAAACCAAGCCCAGAGTCTTGCAAAGATCCTTCTATTTTCTGACCCCAGGCTCCTGCCCACCCCAGCCCATCTGCTCCTCACACTGGTGCTGGATGAAGCAGTGGGCTGCCAGCAGCTTTAGCGAGTGCACCTCGAAGAGCACACGGTGGAAGAGCAGGTTGTGAGCAGAGGGGCGGCGAGCAGGGTCCCGGGCCAGGCAGGAGAGGATGAACTCCTGTGGTGTGGAGAGAAAAGGCAAGTGGTGGATGGGTGCTCCCTGCTCTAAGAGGTTCCCTGAAGACCACAGACCCCAAAGGTCCAATCCCCATACCCTTCCTCCACCGTGATGCTGCTATAGGAGCCTTCCTGCAGGAATGAACACGGGAGAAGGAATTCCATGTGCTGCACAGGACCCCACTCTGCGAGCAGGACAGACAGGCCCTTGGCCCACCCCTGCTCTACTTCCATTCACCCTCATGGAGTGTGTGAGCTCCCAGAGGCTCTTTCCTTCCGTAGGTCTTGGTGCAGCAGCCGGCATACCCTTAGCTGAATGGCCAGCTGCATTTCTGGCTTGCATATGGCACCTCAATGACAACTTGAAGCACCAACTCCACAGAGCAGGGCGAGCTGCTCACCCGCATATTGGGGTCACCCAGGGAGTGCCTGGCTCGAGCAATAGCCTCTTCGGTGACGCGGGTATCCCCATTGGCCTGGATTTCCAGCACAGCCATCTGGATAGAGGGGCAGGTTGAACGTGGTGAGATGGGGTGGAGCTCAGCTGTGCAGGGGCTATGACTGTGGCCTGTACCTCCAATGCACACATCCCGAAGGAGAAGATATCCACAGCTGTCCCATCATTGACCTCTGAAAAGGAAAGAACAAGGCAGGTAGGCTGGTCTGATGAGCCAAAAGGGCAGCTGTCCCAGGACCCATCCAGAACTCACCACCATACTCTGGTGGGAAAAAGTGGAGGTTTCGCAGTTCCTCACGCTCAGCTCGGATAGGGCTTCGGAGATCATCGGGAAGTGCTAAGGAAGAGCTTGAGGTTGAGCCGACTGATTTCTCCGAGGTCCCCACCCCCACCCCGAAGATCCATGTACCGTTGGAGAAGATTCGGTACCACACTGTGTCGGCCACCATGAAGGGAAAGAGTAGGCATGAGTTGGGTAGGGTTCTGGACAGCCTCAGATTTCAGCTCCCCCTGGTTCCTTGCCCTGATCCCCCTGCCTGCCCCCTGCTCCCCTTCAGCACCAGAGCCAATCTTGATGAGGCCGTTGTGCTGAATGAAGATGGTGTCACTGGTCAGGTTCCCATGGATGATGGGAGGGCTGCAGGCGTGCAGAAAGCTGCAGGCACCAGAGAGAGAACATTGGAGGAGCCAGATCAGGACGCTGGGGAGAGGCTGTGCACCCGGGCAGGCCCACGAGCAAGTTCAGATCCTCACCTGAGTGCCGACAGGATCTGCGTACACCAGCGCTTCCAGGCCTGGCGACGGACGCAGGACTCCGTTGGGTGGGCACCGCGAGCCGATGGGCCCTGCAGAGCCCTCCCTCCAGCCGGCTACGGTCCCTCGGAGGCCGCCCTAAGCCCCGCCCCCGCCCCCTCCCCGGGCCTGTCCTCAGCCCACTCGGCATACCCGGGCGTTCATGGCCTTGTGGTTCTTCTTGGTCTTTTTGAGGAACTGCTTGAGGCTGCCCGACGACACGTATTCGGTGATGAAGATGACCTGCGGGCGGGCGGGCTCCGCCATTGCGGGTGGGTCCCCACGCTGCCCCACCCGGCCTGTGGCTTCACCCAGCCCTACACCCTCCCCTGGCTCACCCTTGCGCGGGCCTCTGAGGCGTCTAGCCAGTACTTGTGCAGCTTCACGATGTTGGGGTGGTCCACCAGAGCCAGCTGCTCAAACATGGTCTGAATCTTCTCCTAGGAAGAGATAGTCAAGAGGCAGGCAAGGAACGGGACGGAGGGGGGGTAAGGGAGCCCCGGGGGGGGGTCTCACCTCGTGCGCCGCAAAGGCCTTCCTGTCCCCAAAGTGAAGTTCGTTCCACACCACTTCGACCCCTTCCTCTGTGTCCATGGCTAGGAAAGTACTCTGGATCCCAGGCATGTTCCCCTGGTTCACCTGGCCGGGGACAGTCAGCTCTGCCACCAGTACGGGCCAGGGCGGGCCCCAGCCACGCGTGCGCTGCTAGCTGGGACTCGCTCGATGAGAGATCCCAGGATCCCTGGGGGGGATGGGGTCTGATCTTCAGCAACTGAGTGGTTTCTAGGGGCTTGGCCAGAAGGCGACGCAGATTTCAAAGGCTGGAGGTGAGGGGATAGAGTGCCAAGGGGGTGCAAGAAGTGTGGTCCACGGAGGTGGTGCCAGGTGTTCACTGGTGTCCAGGGAATGGGGGGGGTGTCACCAGGGCGTGGGCCAAAGGAATTCGAGGGCCGGGAAGACTGCCCTGCTGCCCGAGTCCCACGGCTCCCGTGGCCTCCGATCTTTTGACTCCGGGGCAGCGTCGCCACTGCCGCCCGTGCCCACCTGCTCCCGTCGCTTTTGCCAGCGGCCGCACGGGCTTTCCTCCAGAATGTCGCTCTCGTCCTCGCTCTCGTCCTCCCGCTCCCGCTCCCGGTTCCGCCTTGGCGCCGGCTCCGGGGCCGCCATGGCTCGGCGGGCCGAGGCCGCCGCCCTCGCGCGATCCTGCGACCCGCTCCCCCGCGCCCTGGACCCGCGCCCGGACGCCAAGCCCGGAGCCCCGCGGAGCCGCCGCCTCGAGTCGTCCTCGGCTCCGGGAACAGGGAGGCGCGGGCGCGCGGAAGGCGGGCGGAGGGCCCGAGGGAGGAGCCGGCCCGCCCCTCCGGAGCCGCCTCTGCGGGACCGAGCTGGAGAGCGGCTCCGGAGAGATCGGCGGAGCCCCGCCCCGGGCCCGCCCCCCGCAGCCCAGACCACGCCCTCCCCAAGCCTCGCCGCGACGGAGACCCGCCCCCCAAGGCACCGCCCATCCGCCGGAGGCTACTCCAGGGCAGAGGCTGTCCTGACTCCCCAGTGCGGTGAGTCTGAGCCCAGCAATCTCAACTACCGATTTTCCTGTCCATCCGCACCGTACGCCCAACCATAAACATCCCGCACCGGGCCTTGGCCGGGCCTGACGCAGAGCTGCTGTGTTTCCGGTGGTCCCCGAAGGTCAGAAGGCCCAGATTATCTGGGGAGACACTTAGGTGGCTGAAGGCCTCACGGTCCCAGAAGTGGCGCCAGTTCTCCCCACCAGTACTCTAAGTAATACGGGGGACGGCTACCGAAGGCAGCGGACTAGCAAGCTGACAGTGGACTTTAATTCATGACCGGTCTCTCGTTGACCCAGAATTCCACGCTTCTCTTTCCATGGCCAAGCCTACTTTCTGGCTTTGCACTACGACGATATTTTTGTCTTTTCTTTCCAAACGTGTCTGTCGTCATGGGCGCCTCTGTAGCGGTGGAACCATGTTGGTACCGGTACGCTCTCCCTTTCCCTCCTGAAGCAGGTCCTGGCCACAGCCAGAGGAATTCTCTAATGAAAACCTTTTCCCTACACCCATCACTGCTGCCACTTCACACCTCTTCCGGAGGGCCTTGGCTTTCTAACGTCCAAAGACCTTAGCCTGCCCACCCTCTGACCTAACACCTAACTACACTCTCCGCTCTAGCTTCCACCTGGCTTGTCCTGGTTGCCTAATGAAACCTGAAAAGGGCTAACTCAGCAGTTTAGGGGGGATCAATCCTGCACCACCCACAGAAATGAAACCTGGGCCAGTGCTTAGGAGACAATTTGCAAGTCCCAGGCTCATCCTGTTTATGTGGGGATCCTGGCACACTGTGAATGGTGGGGTACCTTGTGCCATTTCTGAGCCTTTGGAGGTACTAGAGGCTGGAAGGAGTCCAATTAAATGCCCACAACACCAAGGCTGGCACACTTACACTTTCACACGTCACTGCTAGGAAGAAATGTGTATTATCTATGGACCACATAAGTGAGGACAACTAGTGGGGTCCCAGGAGACCTTCCCCATTACTGGTTTACATCAGTAGGCTTTGCTATAGCAAAGGGCCTGTGCCTTTGTTTTCTGAGTTCTGGAAGTCCTTTTTGTGAATCACTATTGGGCATTCCTGAGTGGTCTCTTATGACTCAGGTTGAGGGCTCTGCTGTCCTGTCCTCAGCCTCTTCAATCAGGCTGGCCCGGGCGCCCTGGGTTCTGGCTGTTTGCTGGCCTGCCCATGCAGATGCTGTGCTCTGAGCATGACCCCTGCATGCAATACAGTTCCCATTTTCCTTTGGGTCTGGATTCAGGTATCATGTCTAAGACAGGTCTGGCTCCCCCCCCTTCCCCCCAGTCTCAGGACTTTTTCCATTTGGCACCTGACCTACATGCACTGTTCTGCCCTATTGTCTGTGCTGGGTTGTGGGGGGGGGGGATGTGCTCTTGGTGCTAAAGATGGTGTCTAGTACACACCAGGCCTCAGCAGCCATGTCTGATGGACATATGGTCAGGTGCTGGTACGGGATTAGGTCAGTGACCATTGAGTCTCCCAAGGAAGCAACATTTGAGCCGAATCTTGGTAAATTTCCTTCCCTTTGTCTTCTCGTAACCAGACAGGTAAGCCGTAGTAAGTAAATAGAGACTTCTGAAAGCCACATGTGCTTCCTGATTCCTGAGACACACCTTATTTGAGATGAACTCCTGCTGGACTGGGGTGGGGAGAGGGGGGCTTTGAACTCAACATTTAGCTTCAGTGTAAGGGAAAGTGAGAGCATAGAGGCAAGGGACAGGCAGCCCAGACCAGGCACTGATGGAGGGCTGCCTGGATTTCCAGTCTCCTATGGGAAGCAGAGGCCAGAGCAAACATGCCATTACCATCTCAGAAGGGATAGTTCTTGCCCACACCTTGGCTAGGGTGGACATGAAGCCTGTGAAGCTGGGAAAGAGCTCTGTGCTGCTTTGAGCTGCCGTTCCTGGCGCTTTGTTGCAGCTCCAATTGCGTTCCACGGGAAGAGCCCCAACAGCCCTTGGTCATTCATCCTGCTGCTTGGAGACTCTCGTGCCTCTGAGACCAGAACGAAGCAGTAGCAAGAGGTTGGTGTCTTCTTTGGTTGCCTCCTTTGGGATTCATGGAGACACTCTGGTTTCTGTTTTTGCTCCCAGGAAGACAGCTCTCGTCATGAGAATGTCCCCAGAGAAGCCCGCGTGGCAAGGAACTACTATCTCCTGACAATGGTCAGGAAGGACCCAGACAGCTGGTTACCCAGTACTGTCATAGGTCTGGAGATGGATGTTTGCATGTTTGGAAGTTCCCATTGGAAAGAAACAATCAACTGTCTGGAGAGGGATTCCAGGAGAATAGCGATTTACTTCATCATGATTTAATACCAAGAAAGAAAGCAGTGTCAAGGGGTCTTGTGGCCAGTTTCTTCTGGATACACAGCTCTCAGGGATGGAAACCACATCCACTGAGAGCCTTCAGTGAGTACTTGGACAAAGTGTACTTAACCATTCCAAAAAAAAAAAAATCTTAGGATCAAGTTATAGGCTGGGGAGATGACTTTGGTTTACTTCAAATGTTACAAGCAAAAGAACCTGAGTTCAGGTCCCATGTAAAAATACCAGGCAGAAATGGTGGTGGCCTGTAATTCTGGCCCTGAAAGGCAGAGCCTGGGAAACCTCAGAGCAAAGCAATAAGAAAGTAGAGCAATTCAGAATGATTCCCAATGTCACCCTTGGGCCTCCACAGGCACATGCAGTGCCCTCTGATACACACGCACACACACACACACACACACACACACACACACACACACACACACATCAAAGTATTTGGTCAATAGAACAGAAGTAAATGAAAAACTGTGTGTTGGGCACACCTCCAAACTGATGGGCATTGGGCTTCATTGGAATGGTAGTATCCAGCACTAGGGATTTTGGGGGAGCTTGTCCTTGAGCAGCTGCAATTGAAGGAGGAAAAGAGAACAATATAGCAGCTTGGAGAGAAGCCTCCAGTGTTTCCCTCTTCCAGATGACTTATTAGATGCCACAGGGAAATTTGGGTGATTTTTCAGTTTGACTACAAATAGATGAAACACACACAAAAAAACTAACTCGTACAGTAAGTGACATGGGGAGGAGGGGAATTAATTTTCTCACCTCCCCAGGCTAGAGTGCCACAGTGGTCAGGGCAAGTTTCTCTCAGGGCTGTCTTTAACATGTGGTCAGACCTTCTTGCACACACAGCTGAGTCCTGACCTCATCTTATAAAGATCTCAGTCCCTGTCAGCGTGCCAATACTCATTGTAATCCTTGCACCCACAGTGGAAGGACCTGGAATGTGAAGTCATCCTGTGTTACATAGGAAGTTGTAAGCCACTTGACCTCAGTGTACCTCAACCTCTTAAAGATCCTGTCTCCATATAGTGATGCTGTGAGGCAACAAAGGTGTCTATATTTGCACTTTAAAAAAAGTTTCATCCCTAATTACCTTAAAATCAGTTATGATTATTATTTAGGAAAACCTTTAACATTTGAACATAAAAACCAGACTTGTAGGCAAGGGATTGGCAGCCACAGTAATCTTCCTATGCTTAAGGGGAACACGGGAAAGGGTTCAGGGAAATGCCACTGGGTCCTTATACGTCATCGGAGAGAAGGGCACAGAGGAGAGTCAGGCATGCACAAGAAAGGACTCTCTGGGAATTGGGGCGGGAGGCACTGGGGGATGGGGAGTGAGGGGTGAGGGGACAGGGAGCAGGGAGTTCAGGGGGATGGAGGAGGGAGGGAGGGAACTGGTGTACCTATTAAGTTTGTATGAGCTGAAATAATAATAAAAAATGTATAAAAAAACACAAACAAACAGACTTGTAACCCTAGCCCTTGAGAATACAGGCAGGAGGGTTAAGAGTTCAAGGTCACCTTTGACTATTTATCAAATTGGAGGCCAGACTAAACTACATGAGATCTTATCTCAAATAAGCAAAAATTGAACACAGAGGGTTTTTTATTATAATATAAAAGTAAAACAATACTAAATCCATATCTAAGATGGGCTTTTTAAGGAAATAAAAGGAAGACTGGGAAGATGGCTCAGGGGTTAAGCCTCTGCCCCACAAGTAGAAGGACCTGAGGTCGGATCCTGTGTCCCACATAAAAACACTGGACAGAGGGGGCTGGAGAGGTGGCTCAAGGGTTAAGCCTCTGCCTTGCAGGCAGAAGGTCCTGAGTTCGGATCCTAGACCCCACGTATAGACGCGGGGCAGAAAGCGGGGGCAGCCTGCGTTTCCCGTCCTGGTAGGGCGGAGCCTGTGAATCCAGGGGCAGAGTAAACAAGGAGGAGGTGGAGGCGTCCATGGTGGTTCCCAAATTCGTCCGTGGTTCTACACACACATACACACACGCTCACACATTCATACACGCACAATTGAATAAATAATAAAAAAATTTTTTTTAAACTTAAAAAAAAAAACACTGGACAGAAATGGCAGCAGCCTATACTTTCAGCCCTGGAAAGTGGAGCCTGGGAAATCTCAGTGCAAAGCAATAAGGAGGTAGAACAATCCAGGATGATTCCTGAAGTCACACAGGCACACACAGAGCCGTCTTCTACCCACACATGCAAAAAGAAAAGGGAAGGGGAGGGGAGGGGAAGGGAGAGGAGGGGAGGGGAGGGGAGAGGAGGGGAGGGGAGGGGAGGGGAGGGGAGGGGAGGGGAGGGGAGGGGAGGGGAGGGGAGGGGAGGGGAGGGGAGGGAAGGGGAGGGAAGGGGAGAGCATATCGCCCAAGATGACTACAAGGACCCCTGAGTCTCTGACTGTGCTACAGACTGCAATGTATATGCAGGCACCACTCCTGGCCAGAGCCTTTTAGGACAGCCATGACATGCAAGTGTCACAGAGTGCACAGGAGAACACATGAAGTAAGTCCTCCGTGTGTGGAATGACAGAGGCCTGCAGACCTTTGAGCAGGACCTTGGGGACCGTGACTCCACAGCTCGGGAACCTGGGAAGTTGCTCTGTACTTGTTGCATTTAAGGTTTCCTTCTCCCATTCCCTGCTTTCTTTCCACACAGGGAAATAAACACCTCAGTAACCAACCTGACTTGACTCACAATGCTCGATGCAAACCAGCACAGAGGCCAAAACCCGGCAGTGATCCTTGGGATTGCCAGCCAGGCTCTAGCAGGTAACGTTGAGAGTTACCAGATGTAGGGTGAGACCTCTCAGATGGCTGTGCATGTGCAGTACCCTGTCCAGGGTCTGTGCCAGTGAACTCAGTTGCCTGCCAGCCCACTTCTTACTCACTTGAGCAAACCTGATTCTCTCTCGTCCCTGGGTACCTACAGATTCACTGTGTTTAGCTGGGCTCTGGCGGTGATGCCCAGGGCCTCATATGCACAGAGCAGGCACTCTGCTACTACACCACAGTCCTATTCCTGGTGCTTCTTGAATGTGGATACTAACATCTGATCAGATTTGGCAAACGCGTATCACTATTCCTCATGCAGCAGTTTGCTTTTGTGTTGCCAATAAATTCATGACCAAATAGCTTAAGGGGGAACAAGGGTTTTTAGATTCTCTTACGATTGTCTGGTTCCAGCTCTTAATTGAGCTTAGCAGGAGAGCCCACACCAGCACCAGGAGTTGAGGGAACTGGTCACACCATATCCACTGGACTGCTGAGAGAGGCACAATCCTCACTTGCCAGACAGCATATCTGGCCAAGTATACACAAAAATGCCAACTTCTTTAACTAGCTCTCTCTATCTTATTCACCTGCCCAGGACTGAGACACACCTACCTTGGGCTGAGTCTTCCCCATAAATCAGACAAATATCTGCAGATTTGCTCAGGGCCCAACTCAACTACTAGTTCTTCACAACTGTCCAGAACTCCAGTCTTCAAGTTGACAACTCTATCCGACTGTGACATCTTCCCACTTTTCTGCTCTGCTTTCCAGAACCCTTCCTTCAGTTAGTACATATCAAAAGATGCTATCGTGTACTTTGCCTCCACCTTCTCTGTGCTTCATCATATACTCATCTCTTCACAGCACCTCCTGAGCTGCCTTGCAGTTCGCCCAAGTCTGCCAGTGAATTTTCTTTTCTGACATGTTGGTTGAACTTGCTTATGGTTAAAGCTACTTGATTCTAGCTACCATTGTTTTCGGTTTCAGAATTTCTCTTGGTTTAGTCCCCAGTTGCTGATGGCATGCCAGGTTTGCCTTAGGGGCACGGAGACCAGATCCGATACATGCCTGGTGCTTGCTTTGCTGTTAGGAGGACATTTGTTCCTGGGAACGTCATTCCTGTGTGCCCTGGCTGGGCACTATTTAATTTTTTTTTTAGACGAGGGTCTTGTTTTGATACCCAAGCTGGATGCAAATGGTGCAAATGATTCTGTCATCTCAGACTCCCAAATGCTGGGACAGGGATAACAGATGCACCACATGTGCAGCTAGCATTGCTTTCAGAAGTATTTACAGAACGTGGCCATTGCACATGTGCACTTGATAATCGAGAGCTGAGCCTTTATGCATACCTTATAAAGAATCATTTAGTTAAGGAAAAGCCTCTGAGCAAGCTTGCAGGAGAGTAATTGATGTGGGAAGATCCCACTCATAGCGTGTGAGATTGTTCCTCTGGCTGGTAGATAAGATAGAGGATTTGGTGGACTTTGGCAGACTGGCAAGCTAGAAAGTTTGCTCCTTTCTTGGTACTTGCTATGGACATGTTGCAGCCAATTCCCTCAGTTTCTTACACTGTTGTAACTCTCTGACCATATGGTCAGAGCCTGGGTGAGCCTTTGGCTCCCCTAAGTGGTTTATGTATTTGTTACAGCCCAGGAATAATGAACTAAGAAGAAATGGAAGGTTCTACATGTTGCATCTGCTTGTGGCATTGAGGGCCATTGGTCTGGAGTTGTCCTAACTCAAGACTTCAGGCTCTGCACATCTAGGGGATGAGTGTCTTGGAACCCTGAATTACTCAGGTGGCCAGCAGTTCTATCATAGCAGTGGACAGGAGAATGCTGGTGAGCGGTCAGCAATACCCTCATAGTGGTAGACAGGAGCTGGTAAGAAAATGAATTTGAAGATAGATGAACTCAACAGAGGAACAGAAAATAGTCCTTAAAAAGTGAAAATTACAGAATTTGAAATATAAAAATTCACTGTAGTTCTGAATAAGATGGAGATCACAGGACATTGTGAAAAGGCTCCTGGGAGGCTGGGGTATAGCTTAGAGGAAGAACACTTAACTCATACGAGTAAGGACCTGGGTTTAGTCCACAGCACTGTCAACCAACCAGAAAGCAAGCAAATGACTATACTTTCAGGTCTAAATAAATCTATGTTATTTATAGAATATATGTCAAAATCTCCAAGCTGAGATGTAGAGAAGATCTTTTAAAAAGAGAAACAAACCTTTAGTAACCAGAGAAATAACATAGACAGAGAGCTAACACTGATACACATAGAGTTCTGAAAGGAGGAAGGAGACGTGACTGCAGTAAACATTTTGAATTAATAATGCTAAAATCTTCCCAGACTTGGAGGATAATATGAACTCCTGGAGTCAACAAGTTTGGATAACCCCAAAGAGTTCCCACCCACAGGACAGCACATCCACAAACAGGACAGGCAGAGTTAGGCTCTGACTGCATCCCACACACTTATCCCCACAAACTATCCATCAAGAGTCAGCTCCTAGGAGCACAGTGTAATGGCTGTCTGCTCTGAGATGGAACTCAGAATCGAACTTTTAATCTCTACATTAAGTATGTCAAGTTTTGTGAATGAGTCTTTAAATACTTGAGATTAAAAAAAGTAAGTAGATGAGATTGGCAAGATAACTCAGCAGCAAAAGGCACGTGTGGGCAAACCTGGTGATTCGGCTTGATTCCTGCATCTCACCTATAAAGCAGAGAACTGGATTCCTTCAGTTGTCCTCTGACCTCCACACATGCTGTGTGGCACACATATGCCTGCACTCATACACATATTTATGTACATACACGTGTGTACGCACGCACTTGCACATGCACACCCGTAAACACACACACATATACACACACACAGGTACATACCCTCACCTATCACAGACATGAAAACGAAACCCATGATCCGATGAAGAATGTCAAACTTGTATCTTGAGCCAAAATAAACATATTTTCTTTATGAAAACAAACTCAAAACCCTTAAAAATTCAGAAGATTCTCCATGTGAGTTCTGGTGGAACTTGAACATTTCCCGGTACATTGCTTGCCATACACAAGGCACAGCCAGTTCATGCTGGTAAAACCCATAAATCCGACCAGCATGCAAACCTCAGCCAAGTAGTGGCTACTCTTCAGCAGAATAATATGGATGATTCAGACAAGGGACCCCATACAGACACCTGCACTAACATGAGATTACTTGGTGGAAAATCACTCCACCCAAAATCAGGAAATTAACCTTAAAATTCAAAGAATTGCATGAAATAAACATGAATGTGACACCCAGATGAGATCTTTTAGCGGGATATACAGAAACACAGGAAAGGACATGAGCCAGCCACGAGCCCATGTGTGCAAGACATCCCAAATTTGAAGCAAGAAAAAGAGTGGAAGGAGAGAACTGACTTCCAAAAACAGGCATGGAGGTTCACAGGTGCAGGCACAGACACCACACGCAGAATTTCAGGCCAGCATGCCTCACAAACTGATTTCCACTACAGTCTGGAAGGCAGGGCCCCAGACAGTCACTCACTAAACACAAACCAAACAAAAACCAGAACTACTTATGTTTCAATGGTTTATAGAAAAGGCTTGACAAAAAAGTTGAATAATGAACGAAAAGAAGGAAAACATAAGAGATATTAACACAAGAACAATGAAAATGTAATGTATGTGAATAGTTGCAAAGGGACCGGGAAATTTCCATTCAGATTTAAGAGAGAGAGAGAAACATGAGCCCAGTCTCCGGATCGAGAACAGCCCTCTGCAGCAGCTGCAGGTAGGTGAGGTTCTCGTGGGTGTTGGGGTCGAAGAAGCCCTTGGTGTCGTCCCCGGGGTCGGCCAGCACGCGGTTCATCTCCTGGTCGAAGTAGCCGCGCTGGTAGGCCACGTCCACGGGCACGCGGTGGCTGTGCACGGGGTCGATGACGCCTCCGGTGGCGATCTGGGCCTCCAGCAGGCGGATGCCGTGGTCCCTGACGATGAGGTCCCGCTGCATGGCCTGGAAGAGGGAGATCTGCTCCCCGGAGTAGGGGTCGGTGTAGCCGGTGACGGCCCGCTCGGCCGACAGCAGCTTGTCTCGGATCTCGCCGCCCACCACGCCCGCGGCCACGGCCTCCTCCACGGACAGTCTGCGGTTGTGCACGGGGTCCACCACGAAGCCTGTGGCCGCCTGCGCCTCCAGCAGCACCAGGGCCGTGCCGGGCCGCAGCACGCCCTTCCACATGGCCTGGTAGATGCTCATCTTCTCCTGGCGGCCCGGCTCGCCCTGCACGGGCACCAGGACGCCCGCGATGCAGCTGGTGCCCTCCAGGTACCGCTTGACGGAGTCCATCTCTGTCACCTCCTGCAAGCTCTTGGTTCCCTGGGCCAAGCCCCGCACGGTCTCGGGGTCCAGGATCCCGGATGTGCGCAGCTCGGAGGCGGACACCTGACGCCGGAGGCCTCGGAAGGACACCTTGCTGAGTTGGTCCTCCGTCTCGCGCACCACCCGCGTGAGGGTGGCGACCAGGTCGGGCAGCCCCAGGGTGCCGGCCAGGTGCTGGGCGAGGAGCTCTTCTCGGCGGGCCTCGCTCAGGTAGGAGGAGAAGAGGACTTCCCACACGGAGACGGGCCGGCCTCGCAGGGGCCCGGCCTGGACCTCCATGGTGGCCGCACGCAGGGCCTGCTCCTGGCGCCGCCTGGCAGCCTCGGCTCCGTCCCCGTCCTCCCCCTCGGCCTCGCCCGAGGTGGGACCAGAACCGCTGGACGCCGTCTCCCGCTGGCCGGTGGACGCGCCCCTCGACGTGGCCTGGGTCTCCTCGGCCTCCTCAATGATGGTGGTCAGCCTGCGGGTCAGCGTGGGCAGGGCCAGTGCCCCGGAGCCGAACTGGGCCAGCAGCTTCTCCCGGGTGTCCCTGCTGACGTAGCTGGACGCCAGCACGTCCCACACGGGCACCGCACGCCCCCGGAGGCGGCCCACCTTGACCTCCATGGTGGCCTCGCGCAGGACGCCCTGGGGGTCCCCTCGCGGGCTCCCGTTCTGGGCGCGGGCCAGCAGGGACACGAGGGTGGTGCCCACGTCGTGAGCGGTCAGCGAGCCCGCCTGGTAGCGGCGCAGCAGGTCCTGGCGCTGGCTCTCGGGCACCTCGCGGTAGAAGAGGAGCTCCCAGACGGACACGCTCTGCCCGTGGAAGGCGCCCGAGGACGGGGTCACGCGGGCGTCCCGCAGGGCACGGCGCAGCTCCTCGCTCAGCTGGTACAGGGCGGAGCCCTTGCTGGCCAGCTGCAGCATGTAGAGTCCGGTCTCTGGGTCGCGCACACAGCGGCGCAGCAGCTGCAGGTAGGTGAGGTTCTCGTGGGTGTTGGGGTCGAAGAAGCCCTTGGTGTCGTCCCCGGGGTCGGCCAGCACGCGGTTCATCTCCTGGTCGAAGTAGCCGCGCTGGTAGGCCACGTCCACGGGCACGCGGTGGCTGTGCACGGGGTCGATGACGCCTCCGGTGGCGATCTGGGCCTCCAGCAGGCGGATGCCGTGGTCCCTGACGATGAGGTCCCGCTGCATGGCCTGGAAGAGGGAGATCTGCTCCCCGGAGTAGGGGTCGGTGTAGCCGGTGACGGCCCGCTCGGCCGACAGCAGCTTGTCTCGGATCTCGCCGCCCACCACGCCCGCGGCCACGGCCTCCTCCACGGACAGTCTGCGGTTGTGCACGGGGTCCACCACGAAGCCTGTGGCCGCCTGCGCCTCCAGCAGCACCAGGGCCGTGCCGGGCCGCAGCACGCCCTTCCACATGGCCTGGTAGATGCTCATCTTCTCCTGGCGGCCCGGCTCGCCCTGCACGGGCACCAGGACGCCCGCGATGCAGCTGGTGCCCTCCAGGTACCGCTTGACGGAGTCCATCTCTGTCACCTCCTGCAAGCTCTTGGTTCCCTGGGCCAAGCCCCGCACGGTCTCGGGGTCCAGGATCCCGGATGTGCGCAGCTCGGAGGCGGACACCTGACGCCGGAGGCCTCGGAAGGACACCTTGCTGAGTTGGTCCTCCGTCTCGCGCACCACCCGCGTGAGGGTGGCGACCAGGTCGGGCAGCCCCAGGGTGCCGGCCAGGTGCTGGGCGAGGAGCTCTTCTCGGCGGGCCTCGCTCAGGTAGGAGGAGAAGAGGACTTCCCACACGGAGACGGGCCGGCCTCGCAGGGGCCCGGCCTGGACCTCCATGGTGGCCGCACGCAGGGCCTGCTCCTGGCGCCGCCTGGCAGCCTCGGCTCCGTCCCCGTCCTCCCCCTCGGCCTCGCCCGAGGTGGGACCAGAACCGCTGGACGCCGTCTCCCGCTGGCCGGTGGACGCGCCCCTCGACGTGGCCTGGGTCTCCTCGGCCTCCTCAATGATGGTGGTCAGCCTGCGGGTCAGCGTGGGCAGGGCCAGTGCCCCGGAGCCGAACTGGGCCAGCAGCTTCTCCCGGGTGTCCCTGCTGACGTAGCTGGACGCCAGCACGTCCCACACGGGCACCGCACGCCCCCGGAGGCGGCCCACCTTGACCTCCATGGTGGCCTCGCGCAGGACGCCCTGGGGGTCCCCTCGCGGGCTCCCGTTCTGGGCGCGGGCCAGCAGGGACACGAGGGTGGTGCCCACGTCGTGAGCGGTCAGCGAGCCCGCCTGGTAGCGGCGCAGCAGGTCCTGGCGCTGGCTCTCGGGCACCTCGCGGTAGAAGAGGAGCTCCCAGACGGACACGCTCTGCCCGTGGAAGGCGCCCGAGGACGGGGTCACGCGGGCGTCCCGCAGGGCACGGCGCAGCTCCTCGCTCAGCTGGTACAGGGCGGAGCCCTTGCTGGCCAGCTGCAGCATGTAGAGTCCGGTCTCTGGGTCGCGCACACAGCGGCGCAGCAGCTGCAGGTAGGTGAGGTTCTCGTGGGTGTTGGGGTCGAAGAAGCCCTTGGTGTCGTCCCCGGGGTCGGCCAGCACGCGGTTCATCTCCTGGTCGAAGTAGCCGCGCTGGTAGGCCACGTCCACGGGCACGCGGTGGCTGTGCACGGGGTCGATGACGCCTCCGGTGGCGATCTGGGCCTCCAGCAGGCGGATGCCGTGGTCCCTGACGATGAGGTCCCGCTGCATGGCCTGGAAGAGGGAGATCTGCTCCCCGGAGTAGGGGTCGGTGTAGCCGGTGACGGCCCGCTCGGCCGACAGCAGCTTGTCTCGGATCTCGCCGCCCACCACGCCCGCGGCCACGGCCTCCTCCACGGACAGTCTGCGGTTGTGCACGGGGTCCACCACGAAGCCTGTGGCCGCCTGCGCCTCCAGCAGCACCAGGGCCGTGCCGGGCCGCAGCACGCCCTTCCACATGGCCTGGTAGATGCTCATCTTCTCCTGGCGGCCCGGCTCGCCCTGCACGGGCACCAGGACGCCCGCGATGCAGCTGGTGCCCTCCAGGTACCGCTTGACGGAGTCCATCTCTGTCACCTCCTGCAAGCTCTTGGTTCCCTGGGCCAAGCCCCGCACGGTCTCGGGGTCCAGGATCCCGGATGTGCGCAGCTCGGAGGCGGACACCTGACGCCGGAGGCCTCGGAAGGACACCTTGCTGAGTTGGTCCTCCGTCTCGCGCACCACCCGCGTGAGGGTGGCGACCAGGTCGGGCAGCCCCAGGGTGCCGGCCAGGTGCTGGGCGAGGAGCTCTTCTCGGCGGGCCTCGCTCAGGTAGGAGGAGAAGAGGACTTCCCACACGGAGACGGGCCGGCCTCGCAGGGGCCCGGCCTGGACCTCCATGGTGGCCGCACGCAGGGCCTGCTCCTGGCGCCGCCTGGCAGCCTCGGCTCCGTCCCCGTCCTCCCCCTCGGCCTCGCCCGAGGTGGGACCAGAACCGCTGGACGCCGTCTCCCGCTGGCCGGTGGACGCGCCCCTCGACGTGGCCTGGGTCTCCTCGGCCTCCTCAATGATGGTGGTCAGCCTGCGGGTCAGCGTGGGCAGGGCCAGTGCCCCGGAGCCGAACTGGGCCAGCAGCTTCTCCCGGGTGTCCCTGCTGACGTAGCTGGACGCCAGCACGTCCCACACGGGCACCGCACGCCCCCGGAGGCGGCCCACCTTGACCTCCATGGTGGCCTCGCGCAGGACGCCCTGGGGGTCCCCTCGCGGGCTCCCGTTCTGGGCGCGGGCCAGCAGGGACACGAGGGTGGTGCCCACGTCGTGAGCGGTCAGCGAGCCCGCCTGGTAGCGGCGCAGCAGGTCCTGGCGCTGGCTCTCGGGCACCTCGCGGTAGAAGAGGAGCTCCCAGACGGACACGCTCTGCCCGTGGAAGGCGCCCGAGGACGGGGTCACGCGGGCGTCCCGCAGGGCACGGCGCAGCTCCTCGCTCAGCTGGTACAGGGCGGAGCCCTTGCTGGCCAGCTGCAGCATGTAGAGTCCGGTCTCTGGGTCGCGCACACAGCGGCGCAGCAGCTGCAGGTAGGTGAGGTTCTCGTGGGTGTTGGGGTCGAAGAAGCCCTTGGTGTCGTCCCCGGGGTCGGCCAGCACGCGGTTCATCTCCTGGTCGAAGTAGCCGCGCTGGTAGGCCACGTCCACGGGCACGCGGTGGCTGTGCACGGGGTCGATGACGCCTCCGGTGGCGATCTGGGCCTCCAGCAGGCGGATGCCGTGGTCCCTGACGATGAGGTCCCGCTGCATGGCCTGGAAGAGGGAGATCTGCTCCCCGGAGTAGGGGTCGGTGTAGCCGGTGACGGCCCGCTCGGCCGACAGCAGCTTGTCTCGGATCTCGCCGCCCACCACGCCCGCGGCCACGGCCTCCTCCACGGACAGTCTGCGGTTGTGCACGGGGTCCACCACGAAGCCTGTGGCCGCCTGCGCCTCCAGCAGCACCAGGGCCGTGCCGGGCCGCAGCACGCCCTTCCACATGGCCTGGTAGATGCTCATCTTCTCCTGGCGGCCCGGCTCGCCCTGCACGGGCACCAGGACGCCCGCGATGCAGCTGGTGCCCTCCAGGTACCGCTTGACGGAGTCCATCTCTGTCACCTCCTGCAAGCTCTTGGTTCCCTGGGCCAAGCCCCGCACGGTCTCGGGGTCCAGGATCCCGGATGTGCGCAGCTCGGAGGCGGACACCTGACGCCGGAGGCCTCGGAAGGACACCTTGCTGAGTTGGTCCTCCGTCTCGCGCACCACCCGCGTGAGGGTGGCGACCAGGTCGGGCAGCCCCAGGGTGCCGGCCAGGTGCTGGGCGAGGAGCTCTTCTCGGCGGGCCTCGCTCAGGTAGGAGGAGAAGAGGACTTCCCACACGGAGACGGGCCGGCCTCGCAGGGGCCCGGCCTGGACCTCCATGGTGGCCGCACGCAGGGCCTGCTCCTGGCGCCGCCTGGCAGCCTCGGCTCCGTCCCCGTCCTCCCCCTCGGCCTCGCCCGAGGTGGGACCAGAACCGCTGGACGCCGTCTCCCGCTGGCCGGTGGACGCGCCCCTCGACGTGGCCTGGGTCTCCTCGGCCTCCTCAATGATGGTGGTCAGCCTGCGGGTCAGCGTGGGCAGGGCCAGTGCCCCGGAGCCGAACTGGGCCAGCAGCTTCTCCCGGGTGTCCCTGCTGACGTAGCTGGACGCCAGCACGTCCCACACGGGCACCGCACGCCCCCGGAGGCGGCCCACCTTGACCTCCATGGTGGCCTCGCGCAGGACGCCCTGGGGGTCCCCTCGCGGGCTCCCGTTCTGGGCGCGGGCCAGCAGGGACACGAGGGTGGTGCCCACGTCGTGAGCGGTCAGCGAGCCCGCCTGGTAGCGGCGCAGCAGGTCCTGGCGCTGGCTCTCGGGCACCTCGCGGTAGAAGAGGAGCTCCCAGACGGACACGCTCTGCCCGTGGAAGGCGCCCGAGGACGGGGTCACGCGGGCGTCCCGCAGGGCACGGCGCAGCTCCTCGCTCAGCTGGTACAGGGCGGAGCCCTTGCTGGCCAGCTGCAGCATGTAGAGTCCGGTCTCTGGGTCGCGCACACAGCGGCGCAGCAGCTGCAGGTAGGTGAGGTTCTCGTGGGTGTTGGGGTCGAAGAAGCCCTTGGTGTCGTCCCCGGGGTCGGCCAGCACGCGGTTCATCTCCTGGTCGAAGTAGCCGCGCTGGTAGGCCACGTCCACGGGCACGCGGTGGCTGTGCACGGGGTCGATGACGCCTCCGGTGGCGATCTGGGCCTCCAGCAGGCGGATGCCGTGGTCCCTGACGATGAGGTCCCGCTGCATGGCCTGGAAGAGGGAGATCTGCTCCCCGGAGTAGGGGTCGGTGTAGCCGGTGACGGCCCGCTCGGCGACAGCAGCTTGTCTCGGATCTCGCCGCCCACCACGCCCGCGGCCACGGCCTCCTCCACGGACAGTCTGCGGTTGTGCACGGGGTCCACCACGAAGCCTGTGGCCGCCTGCGCCTCCAGCAGCACCAGGGCCGTGCCGGGCCGCAGCACGCCCTTCCACATGGCCTGGTAGATGCTCATCTTCTCCTGGCGGCCCGGCTCGCCCTGCACGGGCACCAGGACGCCCGCGATGCAGCTGGTGCCCTCCAGGTACCGCTTGACGGAGTCCATCTCTGTCACCTCCTGCAAGCTCTTGGTTCCCTGGGCCAAGCCCCGCACGGTCTCGGGGTCCAGGATCCCGGATGTGCGCAGCTCGGAGGCGGACACCTGACGCCGGAGGCCTCGGAAGGACACCTTGCTGAGTTGGTCCTCCGTCTCGCGCACCACCCGCGTGAGGGTGGCGACCAGGTCGGGCAGCCCCAGGGTGCCGGCCAGGTGCTGGGCGAGGAGCTCTTCTCGGCGGGCCTCGCTCAGGTAGGAGGAGAAGAGGACTTCCCACACGGAGACGGGCCGGCCTCGCAGGGGCCCGGCCTGGACCTCCATGGTGGCCGCACGCAGGGCCTGCTCCTGGCGCCGCCTGGCAGCCTCGGCTCCGTCCCCGTCCTCCCCCTCGGCCTCGCCCGAGGTGGGACCAGAACCGCTGGACGCCGTCTCCCGCTGGCCGGTGGACGCGCCCCTCGACGTGGCCTGGGTCTCCTCGGCCTCCTCAATGATGGTGGTCAGCCTGCGGGTCAGCGTGGGCAGGGCCAGTGCCCCGGAGCCGAACTGGGCCAGCAGCTTCTCCCGGGTGTCCCTGCTGACGTAGCTGGACGCCAGCACGTCCCACACGGGCACCGCACGCCCCCGGAGGCGGCCCACCTTGACCTCCATGGTGGCCTCGCGCAGGACGCCCTGGGGGTCCCCTCGCGGGCTCCCGTTCTGGGCGCGGGCCAGCAGGGACACGAGGGTGGTGCCCACGTCGTGGGCGGTCAGCGAGCCCGCCTGGTAGCGGCGCAGCAGGTCCTGGCGCTGGCTCTCGGGCACCTCGCGGTAGAAGAGGAGCTCCCAGACGGACACGCTCTGCCCGTGGAAGGCGCCCGAGGACGGGGTCACGCGGGCGTCCCGCAGGGCACGGCGCAGCTCCTCGCTCAGCTGGTACAGGGCGGAGCCCTTGCTGGCCAGCTGCAGCATGTAGAGTCCGGTCTCTGGGTCGCGCACACAGCGGCGCAGCAGCTGCAGGTAGGTGAGGTTCTCGTGGGTGTTGGGGTCGAAGAAGCCCTTGGTGTCGTCCCCGGGGTCGGCCAGCACGCGGTTCATCTCCTGGTCGAAGTAGCCGCGCTGGTAGGCCACGTCCACGGGCACGCGGTGGCTGTGCACGGGGTCGATGACGCCTCCGGTGGCGATCTGGGCCTCCAGCAGGCGGATGCCGTGGTCCCTGACGATGAGGTCCCGCTGCATGGCCTGGAAGAGGGAGATCTGCTCCCCGGAGTAGGGGTCGGTGTAGCCGGTGACGGCCCGCTCGGCGGACAGCAGCTTGTCTCGGATCTCGCCGCCCACCACGCCCGCGGCCACGGCCTCCTCCACGGACAGTCTGCGGTTGTGCACGGGGTCCACCACGAAGCCTGTGGCCGCCTGCGCCTCCAGCAGCACCAGGGCCGTGCCGGGCCGCAGCACGCCCTTCCACATGGCCTGGTAGATGCTCATCTTCTCCTGGCGGCCCGGCTCGCCCTGCACGGGCACCAGGACGCCCGCGATGCAGCTGGTGCCCTCCAGGTACCGCTTCACAGCTTCTCTTCTTTCAATCTGCTCTACTGTGATTTTTCCCTCTGCCAGATCTGTCATCGTCTCTGTCGAGATTACCGCAGAATCTAGGAGCTCCTGTGCTGTGACCTGTCTTCGGATCCCTCTGAACCAGTGTTTCCTACTGTCCTTCTCTTTGTCTGCAATCATTTGTAATATGACCTTTACCACTTCCTGTAGGGCTTGTGCCGTGTTGCCTTTGTACATTCTCACCAGTTCCAGTTTCTTGTCCTTGGTGACGTATTCTGAGTTCAGCAGCTCCCACACCGATGGCTTCTGGCCACTGTACCTTCCTACAGTCACCTCCACCTGCTCAGCCTCTAGGGCTCTTTTCGTTGCCTCGTCGATGTACTCAGTGTCCTTGGTGTCCCTGACCAGTGGGAACAGAGCCCAGCCCGTGTGTTCCTGCCTCTGGCACCTCTCCTGTAGCTGCTGGTATGTGACCTTCTCATGCGTGTTGGGATCCACAAACCTTTTCCTCATGTGATTCTGATCAGCAACAAGGGCCATCATGTTCTCGTGAAGACAGCCGCGCTTGTAGGCTGTTTCTAGAGGGACCCTGTGGTGGGACAGTGGGTCAATGACCCCCCCTGTGGCCACCTGCACCTCCAGCAGCCTTAAGGCCTCCTCCCGGTTAACCAACTTCTTCTGCATGGCCCGGAACAGCGGGAGAGTCTCCCCTGTACCCGGGTCCTTGTAGCCCTTGGCTGCCTCCTCTGCCCTCGCCAGGCTTTCCCGCAGTTCTTCACCCACCAGGCCGGCTGCTATGGCCTCATCCACAGACAGCTTCTGGTGTCTCTGTGGGTCTAGGATGTACCCCGTGGCCGCCTGTGCCTCCAAGATTTGAGCTGCGAACCCCGCGGGGATGAGCTCTTCCTTGCTGGCCTCATAGAGGCTCATAACCTCCTGGGTGAGGGGCATGGTCACCCCAGCAATGCAGCCTCTGCCTTCCAGATAGACAGTCACATGTTCCAGCTGGCACAGGCGCTGGTGCCCTTCCTCCCCGCCGTGAAGCGTGTCCAAGGTCTTCTTATCAAGTATCCCCGCGTTGAACAGCTCTGCAGCGGTCACGTCCCCATGGATAGCTGCCACTTTGATGATCTGGTTTTGCTTCTCTGTTTCTTCCACAGTAGTGGTGACAACCTCGAGCAGTTTCTCAGGACTCAAGCTCTGAGCTCTGTACTTCTGCACAAGCTCTCTCCTCCGCCCCTCCGTGAAGTACTGAGAAGACAGCAGGTCCCATACAGACACCACCTGACCGGCGAAACTCCCCACGTGCACTTTCACTGTTATGGACTGCAGAGCTTGCCTGGTAGCCTCATCAATGTATGTGTAGGTTTCTCCTTTCTTTACAATTTCTAACATGTACAGGCCCGTCTCAGGGTCCTCCACGCAGCGCTCCAGCAGTTGCAGGTAGGTGAGGTTCTCGTGGGTGTTGGGGTCGAAGAAGCCCTTGGTGTCATCGCTAGGATCGGCCAGCACGCGATTCATCTCCTCGTTGAAGTAGCCGCGCTGGTAGGCCACGTCCACGGGCACGCGGTGGCTGTGCACGGGGTCGATGATGCCGCCTGTGGCGATCTGGGCCTCCAGCAGGCGGATGCCATGGTTCCTGACGATGAGGTCCCGCTGCATGGCCTGGAAGAGGGAGATCTGCTCCCCGGAGTAGGGGTCGGTGTAGCCGGTGACGGCCCGCTCGGCCGACAGCAGTTTCATGAAGGTTTCCTTGCCGAACATCCCTGCGTGGAACGCCTGCTCCACGGTCAGCTTTCGGTTCTCCAATGGGTCGATGATGAAGCCCGTGGCTGCCTGTGCCTCCAGCAGCACCAGCGCCGTGCCAGGCCGCAGGATGTGCCTTCTCAAGGCCTCCGGGATGCTCATCTTCTCCTTGGTGTCCTGAATAAGGACCCCAGCAATGAAGTTTCCCCCTTCCAGGGACTGCTTCACACTGTCCATCTCTGTCACCTCCTGCACTGTCTTCCTTCCCTCATTCAGCTCATCCAGCGTCTGCTTGTTGATTAGCTGGGACCTAAACAAGTCCCTAGCTGACACCTGCTTCCGGAGCCCTTTGAAGGCTGCCTGTGGGGGCTTCTTCTCTACAGTCTCCACCAGGGTGGTGACAGCACTGATCACCTGGCGCAGGGCTGCAGCTCGCCCAGAGCAGCAGAGCGCCACCAGCTCCCGCCGCTTTTCAGCACCAACATACTCAGAGTTCAGCAGGTCCCAGAGTGACACGCTGTGTCCTTGGAACCTTCCCATACTGATGGGCACCTTCATGGCCCTCAGCGCCACTGCAGTGTGGTCATCGACTTCGAGCACTGTGTCCTCAGGCAACGGCAACAACCACAGGCCAGTGTCGGCGTCCAGCACACACAGCTCCTTGAGCTGATGGTATGTCACCCTCTCACGGGAATTAGGGTCCAAAAAGAACTTGTTGTCCTCCTCCGTGGCAGTCAGCACCCGGCTCGTCTTCTCATCCAGAAGGCCGAGCCTGTAGGCTGCTGCCTGGGGCAGGTGCACTCCGTGCACAGGGTCCAGCACACCTCCCGTGGCCAGCTGTGCTTGCAGGAGTGGAAAGCCCTCACGCTGCGATAGGAGCCCTTTCTCCATGGCCTGCCATAAAGAGAGGGAGCCCCCCGAGTAGGGGTCCGCATACCCTGCCACAGCCTTCTCTGCCTGCCTGAGGTGCTCACTCAGCTCCCTGCCTACAAGATCGGCTCTCACTGCATCCTCCACCGACAGCCTCTGGTTGGTCAGTGGATCAACGAGGGAGCCAGATGCCACCTGAGCCTCCAGCAGCTGCTGGCCCAGTCCTGAGGGCAGCAGGTTGTCTCTGATGGCCTGTGCAATGCTCACCTTGGTGCCCGAGGGCTGCAACACTACGCCAGCCACACAGCCTGTGCCCCAGAGACAGGTCTTCACAGAGGGCTGTTCAGCTACCTCTGCAGGCGACTGCAGACCCTGGACCAGCGCTTCCAGTGTCTCCTGAGTGATGATGCTGGCATTCTGCAGCCAGAGGGCAGGCACCTCGCCCCGCGGGCCTGGCAGAGTGATGCGGGTCTGGGCCAGGAGCTTTGCCGAGTGCACCCAGCTGCGCACCGTGTCCTGAAGCTGAAGCACTGAGGTCTTCCCCACCCGCACGTCCTCCAAGAGGTCCCTGCGCTGCTCCTCTGTAAAGTAGCAGGAGGTGAGCAAGTCCCAGAGGGACATGCCGTCCTCAGAGCCTACTGATGCCTGCAGGGTCTCCTGGAGCTGTGTGTCTGTGAGGACGGCAGGAGCATCCTCTGTCAGTGGCAGGAGGTGAAGTCCAGAGGCCTTGTCCTGGGGACAGCGCCTCAGCAACTGGGTGTAGCTGGTGCGTCCCAGGCCGTCTGGTGTGGGAAAGGTCTCAGGAGAGCCGGACAAGATTCCTTCCATCTCTTGATCGATGTATCCACGTTCCATGGCCACATGCATGGGGAGGTGGTGGTGGGCTGCAGGGTCAATGACCCCACCTGTAGACACCTGTGCCTCCAGCAGGCGGGTGGCCTGCTCCACGGGGACAATGCCCTTCTTCATGGCTCTAAACAGGGACACTTTCTTTCCAGAAAAGGGATCTCTGAAGCCAGCGATAGCATCTTCTGCCCGCTTCAGTCTGCCGTACACCTCAGGCCCCACCACTCCCCTGCGTACGGCCTCGTCTACCGACAGGGTCTCCATACTGCAGGGATCTGTGACGGTGCCGGTGGCCGCCTGAGCCTCCAGAAGGGCCAGGGCCACGCTGGGGGCCAGCATCTTCTGCTTCATGGCCTGGTAGAGGCTGAGCCGTCGATTGGAGGGCTGCAGCAACACGCCTCCCACGGCACCAGACCCCTGCAGATACCTGTGCACATCGCGCATGTGGAGGAGGGCATCGGAGCTAACTGTGCCCGCCAACACCTGGTCCAGGAGCTCTTGGTCGATGATGTCAGCCTCCAGGAGCTGGTAGGCGGTGACTCGGCCCCGCAGTGCAGGCAGCGTGACGCCTGCCCATTTCCTCATCTCTCTCTCCAGCAGCTGAGCAACCTGCTCCAGCGTGACCTTGCGCTGCCGATAATGCTTCAGGAGCTGCCTCCGCCGTGCCTCAGTGAAGTATTCCGAGTTGATCAGTTCCCATGCAGACATCCTCCGTCCCTGGAACCGCCCGTACCTCACAGCTAGCAGCAAGTTCTGGAAGGCCTGTCGGGTGTTACCGTCCACCAGTTGGGGTCTCGTGCTACTGAGTGGCAGGAGGTACAGGCCCGTCTCAGGGTCCTTCACGCAGCGCTCTAGCAGCTGCAGGTAGGTGAGGTTCTCATGGGTATTGGGGTCAAAGAAGCCCTTGGTGTCATCAGAAGGATCCAACAGAATTGAGTTCAGTATCTGGTCGAAGTAGCCGCGCTGGTAGGCCACGTCCACAGGCACGCGGTGGCTGTGCACGGGGTCGATGATGCCGCCGGTGGCGATCTGGGCCTCCAGCAGGCGGATGCCGTGGTCCCTGACGATGAGGTCCCTCTGCATGGCCTGGAAGAGGGAGATCTGCTCCCCGGAGTAGGGGTCGGTGTAGCCGGTGACGGCCCGCTCGGCCGACAGCAGCTTTGCATACATGTCAGGTCCAATGACTCCGGCCTTCAGCGCCTCCTCCACGGAGTGTCTCTTATTCTCTTTGGGGTCGATGATGAAGCCTGTGGCAGCCTGAGCCTCCAGCAGGATAAGGGCTGTGCCAGGCCGTAGGAGGCCCTTGCTGCGGGCCTCATAGATGCCGAGGCGCTCCTGGGAGTCAGGCAACAGAAGTCCTGCGATGCAGCCTGTGCCCTGCAGGTACCTCTGAACTGAGTCCAGACTGCCCACATCTTGGGCTGAGGCCTGCCCCCGTTCCAGCTGCTCAAACAGTTCCTGGTTGATAATCTCAGCCTTCAACAGTTCTTGCGGAGTCACTGTGTCTCTCAGCCCTGCAAAGGCAACCTTGCTGGTGTCCGCGGCCTGCTGGACCATGGCCTTCAGCTGGGCGGCCAGCTCCTCTTCTGACAGAGCCCCTTCCTGATACTGCTGGGCTAGCATTGCCCTCTGCTTCAGGGGTATGGCCTCAGAGAAGAGCAGCTCCCAGAGGGACACTGGCCTACCCTGGAACCTCCCCGCGGACACGGAGGTCGTGACCTTCCTCAGGGTCTGGCAAATACTGTGCTGAATAAATGCGGGTCCCTGGGGCTTCTCTCCACGGGGCTCTCCAGGGAGGGGCAGAAAGGCAAGGCCTGTGTCGGAGTCGGTGACACAGCGGGCCAGTAACTGCTCATAGCGTAGGCTGTCGTGAGTGCCAGGGTCCGAGAAACCTGCTGCTTGGGACAGACCTTGCCGGGTCTCCTCATCCAGGCAGCCAAAGCGCAGGGCAGCCTCCAGGGGCAGCCGGAATCTGTGGGCTGGACAAATCAGCCCACCGGTGGCCAACTGGGCATCCAGCAGGCGCAGAGCCAGTGGCCGGTCTACCAGTCCCTTCTTCATGGCCTGGAAGAGGGGGATGCGGGAGCTGCTGAAGGGGTCATGATAACCGGTTACGGCCTGCTCTGCCACCAGGAGCTGCCCATGGAGATCGGGGCCGACCAGGCCTGCCCTGACCGCCTCTTCCACCCACAGCCGCCGGCCAGTGGCTGGGTCCACCAGGGTGTGGGTGGCGGCCTGGGCCTCGAGGAGCTGCAGGGCTGTGCCCTTTGGGAGCAAGTGCTCCGTGGCGGCTTGGAAGAAGCTCCTCTTGAGACCTTCAGGCAGCAGGACGACCCCTGCCAAGCCACCAGTGCCCTCCAGGTAGCGATGCACTTCGGGGCGTGAGCTCACGTCCGATACCATCAGTGTACCCTCCTGCAGGCCCCGGACTGTCTCCTCATCAAGGACTCCTGCCTCCAGCAGCTCTGCCACGCTGGCTGCCCCGCTCAGGGTGCGGAAGGTGGTCTTCAGAGGCAGCAAGAGCAGCCCTGAGCTGGGGTCCTGTACACACCTGTCCAGCAACGTGCGATATGGCAGCTGCTCCAGTGTGTTGGGGTCAAGGAAACCTGGGGTGTCCGTGCCAGGTTCCGGCTCCACCAAGCTGAGCCATGTCTCCTTGTCCAGCAGACCCAGCTCACAGGCCAGCTCAGGGGCCACTCGCACACCCTGGCTGGGGTCCACCAGGCCCCCGGTAGCGAGCTGGGCCTCCAGCCAGTTCTGCCCAAGGCTCTTGTCCACAACTTCCTTCCGAATAGCCTGGAAGAGGGACAGCTTTTCACCCCCGTAGGGATCAGGGTACCCAGTGACCGCGTGCTCAGCAGCTAGCAGCTTTTCCTTCAGCTCCAGTCCTATCAGACCCTGCCTCAGGGCCTCGGACACAGAGAGCCGCTGACCCTGGATAGGATCCATGAGGCCCCCAGTGGCTGCCTGGACCTCAAGCAAAGCCAGTCCCAGCCCGGTGGGCAGGAGGCCCTGCTTCATGGCAGTGTACAGCCTCAGGGTCTGCCCTGAAGCCTCCATACTCACACCTGCAATACTCCGGGCCATGGTGGGCGCGGCAGCCTCTGTTCCAGACCGGGAAGAAGGGCTGTCTCCTGACCTGGCAGTCATGGTTGTAGGGGTAATTCCCTTCATAGTACCCTTGGCAGCCAGGACGTCAGGAGAGGCCTGGCCATTCATGGCACACAGCTGGGTGTGTAGAGCTTGCCTGAAGTTCTGCTGGTGTCCTGTTGGAGACAGAGAGACTCAGTCAGGAACCCCAACAGGTTGGGAAGGTGGAAAGGATGTCATGGGATCAAACACCGACCCATCTCAGCTAAGCAAGTCCTGGTTCTACTTCCAGATACCAACATAGGAATGTCCCTGAGCAACTATAGCAGCTTGTGGTAGCTAAGGGCCTTCAGAAGGCACGAGCATGCATGCACCTTACAAGACCCCTGGAAAAGGGAGAGAGGATGCCCAGCGAGCTTAGAGGATGCAAGGGATACCGTCGGCACAAGACCCAAGGACAGCAGAGACTCAGGACTCTCTGATCACACCTAACTTTTACCCCAGACCCCAAGGTCCAGTGCCAGGGGACTGAAGTCTTTCAGGGTACACTCTCTGATCTTTCACATGTGGCAGGCTCTGCCCTGAACCCGGGAGATGGCTGGCTGCTCCTTCTCTCCTGCCTGTCCCTGGTCATCTGGCTGCAGGCCACAGACTTCTGTCAAGGCCCGTCTCCTTCCACAGACTTCTGCTGAGGCCTGCCCCCTTCTGAGCTGGCTGAATTGATTGCCCAAAAAGACAACTCAAAGTCCTAACCTGCCAGACACAACTGTGGCCTTATTTGGAAGCAGGATCTGTGGATGTAATTAAGATGAGATCATCCAGGATCCCTGTTGGCCCCAGTCCCATGCACCTGGCATCCTGAAAGATGCCAAGACTCTCTCAGGGAGAAGACAGCCAAAGGACAGCCACCAGGCATGGAAAGGGAGGAAGGATTGGCTAACTCATGCGGAGGAGCACAGCTATATCACCTTGACCCCACGCCTGGGCCTCAGTTGTAGGCCCCCAGTTTGTTCCACCTGCAAATTGGACCTGCACTCCATGAAATTCTCTTAGACCGCAACCCCAGCAATACTGGAACCTTCCCTCTACACAGAAGTATATCCAGAGAAGTATATCCAGACTGTCCGGATATGAAGTCTGGGACACCTGCCCGCCCCTCCCCGACATCCAGATCTGGAGGGCTGAATATTACAAGTGCACTTTGGATGGACCTTCAGGGACAGACTCCTCCCCACGATGGGATTAAGCTCTGGCTCCATGTGCCCAGTGATAGACAGTTCCTCAGCTGGTCCTCACATCTCCACACCTGCAGCTTGAGCTAGCTGTCTACTGGTCCATCTCATACCCACCCAAGTCCTCAAAACTCTGTCATGGTACCTCACAGCTCACCCTGTCACCTCATGTCCCACCACCTACTTCTGTGGCCCAAACCTCCACCCCACGTACAGGGTGCCTTCCTTGGCCATCCTCAACCGCCGTTAAGACTCTTGCCCAACACTTGTGCCACATGTGAAAGATGGAGGGCAGGTACATGGCAGGGATGTGGGCATGTGGGGAGCATGCTCCAAGTTGATGCTCAGCCCACCCTGTATGTCACAATACCTAGTGGGCAGACAAACGCTGCCCAGTTCAGGGAAGGTGGTGAGCAGATGGTCCCACCACCAGAACTGCCCCACCAGGATGAGCCCCTTGCCTCTTAATATGATTGGGGAGACTGAGGGACCTTAAGTCATGATTTCCAAATACTCTGGAGTCTACCACCGAGATGGCAACCCTGCCACATACTTGGAAAAGTCCTGGCTTCCCTTCCTTTCACAGATACTGACCCTGAGCCTTCTGTGAGCACCCTGCTGCCAGGCTGTTGCTCAGTCTCAGACATCGGGCAGGCACCTGGGTGGAACATTAGTACGTCTCATCAGCCTGCGCCAGAAAGGGCAAAGCCTGGGCTAGCAGAATTAGGGTCACACTTGGCTTTTTGGGAAAGGTGCTGCTCTTGGGGTACAGCATTCCATTGGAAAGGTGGGATGGGAAACCACTGCTAAGCAACTGAGCTTCCAGAAGTGACCAGCTGGACAGTTGTGGGCAGGGCAAGCCCAGGCAACTCTATTGTGGGAAGCCCAAGACCAGAAAGGTGGACCTCGACATGGACAGCCCCTTCCCAAGGGTTAGGCCTAAGCAGGGGCTTCAGTAAGGATGGGAATGCCTGGGTCAATGCACCCCAAAACCTCATGCCCAGGGGTTCTCTTGATGCCCTTGCACCTGTGGACATATCCCTCCTCAACCAGACCACCCCCAGCAGGGGCCACTGCTTCCTATCTCCCATACTCTAGCCTGGGGGTCCCAGAGGAGGCCAGTGATTCAACCCAAAGGAGCTGCAAGTGTCAGGCAAGGCATGGAGTTAGCCAGTGAAGGGTGTCCTAGGCCTAGAGACTGAACTCAGTGGGAAAGATCCTGCCAGGGTGCCTCCAGAGCCTGCCGAGCCAGTCCGGGTTTTGTGACATGATCTGACCCCAGAGCTTGCAGGCCAGTCCTGACCAATTCATTGGGAAGGGAGTGCTGGGATCCCCAACAGAGCCCAGATACAGAGAGACAACCAAAGTTGGGGGACACAGTTTGAGCCCCCACAGCAGGGGGAGAGCCCCTGAGTGAACAAGTGCATGAATCCAGTGCCTAAGGGTAGGGACGTCACCCAGCACTGGGGTGGGCTTGAATCCCAGGTAAAGTAGGGCCAGAGAGAACCTGATTGCCCCACACTGGCAAGGAGAGAAAAGCCCTTCTGCAGCAGAGTTCAGGCTGGTCACTTGGTGATTGTGCCCTGGCAAAGTGGACCGGCTCTGAAGGGACACGCAGCAGACCCTGTAGCCTGAGAGGCTCTGGACCCTAGGGTGCCCCTGGGGAAGAGAGACTTGTGGACAGTCTGTGGTTGAGAGATAAATGAACATTCCCTGGACCTTAGAAGATGAGTTGTCCAGTGGGAATGGCCAAGAGACGTGAAATTAGCCACAGGTCCCTGCATACATGCCACTGCCCCTCGGAAGCTGCTGGTCTATCCCATAGGCACAGCGACAACTGCTAGAGGTCTCCCAGGTGACACTTGGACGCCATGCTCGGGAGGCAGGATTTCTACTTTAAAATGTGGCTTTCCTGCTGTGCAGTGGCCGGGGTGGGAGGCCATGGGCAGCTGATGGTGAACACACAGTCGTCCTGAGCAGAGAGAAGACCCTCAGGAAAAGGGTCTGGTCATGTCCCAGTGACCACGGCCAGCAGATGTGCAAGCCGAGGGTGTCTGTTCTGGACGCCTGGGAGAGGTAGCGGGTGCCTCTGGAGCTCCTTCGACAAGGCCAGGCCGACCCCACAGATGTTCTCCTAGTGTTCTTTGAGATGGTATCCAGGAGAATCCTGGAGCATGGTTCTGGGCATGATGTGAGTGTGGGAGACAATATGCCCAGACCTGCTTGCTCTCAGGGGCTGCGTTTCCTACCAACCAGCTGCCTCCCTCTCCTTCATGGAGGTGACCCGAGACACACCCTAAAGACCAGTCTAAGACTCCCAACCCTCCTGGATATCTTCGCTGTCCACACTCACAGCACCAACCTGAAGGGATCTATGCAGGCTGCTGTCCATTCCAGCCCAGGGCAGGGCACAGGTAAGAAGCCCTGGGGTATTGGGGGGAGGCCTATATCTTCTGACATCTGGCCAGCAAAAGTGGAATTGAGGTAGCGGTGGAGACAAAGATGACCAAGTGGTCATGGTCTTGGCCTGATCATGGACGGCCAACCCCGACAGGCTGTGCTCGGTGCAGAAGGGCAAGGGCTTGATGCAAAGCCAACATTAGCTCAGTCAAGAGGCTCAGGTTCTCTGAACAAAGAGGAGATTGAGGGTGGGAACCACTGACAGGGCGCTCTGAGCAGGGAAGGGCAGAGCTGACACTCGGTTCTGGGATGTAAGGTGCAGTCGGCCTGTGGCTGGTGGCCACTCCCAGTTGGCTCGTGGGTGACCTTGGACCTGTATGAGACTCGCTGGGCCCTGCCCCTTGCCTGACTGCTACAAGGGAGGCACGGGAGCGGGAGCGTATGCCTGGCGCCTGCGGCGCTGCCGGAGGAAAACAGTCAGGAACTGGAGGCACCTGAGAGCCAGAGCATGGGGAGGACAGACAACCCAATCAGTGTGGAGAAAGGCAGAATCAGAGTTGCTGGGCTGGGGAAGCGCCCTGAGTCAGGCTGGGGGCAGCAAGGGCCACCTGGCTCCTGGCACAGGGATCTAGATAAAGGGGGCTGCCTTCCTGACCCCCTCCCATAGCGTATGTATCTCAAGTGCCCCGGGGCAGGAGGGTTATTTCTGCTGGGGAGATCAGCATTGCTGGAGTGGGGGGTCACCATCTGTCACCACACTGAAGGGTGGGGTCCCCCATTCTAGCCTTGGATAAGTACAGGGATAGGAGATAGTTCCAAATAGAGCCTAGGAGACCAGATGGGGTTGAGCCACATTGAAGGCAGAAAACTTGGCTTCTGCCCCACTGTGGGCAGCAGGCAGAAGGGCACCACCCACCTGTACCTTGCCCAGACAGACAGAAGTCAATGGCCCTGGTGTGAGCTTGGCATGGTATACAGGAGGGGGTAGGGAAGCAGGGCTCCTCCTTCCTCGGCCTCCAGAGGGTCCTGGCACCCCTGGCCATCCCTATGACAGCTAGTCGTCCCCGGATGAGTCCCCGGCTCACATCCCAGCAAGGCTCAATCAGCCCAGCTGCCTCAGATGGCATTCTAACCCATCAGCAACAGCGCCCCTTTCTGTAAGGGATGGGGACGAGCAGGATCACTCTTCCCACCACACTTCCTGTTGGGAGCCCTTGGCCAGAGACACCTCCATCCCAGAGCAGCCAGCCAGGGAATGAGGCAGTCAGTCTCCCCACCCATACCAGGGCTCAGAGGCCCTCCAATTAGACCCTGAGCTCAGACTACCCAGGGAGTTAAACCTCCTGTTCACGGCCCAGGACTCTGGAGCCCGCGCCCCTTGCTGTGCCGGCTTGGGGTCTCCAGGCCCCTGCATCCCACAGGTGTTTCAGGTCCGCCAGTCCCACCTGCTGTCTGGCTCAGCCGGCGCGGCCACAAGGTGCAGCTCCTCTGCTCGCTCCACACCGGGCCACGCGCCACCAGCATTTAAATACTTGTTGCCCCTCCTTACCGTGAGCCAACCCCCTTCCCCGAAGCAAGGGCAGGAGGCGGGGCAGAGGTTAGGCGGGGCCCCCAAAGGCAGGCGGGACGGGCAGGTGTGCGAGGAACCTGGGCAGGGCTGGTTGTGAGCACGCCTAGCTTCTAAGGGGCTGCCTGGCGACGACATTCCTCCCTTCTACTTCCTCCCCACTCGAGTCATTCTGCAAGAATGTGTGGCGGGCTCAGGAGTGGGGGAAGGGAGCAACCTGCATCTGCCGGGGTTTTTTGAATGGAGTTTGCAAGGGAAATGCAGACCCACCAGAGCAACGTTTCAGTTCCCCAAACTATTTTATTGCTGGGAGTGAGAGGGGCAGCCCAGCCCTGTGGACCCCAGCTTTTTGTCCCTCCAGCTCAGGCTCTGAGCACGCTGCTGCTTCCTGTCCACTGCCCTGCTGGATCTTGGAGTCTTCAGGGGTTGTCTGTCCTCAGTGGGTGACACCGAGGTCTTGACCTTGTAGGAGCTCTGTGTGCCTGGCCACTTGGCAGCCCTGTCTAGGAAGGGCAGCCAGTCCTCTTGCCATGGTCCTGGTCCCTGCCCTGGGCTCAGAGAAGACCCTGCGTCCACCCAGCAGGACCTGGGCCCTGACTCTGATGCCCACCCCGACACTTACCTTTCTAGACTGCGGTCTGCCAGAGGCCATGTGGATGGAGGCCCAGAACCTCAGGGCAATGACCTCGGGGACAGGCCCAGGGGGAGCCCAGCACAGGAACCGCTCGTGGATCTTCTGACTGGTCCTCCCCTTTACTGCCCAGAGATCCAGTGTGTACAGTGGGGGAGAGGGACATGACAGGGCCAGTGTGGGTACCGACTGTCTCCTTTCTCTCAGGAGGTTTGCATGCCCGCCCCACCTCCAGCCCTCACCTCTGCCTGGGTCATTCTTGACCAGAAATTCATCCAGAGCTGCCCAGCCCCCTCCAACGCGAACCATTAGCGCTCCTCGAGCTGCCTACAAAGTAAAAGGGTATGAAGCCTTCTATGCAGGGGCTGCGGCAGCTCCTGGGCCTCGGCCTCGCCCACCGCCACAGGCACTCACACATGCTCACCAAGGCTCCTGGGACTGTGGGCTGGCCTTGGGCCGCCACCGGTGTATTCATTCCCTCTGTACCTCTCGCTCTGGCCATGCTGTGTGGCTGCTGCTGGCCATGAAAGAGGAAGCCAGACCCCAGCATGGCGGGAAACTGGGATGCAGGCCTGCACTTCTCCCTGCTGTGGCCAGACCAGCCTGCTCCGTCCCTGTCTTGCTCCCCGGCTATCGGGAAGCCATCCTGCTGGGAAATGTTTCAGTGACAGTCAGGTCTTGGGGTGTGGCATACACCCCAGGCCACTTCCTCTCATGGTCCTGACAATCAGGGAGTGTCCACACAAGGCCCAAGTGTGTGCTGGCCCCTTGCTGGGAAGAGGTAGTGTAAGGCTGGACAGATCAAACTTCTCTCTTGTGCCCTGCGGCCCTCGCCCGCTGGGGCTCTCACCCGCTGCAGCGGTGTCCACTGGTGCCTGTCCTCCCAACTCCTCTTGCTGGGCTTCGACCTTTGATGGCTCCAGTTCCCCATGGCGTCCTCTGCCCACCAACGCTTGTAGCCCAGTTCTTCTGGGGACTTCCCCAGGAGGCAAGCCTGGGCTCTATTCCCCAGATCCCCTGACCACTCCTGGTCAGGACCCCTGAGAACCAGGGCCTCCCCTGGAGCTCCATTGCAGTGGTTCAGCATAGCCGCCCTCCGGGCCACAGGCAGTTCCACTAGCTCCCAGCCCTGGGCTTGCACCACCTATGTAGTAGGGAGTGGTATTAAGGAACAGGGGTGGGGAGCCCATGCCCGCTGCTACCCACCCTATGCTGCCTGCACCTGTACCCCAGAAGTTATAGTCGTGCCCATCCTTGCAGGCCTTCTAGCTTCCCTTAAGGGTCAAATGTCTCTTAGAGGGCATGGCCCAAGGATGAAGGACCCAGGCGGCCGAGCCAGTGTCAACCTGCTGGTCCGCAAAGTCACTGTCCAAGTTAGACCCTCTGTCCATCAGATCAGCCGTGGTCCCCAGGTGCTCAGTCTGGCCCAGCCTGTGGGGGGGCATGAGCCTGTGTGGGTGCACAAGCAGCTTCGTTACAAGGTGGCCCACCAGCAGCAGGATCTCCTCCAGGGTGTACAGCCTAGAGGGGAGAATACACAGCAGGAATAGGATGGAGCAGCGTGGGGTGGGGAGCAGGCAGGAGACAGGCAGGCTCACCTGTCCCTGGAGGGGCTGGACACAGCAGCCCGGCATCCCAGAAGCTCCATCAGCAGGTCCAAGGGGCAGGTGCCCCTGTGGGCAGCCCCTCCTTTCAGGGCTGGGCCCCTCCTCAGCCAAGATAGAGCCAGGGTCTGTTCTCTGCATAAGAATTCCTGCCAGCAAAGCAGCCTGGTGTCCCATTAGCCCTCCAGATTGCGTGGGGAATGCTGAAGGATCAGACTGCTTCCTTCATGTCTCCACACCCCACCCCTCTTTCCTCCCCAAATGTGTGTCTCTGAGACAGAGATAGCTGAGGATGTAAGTGTCAGAACTTGAGCGCTGATAAGACCATTTCCTTTTTTGGGGGGAGGGGAGAACTGGGGAGATGGCTTGGTGGGCCAAGTGCTTGGGATACCAACTCGAGGACCTGAGACCTGAGTTGGATTCCTAGTACTGAACAACAACAGCAACAAAAAGCTCAGCTGACAGCTGGCAACCCAGTGCTAAAAACCAGGGACAGAGACTTCCAGGCAGGCGAGATGGCTTAGCCAGATCAGCTTCAGGTTCAATGAGAGACATTATCTCAAAAAACAGCATGGTGTTGAGGGATGTGCCTGACATTGATCTCTGGTCTCCACACATATATATGTATACACAGGTGCATGTGCGTGCGTACACACACACACACACACACACAGCACTAAGGAGAGGAATATGGATACAACATGCACAAAGGGTACAGGAAGAAGACAGCGTGCACAAGGCAAAGCAAGAAATAACGGCCGCAATTATTTCAAACTTTCAGCCCCAAGAGCTTGGGGGGGTGCTGCTGACCTCTCTTGCCCTCTCAGATGCTTGTCAGAGTTCCCTGCCCCAGGCCCTCCCATTAGCACAGGGCAGTTCAACTTTAGCATCCCCAAGTTGTCCAGCCTCCTATGATCACCTCTCCTGCTCCCAATGGATGATACCTTCCTTCCCTTCCCCAGTCCTTCAAGGTACCTGCAAGGCTGGGTTCTGGTCACCCTCAGACTTCAGTTCTTCCTCGGTGGCTTTCTGCTTTGCCACGCTACGCCAGATTCTCTCAGCTGGCTCCCACACGGCCATCGGTCTAGTGCCTTGCTCCTGAGCATCTGTCCAGTGCCCTGACCAGGGCCCCACCTTTGCCCGAGGCACAGCTGGGTAGAGATATGACCACCAGGAGAGCCCAGTCTTGGTGTGGTTTCACCCTCACCCCACCTGGCTCCCTATGCCAAGGCCCTCGGGTACCTGGTAAAAGGTTCGGTTCCCAGGTGATAACTGTGGGGTTTACTGTCAGGCTAGGGGCCTCTGCCCGCTCTGCCAGCTGTTCCAGCCGTTCTGCCAGGAAGGCTAGCTGGACACTCAACTACGGGAGAAACCAGAAGCCTTGGCCAGGCACAGAAGGCCCCTGGTGCCCACTCCTAGCCGCCCTAGCCTAGAGGGCAGAGGGTGGAGCAAGAGCCTGTCCATTAAGTCCAAGTGGCACAAACCTGCATCTCGGCCTTGAGTCCTGGACATGCTGAGGCTGACCCTTCCCAGGCAGTCTGGGCCTTCTGTTTTACTGGGGCCAAGGGCTTGGGGACTCCTGTCCTCGGAGTACACAATAGCTTCTGCTGGACCCAGGCTGCGCAGGACTCCACTGACTGCACTCGCTTCTGCAGCACAGTCAGCTGCTGCCGCACCAGCTGGGCTTGGCTCTCTGCAACCAACGACAAGATACGAACACTTGGGCACTGGGAACCCAGTGGCAGGGATGAGGGAGCATCAGAAACATTTTTAGAGGCAACAATAAGGACAAAGACATTGGGTGACATCTTGGGCTTGGGGTTTGGGACACACCTGGGAAATGGCACCAATGTCCTCCCGGGTACATGAGAAAGCTAAGGGTCAGCTTTTCCGTGGGCCCCAAAATAAGAGCCCTGAGCCAGATGAGTGACTGGGTTGAGTTCCACTCACCGGTGAGCAACTCTGCCAGCCTCTGACCAGTCTCCAAAGCCCTTTCCATGTTCATGGCACGCACCACTGCATCCTCCCACACACACTGAGAACACACATAAGCGCTGAGCCCACGCCAGCCCATAACCACTCTCCCACCCTGCCCCAGGCCTGGGCCGTACCTGCAGGTGCTGCAAGACGCCCTCGAGGTCCCTGGACCCCAGCTGCACCTCAGCCAAGAGCCCCTCGCCCGGGCTCAGTTGCCTGAGGAGAACCTCGCGGGCCACTTCGAAACTCTGTGCTGTGCGGACAATCTGCTCTAGGAGCTCCCTCCTGGGAACAAAGATGGAGCGATCAGAAGTGCCTTCCTGCCCTGGAGTCCCCGGCCTGCCACCTGTGGTCTTACCTGGATTCTGCCTGCTCTACCAGGCGGTGCCACCGTGTGCACAGCTCTGCAGGGCTCCCAGCCTCCCGCAGCACTGGCTCCAGCTGCGGCATCCGCTCCCTCAGCAGACGCAGGAGCAGCTGCCGAGCAGAGGTCAGGGTTCCCGTGGCCTCAGCCCGCCTCCCACCACCGCCCCTCTCAGTGGTCGCTGGACGTGGGGACACTAACAAGCGTCTGCGTTTGACCCGCCCTGATGGTGGACAGGCCTGTGGTGGACAGTAAGCATCCCTGGGTGCTAGCAGCTTGATCTCAGGCTCAGTGGACAAGGTGCCCCTACCCGACTCTGTATCCCGAGGCCTGTACCTCCTGTTCTCGCAGCTGGGCGGCAGCCAGAGCGGCATCGGCAGCCAGGGGTCCCTGGGAGGCCTGAAGCTCTTCCATGCCATCCAGCCACCTGCAGAGGGTGTCCAGGGGTGCTGGGGGCACCTGCAAGAGGGACGCATTCAACCGCCAGGCCTCTGCCTGGCCTTTCCACACCCCGGAGCTGCCCTCTTCACCTCTGCTGGCCGCACTCCTTGCCGGCAGGGCAGCACCTCCACGGCCTCCGTCACCACCGTCTCCGTCACCACCGTCTCTGTCACTTCTGTCACTTGGACGGCACGGGGACCCCACCAAGTCCAGGGAATCTCTGGAGGGCGAGGGCCCCGAGGTCCTGTGGGTGGGCAGGGTCCCCCTTCAGCCGCGGAGCCAGTGCCTGAGCCTCTCGGCCTCTGGCCCAGGCAGCCCAGCCTCGAGGCGGGATTTCCCATGAGGGATGCTGTACAATCTGCAAGATGGGCAGGAGGACCCCAAATCAATCCTGGGGGACCCACGGGCCCGCCAGCCCCCACCCTCGCAGGACGGTCTGGGGTCTAACGGCCTGGGAGGACAGAGGTGAGCCCAGAAGGCTGGCGGCACCCAACGCCACCGTGGCTCTCGCTCCTGGTCTGGCCCTCCCTAGGCTACGCCCCTCCAGCCAGTGAGACTTCTGCTTGCTCCTCTCCATCAGGCAGGTTTCCTGGGAAACCTATGCGGGTCTTCAGCCATGCCATGAGGGAGGAGCCGCATGGGAGGGGGCTTTGGGCTGGAGCTTCTGGCCCCTCCTCCTTCCCTCTCTGTGTGATGAGAGGGGTGTTTGGGGAGACTTCGGGGAGCTGGCTCCCCATGGAGGTCCCCAGCAGGCAACCTGCAGGGCAGTAGGGTGGAGGGCACTGCTGTGAGGAAGGGGCTGCCCCTAGAGTGTGTATGTGGGGGGGTTACAGGAAGCGTGGGCACTGCAGAGTCACAGGGATTCCTGACAGCACGCAGCCAGGAATCCCTTCCCACCCACGAGGCCCTTGCTATGCGATCCACCCTGTCGCCACTCCACCCGAGGGACTCAGACGCCCCCATCCCCACCCCCTCCTGAGACTTTCTGGAACAGAGAACTGGAACTGGTCGATTTTGCTTCCAGGAACCTCAAACATGCCACACCTACCCCCACCTGAGCCTGGAATGAACCAGCCCTTCCTCTTGCCTGGGCAGAATAGAGGGGTAGACATGAATGCTCAGATGTGTGCTGTGCTCCGGAGATTCTGGGTGCCATTGGGCCTACACGCCCACCTTCTACGGTCCATCATCGAGGCTTCCGCCAACATTGTGCTCAACAGACAAGTCAAGGCCCTTCCCACCCCCAGCTGCGCGAGCTCCAGGTCTTTCCTTTCTGCTGACAAAGGTGCCTGAGAATCCCTGAGGCCTGAAGTCACCCACACCAGCCCGTGACCCCCAGATCCGCCCCTGCATGGGTTCATCCTTGTCATGAATTTGTGTTGCTGTTGCCTTGGGAACTTTCCACTGGAAAACCCTGGGCGAGGTGGGCAGGCTGACAGGCTGGGGCAGGCCGCAGACGCACTGTGGGTGGATGTCTGGCGGACGCCTCTCCCGGGAGGGCTTGTCTGTCTCACACCCTAGGATGGCCCACCCTGTCCTGCCTGTTCCCTGTTCTCAGCACCCACCCCTTGCCCCGGGAACATGAGAGTGTGGGTCCATGTGGGATGCCTTGGTGGGCCGGAAGGGTGCAGCCCAGCCCAGGTCAGCCCTTCCCTGGCATGCGAACCTCCCTCCCTCATGCTTACCCTGTACCCCTAAGGTGACCAGTTCCTGGGAACAGCTGCTTTTTGCCCACCAGGAGACTTAACCTGGGATGCCTTCTCCCTTCTCATCCTCGGGCCCTTGTGGCTAAGAGGTGTCCCCTGACCATAATGCCCAGCCAGGATTGTCTTGCGCTTCGAGACATAACCAGGTCAGATTCTTGTGCAGCCCTCAAGGGGCTGGGACAGGCAGAGGTTGAGTCTAGAGAGGGTCTGGATGGTTGTGGGACAGTCCCTGTCCAGCAGTACCCTCTAGTCCTGTCACTCCCACCCTGCCTTCAAGAGCCTTGAAGGTCAAATTCCATATCTCCTAGCTGCTCAGTGACTGCATGGCCTCTTTCCACATAGGACCCCTGCGTTGCAGCAGTGAGAGAGCAGGTGACCAGGAGGGAGTAGCTCTGGCCACGGGCTGTCCACACTCCTGCCCACCCAATCAGAAACAGGGACAGCAAGTACCCACAGCCATGTGACTTGGGGCCCATTTTTGGCACTGCCCTGGGCCTCAGAATGTGTCACCTTTCCCCAGACTGCCTTTTCTTAAGCCCCTTCCTTGTACGTTCACACTGACGTCCTGGCACATCACCTAGAGGTGCCCTTACCTAGCGAGCCTCTGGTCTCAGCCCTCAGGGGCCAGAAGTCCTGATGCTAGGGTGAACAACCATAAGCACGATGTGGGGGGGAGACCCCCAGGGCCTTGCTCTGTGCTGGGGCTGCAAGGGAGGTGCAGACAGTCTCAGTCTACAGGGAGGAATGTAGGCCATGGTGCATCTGCAATGCAGCCCACACAAGTCCTAGTTGGAGTAAATCCCACAAGTGGACGACACACGCGGTGCTTTTGACAGTGGCCACACCTGATATGGACAGACTGGCTTCCACACGGTGAGAGCCCAGAACCGAGGACAGTGTTGGGCTTGGGAAGCGTGCTAGGTGAGGACATGGCCAGGGATGGATAGTAGATGGCTGTCATCTCCCAGGAGCTCAGATCCCTGGGAATGGAGTGGCACAGGAAGGAAACCACGGTGCCAGCAGCCGCAATGCACTTTTCAGCGCAAAGGCCCCAGAAAGTCTGTGCCATTGAATCCAAGGAGTTCGATTCCAGCCTGGGTCACGGAGGCTTCTGAGCTCTTTTGGGAGGGGTTAGAGGACAGGTGGCTACATGGTGGGTCTGAAGTGTTGTAGCCCTGGTGTAGTGTAGGCAGAACTTAGGCTTTGTTTAGTCTGAGTTGCAAAAACCAACTCCAACAAGGATGGACTAGAGAGAAATCCATAGGATCAGGTTGATTCTGGTATAAGACGCCCATCAGTCTTTCTTCTAGAAAGTTCTAGAAAAACTGCACGGTCTCTCTGGCTTTGCCTGGACCAGTTGCCGCAGCAGGTGAACACACCCCTTCTAAAAGCTGTGTTCAACTCCCAAATCTGAGACCTGGGAACGTGACCTTCTTAGGAAATTGGGTTTTGCAAAAGTCATTGAGATGAGGTCACAGGGGTAGGCTCTCGGGTGGATGCCAGGCGGAGACGGGACACACCAAGAGAAGTGGCTTGACATGGAAGCAGAGGGGAGGGCCGGGGCCGCAAGAGAGGTGCCTCGGGTCTAGAAGGGACCAGCAGGGCAGAAAGGTTCGACCTGTGACCAGCTTCCCGCAGTTCAGTGCTGTTCCCCAAACTGAGGGAGAAACATTCCTGTTGTTTCGAGCCCCCATCGTGTGGTTCCTGGTCACGGCAGCCTGGGGACCCTGACAGTTTGGCTGTGCAGCCACTATGCTCACATCCTGGCAGGCTAATCTAAGTTAAGATGTTCTTGGAACTAGCGTGGCATCGATAGATACCACCTGGGGCACTGGCTGCAGGTAGGAAAGGTGTTTTCAGAGAAGCTGAAGATGCACCTAGTGAGATAGACCCCGGCAGGCAGGTCGGGGCTTGATCTTCCAGGCTTCTGGACCAGCAGATGACGCGCCAAGAAGAGGAGTTGGGATAGAGAGGGCAGCAGCTTGCCTCTCTAGCCTTTAACTTACACACCTTATTTTTATAGAAATCATGGCAACCACAGTTCTCATGAGCAGGTGGAGCTGGGGTGCCAGGTGGTCTTACTGCAGGTGCCGCGGCAGCCTCAGCACTCTGGCCTTTGTACATACTGTCCCCACATGTCACATGTCCCCACCGGCCCTGGGGACCTGCTTGGCCTGTGGACACAAATACAAGCAAAGTGTGTGTGTGCATTTTAATCCCCTGGGGAACATAACTTAGTGGCAGAGCACTTAGTAAGTGCAAGGTCCTGAGTCAGAGTCGCACGTTGCACACAGACATGCATACTTGCACACCCACATATACCCACACGGTGATGGTTAGATACAGATGTCAGCTGCACAATTAATTGAAGGCTGAGCTTTGGGCACATCTGTGAAGAATTGATACTTGAGGCAAGCCCTGAGCAAAACTGCAAGAGATTGTCTGATTGATGAGAAGACCCCGCCCATGGTGGCCAGGAGGAGAAGATGGGGGAAGCTGGTTCAGTACAGCGGCATTCTTCAATACACTTGGGCAGACTTCTTGTCTAGCAAGTGCGTTTTGTGCCTCTCTCAGCTGTGGACATGGTGTGGCCATTTCCCTAAGTTCCTGGTGTTGGTGTGAGCTCTACTGCCAAACTAGGCCAAGAACTACAACTAGACAACCATAAACCAGAAAACCTCTCATTCCCATAAGCTGTTTGGTTGCAAACTTATCTGTAACACACACTCCTATACACACATGCATACATATCACACACACACACTTCACACATGTGGACATATATACACACATGCACACCCCCCACACACATACACACATGTGTACATATACACATGCATACACACACAGGTGCACACATACCTCCCCCACATGTACACACACACACACACACATACACACGTGCATACACTATGCACACAATAATTGATTCATTTTAAATTTTTTAATTAAAAGAATAAAGCAAGGGGCTGGAGAGGTGGCTCAGGGGTTAAGCTTCTGCCTTGCAGGCGGAAGATCCTAAGTTCGGATCCTAGACCCCACGTATAGACGCTGGGCGGAAGCGGGGGGGGAGGGGGGCTGCGTTTCCAGTCCTGGTGGGCGGAGCCCGTGAATCCCGGGGCAGAGTAAACAAGAAGGAGGTGGAGGTGTCCATGGTGGTTCCCGAATTCGCTCATGGTTCTACACACACACGCATATGCACACGCGCACAATTGGATAAATAATAAAAATTTTTAAAAAAGAATAAAGCAAGTCCCCTGGGGCAGTTCTAACAGGCTGGTAGGTATGGGAGGCTTGACCAGGTCTGTCCCAGCCCTGGGTGGGAATTGACTCACAAGTGCCCCTCCCGCACCCACCTACGCAGCTTTTCCAGTTTCACTTCTGAGAGCTTCCTTCAGGATCCCAGCTCACCAGAGGTCTCTCCCCACACTGGAGAGTTTCAGAGGCTGGGTACTGAGGAACTGCTCTTGAAGGTCAGGCAGGGACTTTACCTATCTGTGCTGCTCACTGTCTTCCCACTCCAGAGGTTCTAACAAGACAGACACCACAGGGCTCAGACCCGGGATATCAGCTACTCAGGAGGCAGACACAGGCTGGTCCCAAGTTCAAAGCCTGTCTGGCGATTTATGGAGACTCTATCTCTAAAATAAGATAAAATGAAATGACATGAAATAAAATAAGATAAAAATAAAGGCTGGGAAGTAGTTCAGTGGTAGAGCGCTTGCTAAGCACCCATGATGCCTAAGGTTAGTCCCTATTATTACAAAAGAAGGAGGAAAAAAATCTCAAGTCATCAGGTTCATGCTTGAAATCCCAGCACTTTGGAGACTGAGGCAGGAGGAGCCCATGTCTGAGGCCAGCCCAGACTACACAGGGGGTTCCAGGCCAGCCTGACACCATTTTAAAACAAAACAAGGGAGAAACACTCCAGAAAAAACCATCAAAGCATCAGTTCCCACCTGGCTGGGATGGGTGTGTGAGCTCCCACTGTGTGTGTGTGTGTGTGTGTGTGTGTGTGTGTGTGTGTGTGTCTGTCTCCGTGTGTGTGTGTAATGTGTTTCTGTTTACATGTATGTGTATATGTGTCTGTGTGTGTCTGTGTTTCTGTGTATCTCTGTGTATGTGTCTCTGTGTGTGTGTCTGTGTGTCTCTGTGTGTGTCTCTGTGTGTGTCTTTGTGTGTGTCTGTGTATTTCTCTGTGTGTCTTTGTGTGTCTGTCTCTGTGTATGTGTCTTTGTGTGTCTGTGTGTCTCTGTGTCTTCCTGTGTTTGTGTCTCTGTGTGTGTCTTTGTGTGTGCGTCTCTGTGTGTCTGTGCATGTCCTGAGGCAGGACCTTCCTCTGTCATTCCTGTGTCCATCTCACCAGCAAGGCTGAGTGCTGAGCTGTCTGAAGCTGGGAGTTCTCCCACCCTGTCCCTCTGTTTCCATCAAGGCTTCATGGAGCCAAGGCCCAAGCCAATCCAGGGAGCTGTTCTGCAGCTGCCAATGGACCCGGGTGACACGAGGAATGGGTTTGAGGCGCCTGAACAGGGACAAACATCCTCCAGTCAGCCTGGCTGATCCTCTTGTCCTGAGCACAGAGCCTGGATTCTGGACTGGGCTTGTCTTCCTCATCAGTGTGTGTTGGCGTGGGGGCACCTGTGTGTTGGTGCATGGGCACCTGTGGACCTGCCCCTCGGCCCAGAGCTGGCTCAGACACAGGGCACCCAGGAGGGCTGCACTATGGGGCAGCTTCACTATGGGGGCTCCTGAGGCTTGAGAGAGCCACCACTCACCACTCCCAAGCATAGAGCCCCTGCTGGAAAGGGCAGGTGTCCCCCACGGCCTGCATTCTGACACCCTTCTGTTTGTTGCTGCCTGGCACAAGCAGAGCACTCAGAAGTGGGCACAGCCAGCCAGCCTGTGAGGGATCACAGGTTTGGCCTTGCGACGCTCAGGATGAGGGCCTGGCAGGGATTGGTGTTATCCTGGCTCCTTGGACCCCCCCCTCGGCATGGCGGCCTTCCTAGCACCTGTGTCTACTGTGGCTGTCACTCCGACCAATCTCACGCTCTCCCAGCGGCTCTCGCTTCTCCTGCCTCTCTCTGCTCTGTGACCTTCTCCTGTGCATAAGCTGCTGCTCACGGTCCTTCCCCTGGGGCCACGGCCAGCTGGGAACATGGCTTCAAATACTGCCTTTCAGTGGGGTGGTGGGAACGTGCTTCTGCTGTCCATCACCTAGAGATCTGTGTCCCAAGGCTGGGGCTAGGAAGCTGGAGAGCAGGTGCACAGGGCGTTGGGTGCACAGGGCGTTGGGTGCACAGGGCGTTGGGTGCACAGGATGGTGGGTGCACAGGGCAGGAATCACCTGCTCATGTAAATGTGCGTGTTCCCTGTAGCCTGCTGGCGCCTGAGGTGCCGCCAACTCCTCTGTATGGCAGAGCCCTGCTGCCTGCCCCACCCAACTTTAAAACCAGCTAATCAATACTTTCCTGTGTATGATAAGTGACTGGAGAGGCCCGATTTACCTTCCCTGGCCTAGGTCATCTCTACCAGGGCCCAGGAGCAGGAGAAGGCTGGATGGGGGGGAGGCGGGAAAGGGGAGGTCCTTGATGAAGTGACTGGGCTCCACACAGACCCTTTCTTTTGTGCATCCGCTGGAGCAGGTCAGCACAGCTGGCCAGTGGGCAGAGATCTCAGTCTTGAAGACACATCCACGCATGGCTGTTCAGTACTACACACAGCTTTCACCCCTAGGTGTGTCTAGGGGCATCAGAGACTAGAACACCAAGTTTGTGATTCTCACACACGTGCCCAGCTCAGCTTTAATCCTTTAGTCAAAAGAAAACTTGGGACTCACTGTCATATCCACACACTAGGCAGGAAGAAGATGGAGGCCCAGCAGCAAAGGAGAACACCCCTCCAGCCGTGAGACAGAAGCATCCCACAGGAGACTTGGCAGGACTCACGAAAACTTCAAGAACATTCAGTGCGTTGGCATTCAGGTGGGGCCCAGCCCTGCACGGTCCCATGCGACAGGGCACTCAGCACACGTGTGGGGGTCATGCAGTATACCTTGGGTGGGAAGAGTGGGCTAGAAACGACCTCTGCACACGTGATCAGGGCTGATCAGGGGCCCAACTCAGCCGCATCACCAAGCTCTGGACAACCGCCGGAGTAAGAGGCCTCTTGGGACTGCTGAGGAGGGAGGGGCTGCCAGGCTCTGGGACCCGAAAGATTTCAGAATCATCCCACTGCGCTACACTTATGTGGAAAAGTAGTGCGTGTGCCCCTGTAACAAAACACCACAACCTCCAGGTCTAAGTGGAGATACATTCTCTCCTGGCTCTAGAAGGCAGAAGCTCCAAATTGAGGTGTCCTGGGCTGCACCCCCAAAGCTGAGGGAGACCGGCTCTGCCTCCTGGTAGCCCCTACTTCTTCACACTTGTTCTCACACTAGTCTCCTATGCAGGGACACCAAGACCACCATAATCCATCTCATCTTGTGGCAAAGACCTCGTCCCCACATAAGGTTGTAATCCCAGGTATTTGGGGCCAATATTCAACCCACTACACGGAGGAAATATGAATAAGATTTGCTTTTAAAGCACAAAAAGATACACATGAAGCCTGTCATTTGGGCCCAAAGCCCAAGTTTGCCAAGGATAGGCAGCTGGGTGTTGAGTGGCCAGGAAAGTGTCTGGAACAATCCCTGCCTAGTGCCCAGAGCTCACCAGGGTCTCCCAGAGCACTCGCTGCTGAGCCCGAGGAAAGGTGCAAGGGCACTGTCCACTTGGTGATGTGCAACTGCAGAGCAGAAGGATCGTACAGGAGACATCTAGCAGGCGCATGGCTGGACTGGCAGTGTCCAAGGAGGCTGCAGCCTTAGACCACGTACTGCTGCCTCAGAGCCCAGCAAAGACGTGACTAGGGTCAAGCCCTGCCTGCCTGGGTCTCTAGATAAGAGTGGTTTATGTTTAGTTGACCTTCCTACAGAAAAACATTGCTTGCGCAGGAAAGTCTCAATCTGCTGCTCCCAGGCCCCAGCAGACCTGGGACGCAGTGTGTTATTAGCCTGTAAATAGGTGCACCTGGGCCAAAGGGTTGCTGCTGTGTTCCAGCAGCCCACCTAATCCCAGCTTTTCTCTATGTGCCTCTGTCCTTTTCTCAGTCTTATGTTGCCCCATATCATAGTTAGGCACAAGTGTCAACTTGACAATGGAGGGTTTGAGCTCTGGGTGCATTTGTAGAGAATCAGTGGTTGAGTCAGGCCCAGAGCAAACCTGCAGGAGATTGTCTAGCTGATGGGGAAGGCCCAGCCCATGTGGGTGGAAATAGGCCCTGGAATAAAATACAGATATCTGGTTGACAGAGTCGGCATCCTTCTGTACACTTGGCCAGACAAGCTGGTCTGGCAAGTAAGGATCGTCCCTCTCTCAGCCATTACATAGAGATGGTGTGTGGCCATTTCCTTCTGCCTTGGTGTTGGTGCGTGCTCTCCATCAAGCTGGACTGAGAACTGTAACCAGTAATCGTAAGAAAATAAACCTTTTGTTCCCTTAAGTCGTCTGATGGTCATTTATCAGCAACCATGCATGCGAACTGCAACATCTCAACAGAGCATGTGACACGGGCTGTGGCAAGGTAACACACTGAGAGACAGGAGAGACCAGTGCTGTACCTGCAGCATGTATGGGAGCACCATGAACGGGAGCACCTCTGAGGGGACTGATCTCCCCTGCACTGTCTGGGGCCCTTACACTTTCTCTCTCACCTGCAATGTTCCCACTTAGACCTTTGACAGTCCTGGTCACTTTCTGTGACCACTGCCTCCCTCCTACACTGAGTGGCTAAAGGGGCTATCACAATACTCCAACCCTGCCCAGCCCAGGCCAGCCATGAGGCAGATATACCCTGGGACTGAGGCTATGCATAGCCTCACAGAGCCGCTGGTCCACTATAGGAAGGATCAGAACCAAACTCCACTTTCCATCTGCTGGTGACAATGGGTTGGATTGTGACTCAGGGAACAACTCGAAGTTCCTGACCCCACCCCCCCATCCCCCAACCTCTCAGAATGTGACTTTATTTGGAGATAGTTCTGGAGAGCAGTTGGAATGAGGTCACACTTGAGCAGGGCGGGTCCTAATCCTACATGACAGGTGCAGGCAGAGACACATGGGTGAGGACATCCTGTGACCAATGGCCAAGATGGCAGAGCATGGAAAGCTGAGAGGTGCCCGGGTCGCCAGGATCACTGGAGACTGGAGCAGACAAGCAGATCCCTGCCCCCACCCCCGGCCCCCAGCCTCAGCAGGGCCAGCTAGGCAGCCCTCCATGTCTTTCTAGCCTCCAGATCTCAAGACATGCTCCTGTTGTCGGAAGCCATTTAGCTTTCAGATTGGAGGCAGCTCTAGGCTCTCCGGCACCACTGGCTCTAGTCTCCAACAGACAGACATGCCATGTGCTAATCCAGCGTGAGTCTGTGCCTGTCTCTAACCATCCTGCAGCTCTTGGGAATCCATTCAGGCCCCAGGAGGAACCCATCAGTTTTGGCTGCTGGGCCCATAGCTGATGAGCCGACAGCAAGGTCCTGCGGGTCCTGGTGCTGCTGCCCTTTCTCTCTAGAGGTTGGATCATCCAACCTGCCTGAGACCCTGGAAGGGGGTGGGGTCTTCCCCACAATCCCCTGCCACCCCTGAGCTGCCACAGATGTAGCAGCTGAGTCCATGCAGGGCTCCCGTTGTCTGCCTTTGTCTTCTCTTATTCCTCCGCATCCTTCCCTCCACTCTGCAAAGCCTGTATGGCACCGTGGATTCTTCTGCATTGAAGAACCAGAACACCTGCCCTGACCATTCTGCCCTGTCCTCGCTGTGCTCCTGTGCTCAGGGACAAGCCACATGCCAGGGCCCTGCCCACCGAGCCCCTGAGAAACTGTTCTACTAATGGAAGATGTGGACCCAGTGACCACCTAATGAGACCACAGGAAGGGGGGCCTGGCCTCAGTCACATTACTTGGCTGGAGACAGTCCCTGACCTTTAGGGTGCAGTCACGTCATGTCAGTGGCAGCTTTGAGGAAGGCCCTGACCACATGCATGGACAGCAATGGGTGTGACCCTAGTGTCCACCCGAATCTGTCCCCTGAGTCCTGCCCTGAAAGCCCCAGGGCCGGTGCAGGCCATGTCAGGGCTGCACCCCCATAGTGTGCTTGTGCACCCCCAAAGAAATGGGGCCCTAGTGCCCTGGGCTCACCCCTAGACCCAGGCACTCTCAGCCCCCTCCCCGACCTCCTCTACACTGCCAAACAGAGTGGGGAGGGATACTCCGAGGTAAAAAGATCAGGCACAGAAGTGCACTGGTCCAAGAAGGAATGGGGTTTTGAGGAACATGACATAAGAATGAGAACCAATTAGTGAAATGTGTGGTCAGCTGGCCCATTGGCCCGAGAGGCAGGGGACAAAGGTGCAGGACGCAGTGAGCCAGGAAAGGAGACTCTGAAAAGAGAGCAGCCAGATGCGGTGCAGAGTGGAGGGAAATGTCAACAGCCTCCAGAGGCGGGGTGCATGGCCCTAGACGGTGTCGGGGAGCACTGGAGCCAGCTTCCCAGAACTGCGGGAAGGAAGACCCCAGGCCAAGAGGCTGGGGGGGGGTGGTCAGGGAAGATCCAGCTGTGGAGAGCCAAGAGGGAGAGCCGGGCAATGCCCTGGGGAGAAAAGCTGGGGTGGGCGCCATGGAGAGCGGGTGTCACCACAGAGAGAGCAGCAGACACAATGGCGTGTTGTTCTGAGGCACTGATGGGAAAGAGCTCTGGCTCGAGGTTTCCACACAGCCTTTCAAACATCATTCATTGTGAGGACAGGATAATGACAAGTCCCTGAGACTCCTTGGGTCCCGCGGCGAGCATTGTAGAGGCCACAGGAAGGAAAGAGGCGGCCGTGAGAGATGGTTGGGGGACGCGTCCCCACGGGGTCGCAGGGACAGGGAAGAACAGATGCTCCAGAAAGCAGTGTTTTCACACAGACTGGCTTGGAGGAGCGGTGGGTGAGAAGCCGCGGGGCATGGTGGCTGGCCTTCTCCTCAAGGGACCGTGATATGTGGCCAAGGTGAAGGGGACCATCGAGACACTGACAGGACCATGTAGGCAGCCAGGACGCAAGCAGAGGGTAAAACCTTGTACATCCACAGAGAAGGCGCGGCTTGTCACAGGATCCCAGAAAAGGGGAGGGAGGGGAAATTGCAGCACAGTAAAGAAGCCTGCAGAAGTGGGTCCAAGAGAAGCCTCACGAAAGCAGGGAGCCAATGACACTTAGGTAGGATCTGGAAAGGGTCAGAACCGCTGGCTCTGCCTCCGCAGGTACTTCCATCTTGTCTCATTTTCATTCTTTTATGTTGATTTGTCGACATGTGTGTGCACATGCACCATGATATGCATGTGGAGGATGAGTGCACGTGTGCCATGATATGCATATGGAGGTCAGAGGACAACTTCCAGGAGTTGGTTCTCCCCTTCTACCATGTGAGTTCCAGGGATTGAACCCAGGTTGTCAGGCTTGGAGGCAAGCACCTTTACCCGCTAAGCCTTCTCACTAGGCCTCATTTTACTTTTGAGACAGTCTCGTGTAAGTCAGGCTGGCTTCCAACTCACTGCGTAGCTAAGAATGACCGGGAACCTCCGATCTTCTTGCTTCCACCACCCAAGCGTTGAGACAATACCGTGCATTGCAGGCAAACCGTCCATTACCGAGCCACACTCCTAGATCCTACGGGAGCATCATTTCAAGTGTTTTACTTACTTGAGGGAGAGAAAGAGAGGGAGAAGGCACACATGTACCTATGGCAGGATCGTGTGCAGGTCAGAGGACAACTTACAGGAGTCAGTTCTCTCCTTCCACTGTGTGGGCTCTGGGGCTCTGCGGTTGGAACTCAGGTTGCAGGTTTGCCTGCTGGCATCTGTAGCTGCTGAGTACTTTGCTGACCCTATAGGAACGTTTTCTTAAAAAAAAAAAAAAAAAAAAAAAAAGGACATGAATGGAAAGGAACCAACTGGATAGAAGACTTATCGGAATTAAACTTTAAAAAATAAATAAAGGCTGGAGAGATGGCCCAGGGGTTAAGACTCTGTCTCGCAAGCAGAAAGTGAGTTCAGATCCCAGGTCCCATGTAAAAAAGCCATTTGGAAACCAAGGTGGCCTGTACTTCCAGCCCTGTGAAATCTCAGAGTGAAGCAAAAAGGAGGTAGAAACAATCCAGCATGATTCCTGAAGTCACCATAGGGAAACACAGTTCTCTCTCTCTCTCTCGCTCTCTCTCTCTTTCTCTCTCTGTCACACCACACATACACACACACACACACACACACACACACACACACACACACACACGATAAATAAATAAAAATAAATAAAATTTTAAAAATGAAATAATAGATGAATAAGGGAGAAGTCCAGGAAGGGCCTCATACACTTGACTGACAACAAAACACCGTCCATCACACAGTTTGAGAGCAGAAGAAATTCCACAGAGGCAGCTCCCAGCAACAGCCTACGGCCCCAGGGAGCCTGCAGCCTGGCCCAGCCTCTGTGCACAAAGAACTTTGTTTCAGAATTGTCTCCTCTTTGCTTTCAAAGGCCTCCCCTCACTGCCTCCCCTCATTGCCTCCCCTTGCAGCATCCCCTCGGATGCCCTCACTGTGATCCTTGGCGCTGAACACTTCTGAACACGAGAATTTCTGAGACACGTCATCGGGGAAGCAGAGCTGGCTCCCAGCGGCCCCGAGGAAACTCCCAGGAGAAGAGAACTGGCTGCAGAAACAGCCAGGCGGGCGCCTGAGCAACGCTGCTGTCGCTTGCAGATACCCAGCCAGAGAGCCTCACTCGCACACACAGCCGCAGGTCACCATGCTGCGCACTTCCCGGCCATGAAGATGTTTCAGAACATCCCAAATGGTCAGAGACAGATTGTCTGTCCACTGGCAGAAAGACAATGCATGGGTTCAGGCTGATACTGACCCTGAGAGGCAACGGCCCTGGGGACCAGGCAGCTCTTCCTTCCTTACTAGCCAGAGTGTGTGTGCCCACCCCCAGGCCCCATGTGGACATGCGGCTAGGTTCCGGGGACACTTGCTGTCCATTTGCTGTCTGCTTGCTGTCCACTGTCCACTGCCCTCGGATTCTCCTTTCCCCATCTTCCCATTGGTCAGCAGTGACTAACAGTGGCCAAAGCTGTGGCACGAGTGGGGAGGGCAGGAGTGGGGGAGGAGTGGGGAAGGCAGGGAAAAGGAGGGGATGGGAGGGGAGGGGAGGGGAGGCCTCTGACACACCTGGGGCAGAGCTAACCTGGATGTTGCCATCTTTCTTGGTTCCCTGGGTTCAGTTTCTTGCCTGTGGGGCGCTCTCCTGGGTGGGAGCTCTCGTCAGTAGCTGCCCTTGCCTGCACTGTTAGACCATCGCCATGGACTGTTCTGGAAGCAAGGGCACAGGACATGTGAGGACAACACTCCTCACACATGCTCCTGGGGCTCTGGGACAGCCAGTGACACAGCTCAGGGCCTTTTCCTTCCTGTTAGCGTTTAACTGGACCACCTCATACCAGCCACGGACCCTCTCGCCCATCTTCCTTTTCGCTCACCGCCACTACTTGAAATCTCCAGCTTCTGCTCTCACCGCAGCACATGAGAGTAGCTTGTGGGTCTCAGCAAGGGGGGCTGAGCGCTCCTGCTTGGCCCTTGCTACTGCTCGGCCCTGTGAGGCGGCAGTTTCCAGATGGCATCTGGGCCGTGGAAGGCCAGGTGAGGGCTGGACTGAGTGGAGGGCGCAGCTCGATGCGTGTTGTTGGGTAGGCACAAGCTCCCTTATGCTTATTGAGGTGCGTGCTGAGGGTGAGGCGGGGGCCTAATTGTTGAAGCTAGTGATGTATGCTAGATTTTTTTTTTTTTCATACTGTGCCAACATACCTAACAGAGCACAAGTTAAGCAAGGATGCATTTATTTTGGCTCGTGGTGTGAAAGTACACCATCTAGTCAAGGTGGGGCAGGCACAGTGGCAACATTGACAGGCAGCTGGGCATGGTGCATCTGGAGTCAGGGAGGAAGAGATGCATGCTGGGACCCAGGGAGGGAGGGAGAAATGCATGCTGGGACTCAGCTCAGGGAGGGAGAGATGCATGCTGGGGCTCAGCTCAGGGAGGGAGAGATGCATGCTGGGGCTCAGCTCAGGGAGGGAGAGATGCATGCTGGGGCTCAGGGAAGGAGAGATGCATGCTGGGGCTCAGCTCAGGGAGGGAGAGATGCATGCTGGGGCTCAGCTCAGGGAGGGAGAGATGCATGCTGGGGCTCAGGGAGGGAGAGATACGTGCTGGGACTCAACTCCTTTTCTTGTTTCTGTGCATTCCTGGATCCCAGCCTTCGGAACAGTGCTGCCCACGTGTAGGGTGGGCCCGGTCTCTTCAGTTAACTTTCCGGAAACACCTTCACCTTCACCTTCACAGACACACCCAGAGATGTGTTTTCATGGCTGCTCTTAATCCCATCAATTTGACTAATGATTAACCATCGCACAACAGATGCATGGGTTTTTTGGTTTTTTTTTTTTTAAACTTTTACAGTTGTCCCCTTGTCCGAAGAGACTCCAATGGATGCCTGAGGCCTGGGATGGGACCAAGCCTTGTGTGGTAAGAGATGAACAGTCAGTACAAGATGGAGCAACTGCCCTGACATAGCAGGCAAGGAATGTGGCCGCGGTATCCAGACCTGTCACTTTCTCACTGAGAATCGAATCTGCCTCTGTGTCAAATGTGTGGGCAGCACCATCCCAAACTTAATCACCTAAACGTGAGCCCTGCAAAACCAAGGTGGACCCCAGCCTTAGTTTCATAACCGTGATAGAAACATGACCCAGGACTGGAGATATGACTCTGGGGCTAAGACTCTGCCTCGAAAACAGAAGGACCTGAGTTTGGATCCTTGTTCTCACAAAAAAAAAAAAAAAAAAAAAAAAAAAACACCAGGTAGAAATGGCAGCAGCACTTCTAGTCCTGGAAGGAGAGGCTGAGAAATGCCAGATCAAAGCACAAAGGAGGTAGAAGCAATGCAAGATATCTTCTGAAATCCCCCTTGGGCCTCGACAAACACACACGGTATGCTCTCTCTCTCTCTCTCTCTCTCTCTCTCTCTCTCTCTCTCTCTCACACACACACACACACACACACACACACACAAACAAGAATAAATACATTTTAAAAAATCATTAAAATAAAAAAAATGACCCAAACAATTTAGGCAAACTAGGGGCTTGTTCATGTTTACCACTACAGGTTATGTTGAGCACCATGGTGGAGAATGATACCAACCCCAGATCCGAGAGAACTGGCCACATCATAACCACAGCCAAGGCAAGGAGCAAAGGCCAAGCAAATCCTCTAGCTTGCCTGTCTGCCAAGACCAACAAGTTTTCTCCCCTACCTAATCCACCTGCCCAGGGGGAAATGGTCCCACCCTTATGGGGCTGGGTCTTCCCACATCAATCACGCAATAAAGACATTCTCCATAGGCTTGTCCTAACAAGCTAATTCCTAAGAGAAAAATAACTGACTGCCACACGCAGCCTTGTCAGCCCACACAGTATGCCAGACCCTTCCAAACCTTGCTCTCACGGGCATTCATCCTATAATATAAATACACTCACTCCAGCATGAAAAGCTCTCAGAGTCCAGGGCTGGAGAGATGGCTTAGGGGTTAAGACTCTGTCTCAAAAGCAGAAAGTCCTGAGTTCGGATCCCAGGTCCCACATAAAATAATAAAAAAAAAAGTTCTCAGAGTCCAGAAGTTCCAGAGCCTGCTTTAAAAGCCAGACACCAGAACACAGCGTGAGCAGCACTACACCATGAGTTGGACCAAATAAGCAAGAGAAAGGGAGGGTCGCTAAGAGATAAGTCAATATCTGGAAGCCCACATGGTAGAAGGAAAGTTGCCCTCTGATCTCTGCCCGTGCACCATAGCATGTTCCCTCTGTCTCTGCCTCTCTCTCTCTCTCTCTCTCATTCTCTTCTTCTTTCTTGTAAAAGGAAAGACAGAAACCAGCTGACACCAGCAACTCTCTCTCCTTCCTGATCTACCTTCAGTGAACAAGTTCCATTGCCACAATGGACTCTACATCTTGAAACTAGGAGTCACAATAAACCTCAATGTCAAAAAGTAAATAAATAAATAAAAATAAAAAGTCCACAGCCATTAATAGTTCAAGTCGAAAGCTTTAAAAAGCACAAAATATCTCTACTGTAAACTATAAAAAATCAAATTCTTCAAATATATAATAGAACAGAATAAACATTCTTTAAAAAAAAAAAAAGCAAGCACCAAGACCTGCAACCTCCTCCACAAGTATCCCATGGCTTGTCCCCCAGTATCTTAGGGGCTCCACTGTAACTCTAGATTTTGCCCTCCTTTGTAGGCACTCCAACCCTGTCTTTCAGTATCAGACCTCAGTTGCTGTCTATGAACCCCTCCATCTTGCATCAAAACCTGTCCCACGGATGCTGCTGTCGCGCTCCATCCCAAGGTCGAGGTGCAGCCTAGTCCATCCAGACCACAGCTTCGTGGGTGCTGTGGTTGCTGACTCTGGAGAAGCACTACCTAGCTACCTACCTCAGAAAGCAGGAAACCGCTCCGGCTTGGGCTTTGTTGTGCTACATGAGTGTGGCTTGTCACAAAAGCTGGATCCTTCAGTGGGTTGGTTCTGCTCTTAGGAAGCCTCTCCCACCAGTCCAGTACAGGGAGGGCTCTTCACCAGTGAGTCCATCTTTCTCAGCTGCAGCTGCTCTGCCATCTGTCTCCTCATCCGGAACTTCAGGCTGACACAGCTCAGCTTCTTATACTCCACTTCGCCGAAGTTCTCATTCCCCTGTAAATATCATGAGTCAGGCCTGAGCAGTCCTGTCCTCTCCCAGGATCCTCATCTTTTCACCAACAAAACAGATCAAAAAGCACAAAAGCCATATGGTCAAACTCATTGACCACAGCAACGACCCCAGATTGTCTTGGCTTCATATTTCTGCTGCTGTAATAAACACTTGTGCCAGACAACTTAGGGGAGTAAAGGGAGTTTATTCCAGTTGGCAGTTTCAGATTAGGGTTGATCATGATGGCAGGAGAATTACCTGTAGAAGCCCAGGGAATTAGCCATACCATCTCTGTAGCAAGAACAGTGGGGATCCCAGCCAGTTCTCTCCATCCTATCCATCTGCCTGGGGAAGGTTCTGCCCACGTCAGTTAAGCAGACAATGCCCTATAGGCTTGCTGTAACTAGATAATTCCTCAGAGCTGTGCCTAAAGGTTCAGCTCTGAAGTATCAAATTGACAGTTGCCACATTACCAGTGATTAGTGGACGGGCAGTATACACAAGGGTGTATACACTGCACAGAGGGATAGCTCCTGCCCCAGAAGTAAGAGGCAGGGGGTGACATGACTTTATCTTGCTATCCTGGAATGCTGAACAATTTAAAACCTATGAGTTTTTTTTTTTTTTTTTAATTTCTGGAATTTTCCACTTACTATTTTCAGACTACAGTGTAAGCTACTGAAACGCCCAACATTGGTGCTGTTGACCAAGGCTACCACTATTGCTCTTTATTTTTTTCTGTGCTTCAATTCTTCTTTATAAAAACTTTAAAAATAGCAAAAATTAAATTTTGTTTATTTTATGCGCATGGTCATTTGTGTGTGTGTGTGTGTGTGTGTGTGTGTGTGTGTATGTATGTGTGTGTGTGTGTGTGTGAGAGAGAGAGAGAGAGAGAGAGGGGACTGTGTGTCCTTGTAAAGGACCAAGGGTGACTTGGGAATCATTCTGGATTGCTTCTACCTCCTTTTTGCTTCACTCTGGGATTTCTCAGGCTCTGTCCACCAGGACCAGAAGTACAAGCCGCCTCTGTTTCTGGCTGACATTTTACTTGGGATCTGAAGTCAGGACCTTCTGCTTATAAGGCAGAGTTCTAACCGGGAGCCATCTCTCCAGCCCAAGAATTAAAAAAAAAAAAAAAAAATTTAAGAAATGGCAAAATTGATTGGCCTCACCCATCTGATCCAAGACAGTTTGGGGGACCACAGATTTGGGGCCTGGCTTAGTTTTGCAGAACCTCAGTTCTCTGTGATTTGCCATGAGTGCTTCAGCCATTTGGGGATCTTTGGTCTCTCTCCCTTGAGACATTTTGCTGTTGTCACGATTGAGCAAGTGCCTATCTTGTCTGTGATGAGGCCCTGCAGAGCCACCACCATGCTGTGCCTGACTCCAGGCCTTTCTCCCGGTGATGAGAAGCACTGATCTGTTCCACCTTTGCAAGCCTCGGGGCCAGACACCATTCATCCAGCTTCTCTCTGTTACTCTCTCCCTCTCTCCACATAATATAAACCCCACCCCTATAGATCATAGGATTCTGTAGTTTTAGTATAACTACAGATTGTGCAACCATCACAGCTAATTTCAAAACATTCTCCCCACCAGAAGAAACCCTACACCTTATTTTTCCACTGTCATACTATGCCACCCAGGCTGACCAGAACCCCTGGGCACAAGGGATCCACCCACCTCAGCCACCTGAATAGCTGGGCCCACAGATGGGGCCACTGGGCCTGACACCCCCCACACCTGTAAGCAGGAACTCTCTACCTCTGCCATCCTGTTGCCCTCCTGCCGCTCCCCGCCCCGCCCCACCCCATGGCAACCCCCCCACCCCCGCTCTGAGCACCTCCTGTGCGGGGCGTCTCATCCCATGTTGGACTTCTCCCTCTGTTTTAGTTTTATTTTTATTTTTTAACATTTTTTATTATTATTTCCACTCATACAAATTTAATAGGTACACCGGTTCCCTCCCTCTCTCCTCCTCCCCCTGAACCCCTGCTCCCCCTCCCCTCACCCCTTCCTCCCCATCCCCCAGTGCCTCCCCCTTCCTCTGTTTTATTTGAGACAGATTTTCATGCAGCCCAGGTTAGGCTCCAACTCACTGTGTAGCCCAGAACAACCCTGAATTCCTAATCCTCCTGCCTTCGCCTCCCAAATGCTGGGATTACAAGAAGGTGTCATCAGGGCCAGTTTTGTGCTGTGCACAGTGGCGCCTCAGGATTGGTCCCAGGGCCTTGCGGATTCTGTGTGTTTCTGTGTGTGTGTGTGTGTGTGTGTGTGTGCAAGCACACGCATGTTCCGTGCCAAGCTGTAGCTAACCCTCCTTTTATATATATTATTAATTTCAATAAAATGCTTTTTTATTTAGTAGGGGGTGGATGTATGAGTGTATGGGTGTAGGTATGTGCATTGGAATGTGTGTGTGTCTATATCCCATGATGTGCATGTGGAGGTTGGGACAACTTGTAGGAGTTGATTCTGGCCTCCCCCCATGTAGCTTTCAGGGATTGAATTCAGGTGATCGAGCTTGGCAGCAAACGCCGCCACCTGCTGGGTTGTCTCACCAGACCCCTTGTTAATATTTCTTGTAGCTCAGAAACAAACCCTAGCTTGTGAACAACAAACTCTTTTCAGTTTTATTCTGTTATTACATGTGTGTGTGTTGTATATCTGCATGTATGTATGTGTGTTCCTCTGTATGTGTGTGTGTGTGTGTGTGTGTGTGTGTGTGTGTGTGTGTGTGTGTCTGCCTCTCCTCATAATAAACACTTTATAAAAGATGTTTTTATTTGTGGCTAACATTTTTTAATTTTTAAATTTTTTGTGTGTGTGTATCAGGGGGCACAAGTGTCCCTGTGAAAGATCAAGGGTATCATCCTGGATTGCTTCTACATCCTTCTTATTTAGCTTTGGGATTTCCCAGGCTCTGCCCACCAGGGCCAGAAGTGACCTATGGTTTGCAAGACAGAGTCTTAACCCTGAGCAATCTCTCCAGCCCATTTGTGGCTACCTTTGACTTTGTCGTACATGGAGTGAGTTAGGATTCCTTGGTATGTAACAGATTTGAGTTGTTTCTTCGAATAGCTTCCTGTTACTTTCCTTCCTCTGGGACTCCCACTGTGAGCATCTTGGTGAGCTTACAAGTGCTTTGAGGGGTTCTGGGTCCCCTCTCATTTTTAATTCACCTCTCTCTGAATGTCTCTCCCTGTGTGTATGTGTGTGTTGTGCATCTGCATGCGTGTAGGTGTGTTCCTGTGTGTGTGTTGTGTATCTGCGTGTGTATAGGTGTGTTCCTGTGTGTGTTGTGTATCTGCATATGTGTAGGTGTGTTCCTCTGCGTGTATTACACATTTGCATGTGTGTAGGTGTGTTCCTGTGTGTGTGTTGTGTATCTGTGTGTGTGTAGGTGTGTTCCTGTGTGTGTGTTGTGCCTCTGTGTGTGTGTAGGTGTGTTCCTCTATGTGTATTACACATTTGCATGTGTGTAGGTGTGTTCCTGTGTGTGTGTGTTGTTCATCTGATGTGTGTAGGTGTGTTCCTCTGTGTGTAGTACACATTTGCATGTGTGTAGGTGTGTTACTGTATGTGAGCAAGTGCACATGGAGAACAGAGTTCACCAATTCTGCTAGTCTAGCAAACTTGTTCTGGGGACCCCCCTTTGTCCCTTTACGGAGTCCTGGGATTATAGGTGGGCACTGAGCCACCCAGTATTATATGGACTCTGGGGGTCTGAACTCTAGTCTTCACACTTGCATGGCAAGTGCTTAACTCACTAAGTATCTCCCCAGTCCTGAAGTCGACATTCAGAATGACAAGGAGACCCTAGGTGGCTTGAGGTGTGACAAAGATACCCTCTGCTGGCCCCAAGGTATGTCTTGGCCTCTCTGCGGCTGCGCAAGGGAGCAGGATTCTTGGCACCTGACAAGTGTGAGCAGTGACCTATGGGTTTCATGAGCTGTTTTCCTCCCTCGCTCTGGGTCACAAGGTCTCAAGAGACGCAGTCTACTTGGCTCTTGTCAAGAGTGGCTCCCTGCCGCACTTTTGCACACCCTGGATCCTGTTCTTCTAAGGATGAGAGTAGGTATCTATTGCCAAGGCTGGATAGAGCAAGTCACAGCCTTGCTGTGCCTCAGACACTATCTCAGTGAGACAGGCTCAGTTGACTGTGGGGTGCTCTCCAGCAACCCCAAGACTTGTTGATCCTGACTGGCAGGTGGGCATCTCAGCCTGGCATCTGCACACTCTGACATTGAGTGCCCCTTCCTTGGTCCCTTGATGCCTAATACTGCCCCAGGGCCCAGCCAGCCATAACTCGGCCATTCTTGCCTTAGTGCCATGAGCCTGCTGAGCGCTGCTGCGGTCTGCCAATGAAAAACACTCTCCTCACACCCTCTGGGTTTTAATAGTAAAACTTCACACATAGCTCTCAGTACACTTTCCAGCAGAATTGACATGGGAACATTTTATAATTCTGTGGCAGTTCGCCTGCATGGTTGCTAATAATGACCATCAAACGGCGTAAGGGAACAATGGTTTATTCTCTCTTACGATTTTCTGGTTACAGTTCTCAGTCTAGCTTGACGGGAGAGCACGCATCAACAGCAGGGCCAAGGGAAGTGGCCACACCATCACCACGTAACGGCTGACCATATCTGGCCAAGTACAGAAAGATGCCGACACTCTCAACCAGCTCTCCGTGATTTATTCCAGGGCCTAGTCCCACCCACCATAGGCTGGGCCTTCCCCATCAGCTAGACAATCTCCTTCAGGTTCACTCTGGGTTCAACTCAACTACTAATTCTCCACAAATGTGTCCAGAACTCAAACCCTCCACTGACAAGTTGACACCTGTGCCCAAGTATGAGAAACTCTTTCTTACGTTATGTATATACAGGAGGCACTTGAGTGTGTGTGCGTGTGGAGGCCCAAGAGTGCCTTCAGAAATCATCCTGAATTGCTCTCCTGCTTTACTCTGAGGTTTCCCAGGCTCCACCTTCCAGGTCGCTGCCAGATTGGCCTGGCATTTTTATGTAGGATCTAGGGATCCAAACTCAGGTCCTTTTGCTTGCGAGGCAAAAGCTTTAACCCCTGAGCACCTTTCTGGGAGGATTGGAGTCAGTTCCTCAGCAGGGGTGTTCCTTCAGGGTGATTCCAGCAGTGGGGGATGACCTTCAGGAATTTCAGAAACCTTCAAAGACCTTAGAAACCCATCCCAGCATAGCTGCTCTAATCCTGCCTTAGAATTTTTACAAAACAGTTGTGGGGAAGCTTTCAAGCAGCTCTGTGAGTCCACAAAGCATGTGGGGGGCAGACTGGCTGAGCGGAGCACCAGACACCTCTTGTTCAGGGCTAGTTTCACACTCACTCAGCACAAGTGCCTCTCACGAGCATTGTCCTGGCTTTGTTCATTCTGATTTCTCTCAAAATATTCTCTGAGGACGTCATTGTAGGGAACTGATTCTCATGGATAGGTTCTTGACCACGATGGGAGAGGCCGCTCGTGGGAACTCCACAGCAGCGTGACACAGAACACGATAGCATAGGGCCACGTTTGGGCCCAGGCTGTGTTTTCCAGACGTTTTTCACTCACTATGTGATCTGCAAATCCTGTAGAGCATGCGGCCAAGGCTGTTGGACCAGCCACACTGCCAAGCTCTTTGCTATCTGGGTTGTTTTCCCCATGCCTGGAGAAACCAAAATAAACACAAAATACACAATCCTCTCTATTACAGGTTAAACAGAACCTAGGATCTATATTAAAAAAAATTCCAAGTGGAAGAACCTGTATTCAGCGGGCTTCCTAAAACTTTCCCTCAGGAGCTGCTGTTCTGAGGTTAGAAATCTACACTGAGAAGGACATATTTCCAGATCACCGTCCATGTTTGATGTCCCCAAATAGCCCTGTCTCTTCAGAAGCCCTGGCCAGCTGTCCAGCCTTCAAGGGCACGAGTTATTTGAGATGACGTCAGTCATTTCTCCTGCAGGGGCCAAGATGGTAGATGAGACACAATACCTTCTTTCTTCTGTGGGAAAACAAGGGTTCTGCTTTGGTTGGAACAAGACCTTTTGCTGCCATCTGCTGGATGCATCTTGCAATAGCTGTGCCCTTGGCTGGCCTTGTTAAAATGCAAAATCCTGGGATGAGCTGCCTGCTAGTAAGCCATCCTCAGAAGCCAGGTGGAGGACTGAGAGAACTGACTTTCAAAAGCCCTCTCACCTTACCCCTTGTGCCAGGGCATGCACTCTCCCTCCAAATAAACAGCATTTAAATGCTCCTTCTCCTCCTCCTCCTCCAACTATATATATAGTTGTGACAACATGAAAGTTGATTGACACCCCCTACTGCTCCACCTTCCACACCCCCCACACTCCCATCCCCTTAAGCTTACAGTCCTTGAGGCCATAGTCCCACCTGGGACTCAGGACCAGCAAGTGGAAGCCCCCATCTCCTTCACAGTCCTACCTTGCTGGGCATCCTACTGACTCTCTCTCGCTCTCTGTAGGGGGTCAGATGTCTCCCTAGTAGGTTCTGGAATGTGTGATAAAAGTGTTGGTGAAATCAGCAAGCAGGCTCCCAAGGTAGGAATCTTCCACATCTGCCACATGTCCACTGTTTCCACTCACCCACCCCCCCTTCCATGCAAAGAACATGCCTGAACACTGGGTGCCCAGAGTTTGTGCAGGGAAGAGGGGATACGGCCAGGCAGGGTGGCACACACTCCCAAAGGCCAAACCCCAAGGCCCAGCCTGCTGCACAGTGGGCATGTACAATGCTTCCTCAGAAAGAAAGAAGAAAAACAGTAGGACAAATGGTTCCTCCTCTGCTGGTTTCAGATTTATCTTAAAGATGAGCAATTTTTTTGTGTGTGCACACAAACGTGTGTGTGTGTGTGTGTGTGTGAGTGAGTGAATATGTGTGTGTACAAGACGGTGCTTGAGTGTGCGTGCCTGTGGAGCCCAAGGATGACATTTGAAATCACCCTGAATGACTCCGCCTCCTTCTCACTTTACTCTGATATTTCCCAGGTTCTGCCTTTCAGGGCTTAATTTACAGGCCAGTGCCATATCCACCTGGCTTTTTATGTGAATCTGAACTCAGATCCTTTTGCTTGCAAGGCAAAATCTTTACCCTGAACCACCTCCCCTGCCCAAGATGAGTGATTATTATTTTTTATTATCATGTGTATGAACACTTTTGTGTGTGTGCTTGTATGCATGTGTGTGCATATACATATGTGTGTGTGTGCGTATATACGTGTGTGTGATATACATGTATGGTGCCTTCACATAGGTTCTAGATGTTAGACATGCTTAGTGTCTTCCCTCAATCAAGCATTCCTACCTTAGATTTGTCTTTACTTCTCTAGCTAAAATAATTCACTATCTTCTAACCTTGAGAGATAAGACATAAGTTCTCTTCCACAAAATGTAATAAAAGGAGACACTAAATGCAATCTGACACTAACTAAGACAGAGATTAAGAAAACATCTATTTCTTTAGGCCCCGCAGGAGCTTGAGAGCAGTAAAAAGTGCTCATTAAACCTCTGTCTCAGGCAGGGACATTAAACCCACCACCCTCCCTTCTTTCTCTTGCCTTCTTAGAGCCAAATTAAAATTAGATTGTAAGACCGCCCCTCAGCCAGTGGGGGGCAGTCCAGGCCCCCCACTCCCACATCAAGGATAAAAAGCCACAGACTCTTGTCTGGAGTGAGCCTGTCCTGTGGACTTTGCCAGCACCCTGTAGATCAAAGGAAATTAGCCTTTCTGAGGGGCTTCAGTTGTGTGACGGTTTCTCTGCTTTTTTTTTTTTTTTTATTCAACTGTGTGCATGTGCGTGTGTATGTGCGCGCGCATGTGTGTGTTTGTGTGTGTGTGTGTGTGTGTCTGTGTCTGTGTAGAACCACGGACGAATTCGCGAACCACCATGGGCGCCTCCACCTCCTTCTGCCCCGGGATTCACAGGCTCCGCCCTACCAGGACCAGAAGCGCAGGCCGCCCCCGCTTCCACCTGGCGTCTATACGTGGGATCTGGGATCCGAACTCAGGACCTTCCGCCTGCAAGGCGGAGGCTTAACCCCTGAGCCACCTCTCCAGCCCGGTTTCTCTGCTTATGCACCACATTCTGCCACAGGGGTCTAGCTCAGGTGGTCATCCTTGCACAGGAACACATCTGCCACTGAGCCGTCTGGCCAACCCGAACACTTTTTTTTTTATTTAGTTTGGTTTGGTTTAAACTCTTGGATTTAAATAGCTAGATTGAGAAACATTCAAGTCTCATCTTGTAAGAACATTTCCAAGTTGTCAGTGTCTCACTGTGAAAAAAGCCCTATGCTTCTGGGGACAGGCCCTGGAAAACTAGCCTGTCTCTAGCGCCAAGCTTGGCCCTGGGCCTGCCTGGTGGGCAAGACGCTGCCCTGAGTCCTGCAGAATCCTGGCATCCTGGCATTCTGTCCTATGCTCCAGGGGGTCTTTGAGCAGAGGCAGACCCTGGGCGGCTTTGGAGCTGCACCTCCCTCACAGGTTCTCAAGCTGACAGCCCCTGGCCAGTCTCTACTGGTCCTCCTCTACCCCACCCAACACTTTGGGGTTACAGGGCAGTTGGCTATGGGGAAACAGTCCAACAAGGCTTCCAGAACTGTGTAATGGCCCAAGCCAAGGTCCAACAAGACCTCAAGAGGTCAAGGTGAGGTCATCCACACCTAGCAAGGCCAGGAAGAGCCCAGAGCCTGTGACCACCATTGCCTGAATGTGAACCTACAGGGCCACAGTGCTAATAGACCAGCAAAGACAGGCTCAGCTACACACCAGAAGTCTGCCCCTGACCCACAGGGCCTGCACCCTGGGGCGCAGCATGTGTCTCTGCTGCACCCTGCAAGAGTCCAGGGGGCCTCTCCGCTCACCACCACCTGCTTCTGCCCCTGTGTGAGCCCTGCTGTCAGCTAATAAAGTCGGAAAAGTTAAACTGTGGCCTGAGGCCTCCACAGACCAGGAAAACAAACAGCAGATAAACCTTGAGAATAGGACTGGGAGAGGCTCCCCACCCTGACTGTGCTGGGCAGTTTGAGGCACTGTGTAACAGCTGCGAGCACCAGCAGGTCTGGCCCAGTCCCTCCCGGGCTCTCTGCGCTCTGCCTTTGGGACCTCCCTGAAACCCCCTGGCCCTGGAAGGAATGCAAGGCGCCTGTCTCGCATGGGGAGCTCTGGCCAGCCCTGTAGGAGTAACTGACCTACTGCATGCCAGGCTCTGAGCTCTTTCCGCCTCCCGGAAGAATGCGAGCCTGGGGCCTGAGGATTTCCTCGGAATATGGGCATATTTGTTCAGAATACCAAACCTCCGAGTCATACTTAGCAAAGGTCAGATACACATCTACTCGGCGCCTTTCATGGGAGCGAAGTAATGGAATCTTCAGGAGAACACTCTCCCTCCCCCCTCTTCCTCACCCCACCTTCCTACCTTCTTGCATACATTTTTTAAAAAGTCAGTTATTTCAATTCTCTACAACTTTTAGCACTGGATCCGCAAAATACCTAAGTATTCTAAAGAGATTCAGGGTCCATGGCTTTTAAATATACATACACGCTTTTCTATCCCAAGAAAAAAAAAACTACATTTAATATGTTTATATTTAGGGGCTGGAGAGGTGGCTCAGGGGTTAAGCCTCTGCCTTGCAGGCGGAAGGTCCTGAGTTCGGATCCCAGATCCCACGTATAGACGCCGGGCAGAAGCGGGGGCGGCCTGCGCTTCTGGTCCTGGTAGGCGGAGCCTGTGAATCCCTGGGCGGAGGAAGTGGAGGCGTCCATGGTGGTTCCCGAATTCGTCCGTGGTTCAGCACACACATACACGCACACACACGCACCACGCACACACGCACTACGCACGCACACACACACGCACACGCATACATGCACAATTGAATAAATAATAATAAATTTAAAAAATATGTTTATATTTAATGTTAAATGAAATATATTTAACATTATGTTTAATATATAATGACCACACAGTCTTTTCTTTTCTTTTTTTTTTTTTGAGGGCGTTGTGTTGGGACAGGGTTTCAGGTAGCCAAGGCCTCACACTTTTGCTCTTTCTGCCTTGCCTTCGGAATACTGGGATGTCACTGGGTTAATGCAGTGCTTGGACTGGACCCGGACTCCCTGAGGCTAGATGAGCTACCCTCTACCAACTCAGATCCGCCCCTACTGAGACCCATGCCCACCCACGTGGGTTTTCTTAAAAACATGACACTCCAACATCTGACACCATCTGTACATGAAGCTGACCAAACACCAAACTGGCTGGGCGCCCTCAGTGGACTTGATCAATGATGACCATCTGAGGGCCTCTGTGTCACTAAAACTGACTTCAGGCCAAGATCCTCCCAGCTCGGGCTCCCTTGCTTCCTGTGCCCGCTGGGGAACACTCGACCGCTGAGCTGCACCCCAGTCTTCCTTTCTTTTCTTTTTAAAGACTGGGAGCTGAGAACAGGCTCCAGGAAGTTGTCCTCTGACCTGCACATCTGTGTCACACATGATAAAATAGGTTAAATTTTAAAGACTATTGCCTTAGTTTCGTCTTCCATTACTGTAATGACCACATGACCCTACACAAGGGGAGCAGGGAGTTCGTTCATGCTCATGGTTCCAATTTACAGTTGATTCTCAAAGCAGGGCCATGATACAGCATCGGGAGCGGCAGGAGTTGATTTCTCTGTATCCACAGAAAGAGCTGAGAGGGGTAAGGACCCTTCTAGCTTGTCAGTCTGCCAAACTCCAACCACCTGTCTTTCTTACTCATCTGCCAGGGAATGGTCCCACCTACTATGGACTGGATCTTCCCAGATCAATTAGATACTTTCCTACAGGCTTGTCTTAACTAATTCTTCAGAGCTGTGCCTAAAGTCTCAGCTGTCAAATGTCAAAGTTGACACCTAAAACTTAATTTCAGCTATCTAATGAAAGTAGAAACAACGACTGTTTTCAAATAGAATGAAGTGATTTTTTTTTTCTCTTCTATCCTTTAAAAACTTATTTTAAAAACCTGTTTTAAGCAATCCTTTCTTGGTGCTTTGTAACAGTGCCCATTTACAAAGGCAGAAGAAAACATTAAATGCTTACAAGGCCACCACCAACACGACCAAGTGGATCTGAAGTTTCGTGTTTTTCTGGGCTGTGTAGTAAGATGTGGCTGAACAGTGCTGACAGGTGGTGGGAGCCCAGCCGCTGATGCCCATCACCAACCATGACCAACGTCCCCTGTGCCCAAAGCTCGAGTTCTCCAAAAACACAGGGGTATTTTGGTTCCTCCTAAAACTTTCTTTAAATATCAAAGTGGGTGAAGCTGTTTAAGATGTGGATAATTTCTTAGGTCAGAAAGATCCGGAACCCTGAAACAAAATGCCAGGGCACTCAGTAGCAGAGATCATGCCTGGCGTGTGAGGCCCAGGCTCAACCCCAGTACTGCAGTGCAAGAGAAATTAAATGCTGGCTCCCGGCTCCCGCAGCATGCCCCTCCAGGTGCTCCTGCAGGGGTGTGCCCCTCCAGTGGTGCTCCTCCAATGGTGCCCCTCCAGGGGTGTGCCCCTCTAGGGGTGTGCTCCAGGAGCTGGCCACAGAGGCCCTGTGGGCTTCCAGCTGCCCAACCAACTACTGAGGACCTACTTCCCACACCTGGAGCACGCAAGCAGATGGAGTGGAGCCTGCTGGCAGCCTCTGACTGACTTAGTTTTGGAGACATTCTCACTCCACAGCCCAGGCTGCCTTGGAATTCACTGTGTAGTACAGGCTAGCCTCAAACTTACAGCCGTGGTATAACCCCAGCCTCCTGTGCCCCTGGGTTATAGGTGTGAGCCACCGTATCCAGCTTATTTGCTTTTAAGGCTACGGGAAATTTTCACCTACACAAGGCAGATATTCTTGCAGCAGCAGCAGCATCTGCAAAGAGCTGGGCGCCAGAGCCTGACAACCACACACAGTGTGAGGGGGTCCTGCCAAGGGTCTCTAGGCACCTGATGGCTCCTACCAAGATCTTCGTCCCCCAACTGATCCCGAGGCTGAGGTTCCTGGAGAAGACAGATTTGCACTTTTGCTCTTGAGATGTAAATTCTCCCAAGCAGCTGAGTGGGGTTCACAAAACAGCTTTGAGTCATTTGTTCTGGAAAACACCTCATGGGTTCCCCAGAACAATCACAGGAAAAGTTTCACCCTCAAGCCGGAAACTCCCTTGGTCTTAAGCTCATCCTCTGAGAGAAATTTACCAACCTCAACCTGTCTCCTTTCAGCCTCTTCCTGTCCATACCATGTGATAGGTGCATCTTTCAACACAAAGGGTTCTGTAAATGCCATCCCTGAGGTGTATGTCCTGGTAGGGTCACTTAGGCTGCCCCTACCAGCTCTCCTTCAAGCTTCAGCACGTGCCTGGCACATTCCTGGTAGTGCTGAACTCCGTTCCAATCTATAGCCAAAACACTGTGCCAAATGTGTCCCAGGAGGAGAATGTTGCAGGAAGTCTTTCCTCTGTTCGTCAAAAATCCCTTTGTGGTCACCAAATGTTACAGGGTCCCTGTTCAGGGGACAAATGTTACAGGAACGACTGTCTCATGTTGCGGAGTTCTTGTGTTCGGGAGTCAAAGATTGAAACCAGAACACGTGTAGAAGATTAAGGTAGAATTTATTAGAGGAGAGAAAGGCTGGAACTCACGGACTCCAGACGTGGAGTGCCGTGAGGGGCTGGGATGGATGCCCTAGAGAACTCATGGACTCCAGGCATGGCATCCATGAGAGGCATGGAGCTAGAAATGGATTCATGGCACTGAGTGCCATGAGGGGCAGCGCCCCTGGAACACTCATGGAATCCATAAGAAACAAGGACCTAAAAAGGAACTCATGTGGCTGCCAGAATCAGACATATTTTTACACCTAGACAAGCCCAGGGAAACTGGCTTTTTTCTCATTGGTTAGCTCTCGTTGGAGCCCAACCCAGTTGCTCCTGGACCCAGGTGGGGCTAGATAGAGGTCAAGTTATTTGTTAGATATGGAGAGTTCATCTCCATAATCCTTTCCTAGGGAAGTTAGCCATCTTATCTCTGGAGGATTGGAGTCAGATCCTCCGCAGGTGTGTTCCTTCTGAGTGATCTCAGAAGAGGGGGATGACCTTCCGGAATTTCAAAGACTTTAGAGACCCATCCCAGCATAGCTGTTCTAATCCTGTTTTAAGAGGACACATGCAGTTTGCTGCCAAACCTCAATTCTGCTGACTTCTTAAAGTAGGTGGTGGCCACTGTGCATTTGTAGAGTCAGAAGTCCAGGTGACTGCCATGGGCCCTGCACCACCAGCTTGGAAAGGTGGCGGCCATGTACAAGGTGCCTTGAATCTGCTACCTGTCCTATACCCATCAACCACTGGACAGACATGTTTTGCATTTGTGTGTACATGGATACATGTCTGTGTGGGTGCACCCATATTTGAGTATGCACAGAGGCCAGAGGTCATGTTTAGGTGTCCATCCCCAGAAGCCATGCACCTTGATTTTTACTGTTGATTTTTTTCCAGTTTGTAGTATCACATACAATCATCAAACTGTTGCTAGAATGTTTACATCTGTTACTGCAAATTCCAAACCCACGAAAGACTCCCTCTGGGAGTCAACATTGGGCTGCCTGGTCGTACTTTAAAAAAAAAAAAATATATATATATATATATATATATACACACACACACACACATACATATATATGGTATGTGTGTGTGTGTGCACGCGCACACGAGTGCGTGGATGTATGTGTGTGTGTGTGTGGTGTGTGTGTGTCTCAGAGGGCACTGTGTGTCCCTGTGGAGGACTAAGGGTGACTTCAGGAATCATCCTGAATTGCTTGTACCTCCTTTTGGCTTTGCTCTGGGATTTCCCAGGCCCCGCCCAGCAGGGCTAGAAGTGAAGCCGCCACCATTTCCACCTGACATTTTTACGTGGAACCTGGGACTGACCTCAATACTTTCTGCTTTCAAGGAAGAGTCTTAACCCCTGAGTCATCTCTCCAGACTGCTGTACCTTTTTTCCCTAATATTTTATTTATTTGTTTATGTATGTATGTATGTATGTATGTATGTGTGTGTGTGTGTGAAAGAGAGAGAGAGAGAGAGAGAGAGAGAGAGAGAGAGAGACACTGTGTGTCCCTGTGGAGAACCAAGACTTTAGGAATCATCCTGGATTGCTTCTACCTCCTTTTTGGGATTTCCCAGGCTCTGAGCATCAGGGCCAAAAGTGCAGGCAGCCTGGCATTTTTTTACTTGGGACCTGGGATTCAAACTCAGGACCTTCTGCTTGTGAAACAGAGTCTTAACTTCTGAGCCATCTTTCCAGAGAGCCTGCTGTGCCTTTTAAAAGTGTGTGTGTGTGTGTGTGTGTGTGTGTGTGTGTGTGTGTGTGTGTGTGTGTGTGTATCAGACGGCACTACATGTGCCTGTGGAGGTACAAGGGTGATTTCAGGAATCACCCTGTGCTAGATCTGGAACCAGTCCTCAAAACTAACCAGAGATCCCGCCCAATAGAACTGAGATAAAACAGATCTGCACCAGAGACCTCACCAAGAATGTTAATAGGATCTGATAAGAAAAACAGATAACTGGGAAAAGAGGGAACCAACCAGTCAAACCCAAAATTCCTTCCTCCCCCCCACTCAAACTGATAAAAGCTTGTACCCCTGACTCCAAAGTCAGTAGCAATTTCCATCTGGAAGGGAAATGGCTGCTCCATGGCTGGAGTTCTGGAAGAGCTTCCCAAATAAAGTCAGTTTTCGAACCTGGGTTTCTGTTCCATCTCCCCTTCTGCTTTCTTCTTTCTTTTTCCAGCACCCTGGATTGCACTACCTCCTCTTGGCTTTGCCCTGGAGTTTTCCAGTCTTTGCCTTCCAGAGCCAGACACAGGCTGCCCCCACTCCCACCCAGCATTTTTAGTGGGCTCTGGGGTATCAATGCAGGACCTCCTGCTTTCCAGATTGGGGTTTCACCCCTGAGCCATCTCTCCAGCACCTTATTGTTTATTTTCGAGACAGGGTGTCTTATTGACCTGCAGCTTGCTGTCTAGTCCAGGCTAGCTAGTTGGTGAGCCTGGGTATCAGTCTCTCCAGTGCTGGATTACAAACTCAATCTCCACCCAGCCTTTTGCCGTGTCCTCAAGGCTGTGCAGCTCACACTGAGCCTACTCCTCTGGTTCTTGCCTTCTGCCTGGCTGCCAATCTCTGGTCGCACTGCCTGTGTATGCCTCCTCGATGCTTAGCTTGAACCAGAGGCTCAAAGGAGGCTGTGGGGTTAATTGGAGAGATCATCAACCTGACTAGAATCAGCTATGACTACAGTCCTTGTGAGACCTGTAGGGATGGCCAATATCTCAGCCAGAGTTGGGTGGCACCTTCTGGCTGTGGTCAGGAAGAAAGGGGGACCAAGGCCAGGTTTGCCCTTGCCAGTTTGCCCTCTGACTAGCTGGTCAGTGTGCTCACCGCTGGCTGCCTCCGCTGGTGTGAGCAGACCCCAGTTTCTACGACCTTCTAACATGGACTGAACACTGGTGCCCTCCAGAACTCCCTCTCCTGGGCCTCCAGTGAGAGTCTGGAGCAGCTGATGTTGGACTTATAGATTTCATTCCACAAACCAATCTAATAAAGCCCTTTGAATATGTCAATCCCTCTGATCTGTTCCTCTAGGGAACATCTGTCCGGTCACAAATGAAACGCTGGGCATTTTCTAGCTCCTGAGAAAATAGATCTGCTTTCCAAGATGCTCTAAGTCTCCTGGCTTCATGTGGACACACACTTTCTTTTCTACTAGGTAAACCGAGGCCTGGGATGGCAGACTGCTGTCAGAAGTGGTCATTCTCACCCATTTTGTTTAGAGCTCCAAGCTCTCCTCACTCTTGCCAATGGGCCCCACCTTGGGCATCAAATGGGCCTGTATCCGTAGTCTCCACCGTGTATGCCTGATGACTCTGCTGTTCCTGTTTGTCTGAACCTCTTCACCCAAGGAGTGTCTGTCCAAATCTGGCCCAAGGTTGAAATCAGGAGTTATCTATCAGGATTCCCAGTCTCCTCCACCTTCCCAGACTGGAACTACTGATAGGCTGCCACACCAGCCAGTACTTAGTGGGATCTAGGGACAAGGCTACATGGCAAGAGCTGTAACTGGAGCCGCCTCCCCATCCCCATTTTGTCCATTTTTTAATGGGTTGTTTTATCAAGTGCTGAGTGCTGGCTGTGCTTCATCTACAAATCACAATCTACAACGTAATTTATACATTTTCCCTGTCTGTGTCTTATCTTTTTTTATTTGGCATGTATGTTAAAGAACATCAAGTTTCTCATTTTATGAAATCCAGTTTACCAATATTTTCTTTCATGGACCAGTTGCAATATCAGTGTTAATCGTTAAGAACCTGCTTAACTGAAAAAAGGAAGATTTTTCTGTTTTTCTTTAGATGAGTTAGTTTCCGGCTCCAGTTGTGATCCATCTCAGGGTAATTTTTGGACATGGTGTGACATCTGCTTCTTACACATCCAGATGTTCTAGTGCCACTTATTGGAAAGACCATTGTCACTTTGCTGAGCTGCCTCTGTCCTGTGTTTGTAACCGACACAAAGCTGCTGGGATCTACAGACCTGTCTCCAGCTCATTCCAGCAGCTCGTGGTCTCCTGGTCTGTAAATTTGCATAATCCTGTGTTTGTTTATTCCAATTTGGTCACACTGCTTATTTTTATGTGTGTTGTAATTTTTGGATCAAAGGATAGAAAGCCTGAGTTTTACCTCTGAGAAGGATTTGGTTCGGAGCAAGACTTCTAGATAAGACTTCTGGGCTGGAGAGGTGGCTCAGGGGTTAAGCCTCTGCCTTGCAGGCGGAAGGTCCTGAGTTCGGATCCTAGACCCCACGTATAGATGCCCGTTGGAAGCGGGGGCGGCCTGTGTTTCCGGTCCTGGTAGGGCAGAGCCTGTGAATCCCGGGGCAGAGTAAACAAGGAGGAAGCGGAGGCGTCCATGGTGATTCCCGAATTCATCCGTGGTTCTACACACACATACACGTATACACGCACACATACACACACACACACACATACACGCGTACAATTGAATAAATAAAAAAAAATTAAAAAAAAAAAGACTTCTGCCAGGTCCTACACCCAAAGCAATGTGGGACCACGTGGATTTAACTCTCTGGAGTGTTCCAGCCCCCTCCAGGGGAGCATGCTCTGGGCCACCCTGAGATCACAGAGCCTTGCCTGCACTACACGTGCCTTTCCTGTCACCATGTGCCAGTCCTTTTGACTTCAATCAACATTGGGCTGAGCGCAGCTTTTGGGGGACCCTCTCTGCATCTGCCTATGTAGGTCCATGTCTTTACTGTGGCTCCTAAAAGTGGGCAACTTCCTCAGAGAGGTATCAGCCACATCATTGAATTCCACTTTACTGTTATCAAAAGGATTCCTTGTGTGTACGTGTGTGTGTGTGTGTGTGTGTGTGTGTGTGTGTGTGTGTGTTCAGATCAGCACCTCAGCAGGAATCTCTCCTCAGCAGCACTCAAGCTGTCAGGTCTGATGCACGGCTACACCCACAGAGTCATCACCAGAGAAGCAGGTGCTGATGACCCAACCTGATGGCATGGGGACCTGCTGCAGATGCGGGGCTCCGGTACTGGGAGATGGCTTAGCGGGTCAAATGCTGGCCACGTGGTGTGAAGATTGGAGTTTTGATCCCCAGGATCCACATAAAGCTGGGTAGGTGTCAGAGACAGGGGATCTTCAGAGCAAGCTGACTGCTAGACTGGGCAATTGGCAAGCTCCGGGTCGGACTGAGAAAACCCACCTCTGTAGGTAAAGTGGAGAATGATCAAAGAAGACACCACACCAGCTCAGGGTCTTCAGTGCACATGCATGTGCACACCCCACATATGCATACTACACATACGGGAGGGGGGTAACCTTCAGAGTTGAAAACTACTCCCCGAAGTCCTGGGGTCTGGTTGCCACTATGGTCTGATGGAGACGGCCTCCTGGCCAGCTCCTTTACCCCATCTTCTGAACCACCACCTTAGGCCCTGACTTTGATGAACTGGCCTGAGACAGGTGGAACCCAGTGTTATCCTGGGGAGTGCACTTCTGAGGGGGCTGGCAGGTTCTGGCCTCTGGAGCCCGTGGAGACAGCTGGTCTGGCACCTAGACAACGCAGTAGTGTAGTGTAGTAGTGTAGAATGTGGAAGCCCCTGGAACTCAGAGCAAAGTTAAAAGGTGGCCTGGATTGCTGACTGAAGGCTGGCCACCCCGAACCCTCCCATGAGAGTTGAAGGGGAGCTCGCCAAGCACAGGGTGGATGACACTGAACCCCCCCTCCCCCAGGCAGGCCCAGTTTTTCTCAATGCAACACATCCTAAGTGCCCCACCCGTCAGCCAGCAGGCAAGGCAACTGGTCGCCTGGTCGGCGTGACCCTCACAGCCAGGGTGCGGGACGAGTCAGTGATGATTCCAGAGCCAGTGGCTGCACAGGCTGGGTCTGCCCACTCCACTGTCCCTTGCACGTTTTCTCACAAGTCACAACCAGTGGTGATCCTGGTGCCGCTGAGCCCAGGCCCTGCTAATCTTCATTCAAAAAGCAGGTGGATCCAGGAGGCGGGGCAGACCACCCTAGAGGCAGGATGCTTGGCCCCCTGGCAATACTACAGTGACTGCCAGGACTCACTTCCTTTGCAAGGCTGCCCTTGGCCCGCAGGAACCAACTCACTCGGCTTCCTCTCCTGGAGAGGAGGGGGCATAGCCAGCAATCCACATGAATGACAGGTTGTCATCTGCACCAGGGGCAGCCCCGGGGCAGGCCGACCTTAAGGTCCTCCTTGCCTTCTACTGCACCTCAGCCTGGGTTGGCTCCAGCCACCACCTGGGCCTTCTTGCTCATGGTGACCAGTCTCAACCCAATGTCCTCCCACCACTCCTTGCCTTCACTCTAGTCAGAACACAGTGGCTGAACTTGGCCTGGAGGCCTGGGGCCACAGTCTCTAGCCCCCCACCCACACGAGGGTGGACAAAGGACAAACAGGACCCAAGGAAGGTTGGAATTGCTTTTATTGAGGGGCGGACACCGCTGGGCCCCGCCCATGGTCAGGTTAGTGTTCTGCCTGGCACCTCCACCTGCTGTCCGCCCAGGATTAGTGGAACATGCAAAGCTCACTCAGAAGGAGGCGAGGGCTGGAGAGGAGGGTGGCACTGGCCAAGTGCCTATGTTGGCACAAAAGGGGGCCAGAGCTCCCTAGGAGCACAGAGGGTGGCGGCAACCATGGAGGGATTCCACAGGCTCGAGGGGCCACTGGGCCCACAAGGGAGGAGAGAGCCAAGATCTGCAGAACCCCTCAGCCCTGCTCAGCCAGAATGTCCATCTTCCACCCTGGGTCTGGGTCCTTAGGGTGTGGGCATGAGGGAGGACACAGAAGGCACTTACAAGGGGGAGTTGAGATTGGAAGGCCGGGGTCTTGGGAAGTGTCCGGGTTGGGCAGTGAGCCCCAAAGTCGAGCTCCAGCAGCTGAGCAATACACTGGGGTCGGCCCAGGCCACATCTTCCCATAGGGAAGGGGCTTCCTTGGGCAGCCTGCAGGGGACGGTTGGCTCCAGACCCTTCCCTGGCCACCAAGACCTATGGAACGAGCAGGGCCATTCAGGGAAACAGACTGGGGAGAAGACGGCCCAGAGCAGGGGCCCCAAGAGGACCACAGGCTGTCGGCTGATGGGACCGACAGAATCATCCTTGGCAGCTGGGACCGGCAGGTAGGCGTCCAGTGGGGTTGGCTTTAAGGGGCTGGTGGCCTCTCCCTGACCGGAACCCTTCTGGTGGAGACAGGAGCCATTGGCTGGGTGCCCAGCGCTGGATCCTCCAAGGCACCTGGCTGTGGTGAGTGGCAGGTAAAGGGAGTGGGAGACCCGAGGGGAGTGAGATGGTCAGTGGTGCTGAGTCAGCCCCACTCCCAAGACTCAAGCTGCTGGGGCAGCACTTATGTGTATATATATATATATATATTGATGTGTTAGTCTCATCTTTTTGGTTAAACTTTAGGCACCACTTGGGAGGAAGACATCTTTACACGTTAAAGTAAGACCCCAGAGTCTTGGCGGGGAGCCTGGCCACATGCAGAGCAGGAAGACAAGACACAGGCAGGGGGTCAGGCCACTGCAGACTCAGGGCCCCCAAGGGAGGCCGAAGGCCCAGAGGCGTAGCGGCGGCCATAGCCCGAGGAAGAGTAGGAGGACGAAGAGAAGGTCATGGAGAAGCCAGAGCCTGTGGCATCGAAGCTGCCGCGGCGGGAGCCAGGCCCGGGAGCCCGTGCGGGAGCCCGTGCGGGAGCCGGTGGTGGAGCCTGAGCCACTGACGCTGTAGGGGCTGTAGTAGCCCTTGCTGGACTGAGCAGCAGCCTCCAGCAGCCGCAGCCCCGTGCCCTCCTCCACCATGCTGCGGTCCAGGGCATCCTTGTATGAGATCTTCAGCTTGGTCTTGGGACACGTGAGGTACTTTGAGTAAGCGTTGACATCACGCAGCTTCTGGGCTGTGCGGGCATCCACGGTGCCACGCTGCAGGGCCTCATCTAGGGGCACACGGCTGGGTGTGTCAGGCTCGATCAAGCCGCCGGTCAGGTACTGAACCTCCAGGAAGCGCTGGCCTGCCTCGTAGTAGAGCCAGCCCTTCTTCAAGGCCTGGGCAGCCGACATCTTGGTCTTGGTGCGTGGGTCCTCAAACCCACAGAAGGCCTTCTGGGCCAGGTTGATGCGGTCCACCATGATCTTGTCCACCAGGCCCTTGTTGACGGCCTCAGTGACCGGGAAGCGCTCACCGGTGCTGGGGTCGATGATGCCCCCAGTACAGGCCTGAGCTTCCAGCAGCCGCTGCCCAGTGATGTTGTCCACCAGGTTGCGGTGCATGGCCTCCGTGATGGACACCTTCTCTAGTGTCTCTGTGTCCAGGATGCCAGCCACTGGCCCTGTCTCCTCAGTGGGGTCAGACCAGGAGGCCAGCTGGGTCCTGGACACGGCTGGGCTGATGGGGTACGAAGAAGATGAGCCCACCGAGGAAGAGCGGGAGCGGAAGCCGCTGGCATTGCCTGAGAGCATGTCAGCAAACTCAGTGATGGAAAGCGTGCCTGCACGGTACTGGTCTAGCGCCGAGCGATCGATGAGGTTCTTGGTGATGGCATCGTCAATATCGTACTGGCGGCCAGAGCGGCGGTCAATGATCATGGATTTGACCACGCCGTCCGAGGAAGAGATGGTGATCTCCTCCCACTCGCACTCCTGCTCTGACAGTTCCAGGTAAGTCTGGTGGTCGATGAGGCCCTTGCGGTAGGCCTCGTAGACTGACATCTCCTTGCCCGTCTCAGGGTCCACGATCACCACTCGGCGCTTGCGCACTGAGGACTTGGACGACGTCTTCCGCTCCCTCCTCTTCTCCTTCAGCGGCAGGAGGCACAGACCCGTCTGGGGGTCAGTGATGCACCGCTCCATCAGCTGCAGGTAGGTGAGGTTCTCCTCTGTGTTGGGGTCGAAGAAGCCCTTGGTGTCGTCCGAGGGGTCGGTCAGGATTTCGTTCATCTCCTCATCAAAGAGGCCTCGCTGGTAGGCCATCTCCACCGGCAGCCGGTGGCTCTCCTCAGGGTCGATGATGCCGCCCGTGGCGATCTGGGCCTCCAGCAGGCGGATGCCGTGGTCCTTCAGGATCAAACCCTTCTTCATGGCCTGGAAGAGGGAGATGAGCTTCCCAGAGTAGGGATCCTTGTACCCAGTGACGGCGCGCTCGGCGGACAGCAGCTTGTCCTTGAACTCAGGGCCCACGATGCCCATTCGCACAGCTTCCTCTACAGTCAGCTTGAGCCCCTTGATGGGGTCAATGACGTAGCCCGTGGCCGCTTGTGCTTCCAGGAGCTCAAAGGCTGTACCGGGGCGGATGATGCCCTTCTTCATGGCCTGGTACACAGAGAGCCGCTCCTTCGTGGCATCCACGAAGACGCCGGCAATGCAGCTGGTGCCCTCCAGGAACTTCTGCAGGTTCTTGGTGACCTCCTCGATGGAGGCCAAGCCCTCCTGCAGCTGCAGCGCCGTGGCCTCGTCCATCACCTGTGAGCGCACCAGCTCTTCCACGGTGATCTGCTTGCGCAGGCCTCGGAAGGTCAGCTTGCGGGCATCTGAGAGCGGCAGGAGCATCTGGCCGCTCTTGTCGTCTCGGCGGCACCTCTTGAGCAGCTGCGTGTAGCTGAGACGCTCATCAGTGGATGGGTCCACATAGCTGCGCACCTCACTGGGCTCTGACAGCTGGTCGTGCGTGTCCTTATTGATGTACCCACGCTGGTAGGCCACTTCCAGGGGGAGGTGGAAGCCCAGGCGCGGGTCCACGATGCCACCTGTGGCCAGCTGGGCATCCAGGAGCCGCAAGGCCTCCTCAGCAGGAATCAGGTCTTTCTTCATGGCCTGGAAGAGGGAGATGGTCTGCTCGGTGTAAGGGTCCCGGTACCCAGTAACAGCCCGCTCTGCAGAGAGCAGACGGTCATGCAGCTCGGGGCCCACCAGGCCCTTCCGCACAGCCTCGTCCACAGTCAGCCGCTCGCCTCTCACAGGGTCCAGAAGGAAGCCCGTGGCAGCCTGTGCTTCCAGGAACAAGCGGGCCGCCTCGGCGCTCAGCAGCCCCTTCTTAAGGGCCTGGTAGATGGTCAGCGTCTGCCTGGAGCCAGGCAGGTAGACGCCAGCCACTGAGCCTGTGCCATAGAGGTAGCGCCAGGCAGACTCCTTCTCCAGAACCTCGCGCAGGCTCGTGGTGCCCTCCCGGAGCAGGTTGTAGGTCTCGAGAGAGATGATGCGGGCTTCGTACAGGTCCTCTGCTGTGAGGCGGCGGCGCACATAGTCATAGGAGGCAAGGTTCTGCTGGCGGATGATCTCCGTCTTCTCGATGATCTCGATGATGATGATGATCATGCGTTCCTTAGTTACCCGGCCAGGCCTGGAAGTCGGCCATGAGCTGGGCTCGCTGATCCTCAGGGATCATGTCCGACTGCATCACTTCCCACAGGGACATGGTGGAACCACCCCGGCTGCCGCCACCAGGGATGTCGATCTGCGTCTCCTGGAAGGCCCTCCTGGTCTCCTCCTCAGTGTACACCTGTGTGGTCTCCACCACTTCGGTCTTCTCTGCACCTTTTAGTGGCAGGAGGCGCAGGCCCGTCTCAGGGTCCTCCACGCAGCGCTCCAGCAGCTGCAGGTAGGTGAGATTCTCGTGGGTGTTGGGGTCGAAGAAGCCCTTGGTGTCGTCGCTGGGGTCGGCCAGCACGCGGTTCATCTCCTCATCAAAGTAGCCGCGCTGGTAGGCCACGTCCACGGGCAGGCGGTGGCTGTGCACGGGGTCGATGATGCCGCCCGTGGCGATCTGGGCCTCCAGCAGGCGGATGCCGTGGTCCCTGAGAACCAGGCCCTTCTTCATGGCCTGGAAAAGGGAGATAGTGTTGCCTGAGTAGGGGTCCTTATAGCCAGTGACCGCCTTCTCTGCTGACAGCAGCTTCTCGTGGAGCTCGGGGCCCACGACTCCTGCCTTCACGGCCTCATGGACATACAGACGTTGGTTCCGTACAGGATCCACCAGAAAACCAGTGGCTGCCTGGGCCTCTAGAAGCAGAGTGGCTGTGCTGGGCCTCAGCAGGCCTCGGCGCATGGCTTCATAAATGGTCACTTTCTCTTTGGAGTCCTCCAAGTAGATGCCGGCCAGGCAGCCACTGCCCTGAAGGAGCGTCCGCACGGAGTCTACCTCTGACAGATCCTTGACAGATGTCTTCCCATCCTTCAGCTGTTCAAACTGTGATCTGCTAAGGATCCTGGCAGCGAGGAGCTCACTGGCAGGCACAGGAGCACGGAGACCGCTGAAGGACAGCCGCTCCTGCCGCTGGGTCTCCACCTCCTCGATGATGGTGATGAGGATCTTGATGACCTTCTCCACGGTGACCTTGCCTGTCTGGAACTGCCGCAGCAGCTCCAGCCGCTGCTCTTGTGTGAAATACTCAGAGCTCATCAGCTCCCACACTGTCACTGCCCTGCCCTTGAAACTGCCCACGGGGACGTCGACTGTGGCCTTCTCAAAGGTCTCTCTGGCCTGGAGCTCAGGAGAAGATCTCTTCTTGACGGGCCCGGGTGGCCTTCTCTGAGAGTGGCAGTAGGCTGAGCCCGGTCAGCTGGTCAGGTTGGCATCGCTGCTGAAGCTGGCAGTACGTGACCGGCTCCCGTGTGCTGGGATCGAGGTAGACTCTGGCATTGTCCTTGGGTGCTGACAGGGCCCTGTTAGTCTCTTTGTCCAGGTAGCCTCGGGCATAAGCAACATCCACAGGCACACGGTGGCTCTTGCTGGGGTCCACGATGCCACCAGTGGACAGCTGGGCATCCAGAAGGCGGAGACCCTGTTCTCTGGGGATGAGGCCCTTCTTCAGGGCCTGGAACAGGGAGACGATCTGTCCTGAATAGGGGTCCCGATAGCCTGTCACCGCCTTCTCGGCCGACAGCAGCTTCTCATGTAGCTCAGGACCCACCAGGCCCGCACGCACCGCCTCATCCACAGTCAGCCGGGCACTAGTGCTGGGGTCAATAATGTGCCCTGTGCCAGCCTGGGCCTCCAGCAGGGGCACAGCCACATCTGGCTGCAGCAGGTCTTTCTTCAGCGCCTCGTAGATGCTCAGCTTCTGCCCCGATTCCTCCAGCCACAAACCCGCGATGACATTGGTGCCCCGCAGGGCCTGCCGCACACTGTCTGTCTCAGCCACCTCCCGCACAGAGCGCTCGCCACGCTGCAGGTGCTGGTAGAGGTCGTGGTCAATGATGCCGCTCTCCAGCAGCTCGGCAGCGGGCACAAGGGCACGAAGCCCCTGGAAGCAGAGCTGGCTCTTCCGCTCGTGTTCCTCCACCACCGTGATGACAACCTTGATGATCTTCTCCACTGTGATGCGGCCTGTGCGGAACTGCCGCAGCAGGTCGCGCCGCTGTTCTGCCGTGAAGTACTCCGAGTTGATGATCTCCCAGATGGTCACGGTCTTGCCCTGGAACTTGCCGAAGGGCGCAGATACGGTGGCCTTCTCAAAGACATCTCGGGCTTCCGAGTCAGTGTACACCAGCTCACCACCCTTGGCAGCCTTATCTGTGAGTGGCAGGAGGCGCAGGCCCGTCTCAGGGTCCTCCACGCAGCGCTCCAGCAGCTGCAGGTAGGTGAGGTTCTCGTGGGTGTTGGGGTCGAAGAAGCCCTTGGTGTCGTCGCTGGGGTCGGCCAGCACGCGGTTCATCTCCTCATCAAAGTAGCCGCGCTGGTAGGCCACGTCCACGGGCAGGCGGTGGCTGTGCACGGGGTCGATGATGCCGCCCGTGGCGATCTGGGCCTCCAGCAGGCGGATGCCGTGGTCCCTGACGATGAGGATCCTTCTGCATGGCTTGAAAGAGGGAGATAGTGTTGCCCGAGTAGGGGTCCTTATAGCCAGTGACCGCCCGCTCAGCCGACAGCAGCTTGTGGTGCAGCTCAGGGCCCACGACTCCCTCCTTCACAGCCTCATTGACAGTCAGACGCCGGTTCCTCACAGGGTCCAATAGGAAGCCCGAGGCTGCCTGGGCCTCAAGCAGGATGAGAGCCGTGCCAGGACTCAGCAGCTGCCTCTGCAGGGCTGCATACACAGTCAGTTTTTCATTGGTGGGCTTCAACAGCAACCCTGCAATACTGCTGCGGCCCTTCAGATACTGGCGCACGTCCTCCCGCTGTGTGAGCTCGGCCACTGTGGTGTGGCCCTGTGCCAGGCGCTGCAGCTCCTCCGCACGAAGGATGCCAGCTTCCTGCAGTCTCTGTGCTGGCACCCTCTGACGTAAGCCCTCGAAGGAGTGCTCAGGCTCCACGTCCCCGGCTGGGCCGTCCAGGGCATCTCGGCCATTGGGAAGGGCCTTCGTGGCAGCGGCCTGTGAGGAGACCATCTCCTCTGAGTGTGCCAGGGCAGCCCGGTGCGCTTCCTCTAGCCGCTGCAACTGCTCCCGCAGCCTCTGGTTCTCCTCGGCCAGAAGCTTCTCCTGCTGCTGCCGCTGCTGCTCCAGACGCTGCAGCTCCTCCTGCTTGCGCCTCACACCCTCCTCTGCCTCCCGCTGCCGCCGCCGGGCCTCCTCCATGCTGGCCACCAGCTCCTGCTTCTCCTGCTCCATCTGCTGCTGCTGCCGCTGCTGCTCCTCACGTAGCTGCTGTGCCTTCGCCACCTCGTCCTGGAAGAGTTGCTGCAGCTTGGCCTTCTCCTGCTCAATGAAGCGCTCCCGCTGCAGCAGGCTATCCTTCTCAGAGAGGAAGCTCTTCTGTAGGGCCTGCGTCTCCTGCAGCATCTGCTCCTGCTGAACAGTCTGTATCTATAAGGATGGGACAGGAGGACAGCGATCAGAACAGAGCAAGAGGGTGTACTCACCACCCCTCAAGGGCATGCCCCACCCAGCCTGCCCGCCTGCGAGGAGGGAAGGCAGGCGGTACCTCCTCAGACTTGAGCTGAAGCAGCTTGGCCTCCTGCTTCAGCTTCTCCTTCTCTCGCTCCAGCTCAGCGATGGCCTCCCTCAGGCGCTCGGCGTCATGGTCACTCTGCTGTCGCTGGATCTCGAGCGTCTGGACCAACGTCACTTTCTCTTGTGTGGCCAGTTCCGTGCGGTGCAGCTTCTCGCCAATCTCCTCTGCCTGTTTCCGGAAACGTTGAGCATCCTCCTCCGCACGGGCCTGTGCCCGGCTCATCTCAGCCATGCGAAGCTTGAGGCGCTCGGCCTCTGCGCTCATCTCCAGCTGCCGCTGCCGCTCCGCCTCCAGTGTGCGCTGGAAGCCTTGTGTCTCCTGTTCCAGCTGCTGCGCCATCTGCTCCTTGTCCTCCTGCAGACGCCGGGCCTGCTCCTGAGCAAGTTCTTTCTGCTGCTGCAGCAGCTCGGCCTCGGCCTTCAGCCGTGTGGCCTCCTGCACTGCCTGCATCTTCTCCTTGAGCATCTTCTCAGCCAGGGCCCGCTGCTGTGCCAGGTCCTCCTCTGCCAGCTGCCGCAGCCGTGCGGCCTCCTGCGCTGCCACACTCAGTCGCGCAGCCTCTTCCGCCACCTGCTTCATCTTCTCGGCCTCCTCCTCCAGGAAGCGCTGCGTGTTGTCCTTGTCACGCAGGATGAGTGCACGGTTCTCAGCCTCAATGCGCGCCTTGAGCTTGCCCAGCTCTTCCATCTGCACGCGCACAGAGAAGAGTTCCTCTTCCACCTGGCTGCGCTGCCGGGCTGCTTCTGTCACCTCAGCCTTCAGACGCTGCAGCTCCTCATCCAGGATGCTCTTCTGGTGGTCCGTCTCCTCCAGCTTCAGTCTCAGTGTGGTCAGCTCCTGCTCTACCTGAGCCTTTTGCCGCAGGGTCTGCTCTGCGAACCTCTTGTGCTTCTCCATCTCTGCGTCAGCTGCCTGCTTCTGTTTCAATGCTGCCTGTTCTGCCTGCGCCCGCCGTGCAGCCTCCTGCTCGGCGTCCTTGCGCAGCTTCTCTGCAGCAGCCTGTGCCTGAGCCCGGGCCTGTGCCTGCTCCTCAGCTGACTGCTTCAACCGCTCTGCCTCCTCCACTTGCCGCCGGGATTGCGCTGCCTCCCGCTCCGCCTGTTCCCGGGCCTCCTCGGCTTCTTCCGCAGCCCGCCGTGCAGCCTCTGCCTCACTGCGCAGCCTTTCCAGCATGCTTTGCTCTTGCTGCAGCGTCTGCTGCAGCTCCTCCTCCCGCTGCTGTACTGCAAAGGCATGCGCCTTCTCCTCCGCCTGCAGCCGCTTCTGGGCAGCCTCCTGGGCCAGCTGCAGCTGCCGGGCCGACTCCTGTTCCGCGCGCTCCCGCAGGCGCCGGGCCTCCTCCACCTTGGCTTTGAGCCTCTCAACCTCCTCCAGCGCTGCCTTGCGCTGCCGTGCGGCTTCTTCTTCAGCTGCCAAGCTCTTCTGCACACGCTCCTCTGCCTCGCGGCGCCTCTGTTCCTCTTCGGCCGCCAGCTGCCGCTGCCGAGCAGCCTCCAGCTCTGCCTGCTCCTTGCTGCGCATGGTGTCCTCCGCACTGCTTCGAATGCGCCCCAGCTCCAGCTCCAGCTCTGCCTTGCCGGCGGCTGCCTTCTCAAAGCTCACCTTCAGCGCCAGGATCTCCTCCTCCACCTGCCTCCGCTGCCTCAGTGTGTCTTCCACCAGCCCCTTCTGCCGCTCCAACTCACTCTCAGATGCCTTGCGCAGCTGAGCCAAGCGCTCCTCGATGTCGGCCTTGTGCAGCGCAGCCTGCTCTTCCAGCCGCCGCCGCTGGAAGGCTTCATCTTCGGCCAGGCGCCGAAGACGCTCATTCTCTGCCTCCTTCTCTTTGAGCGCAATCTCTGCCTCGGTCTTGAGCCGTGTGGCCTCACTTATGGCGGCCAACTTCTCAGCAAGCACCCGCTCAGCCTCGGCCCGCTGGCGAGCTGCGTCCTCCTCTGCCAGTTGCCGCTGCCGCTTGGCCTCCTCAGCAAGGGCGCGCAGGCGGGCAGCCTCCTCCGCCAGTTCACGAAACCGGCCGGCCTCAGCCTCCAGCCGCTGCTTGGACTTCTCACTGGTGGAGCGAGACTCTTCCTCAGCTCGCGCCTTGCTGGCCAGCAGCACCTCCATCTCCGCCCGCACCTTGGCCAGCTCGGCTTCCAGTTGCTGGCGCTTCTGTGTGGCCTCCGCCGCCTCGCGCTGCAGCCGGGCCAGCTCCTCTTCCAGCAGCTGCCGCTGCTGCTCGCCCTGCTCCGTCTCAGCTCGCAGCCGGATCAGCTCCTGCTCTGCTGCCAGCCGCTGCTGCGCTGTGCCCTCTGCCAGCTGCCGCTGCTTGTCCAGCTCCTGCTCAGCCAGCTCCCTCTGCCGCACGGCCTGCTCCTCCGCCTTGCCGCGCCGACGCGCCTCGCGCTCGGCCTCCTCCTTCTGCTTCTCAGCCTCGGCCTGCGCCAGGCTCTTCTGCTGCGCCACCTCTTCAGCCTGCAGCCGCAGCCGCAGTGCCTCGTTGGCTTTCAGCTGCCAGCGCTCCAGCTCCCGCTCAGCTTCCTCTCGGGCACGCTCGGCCTCGGCTTGCTGCTGTGCGTGCCGCTCAGCTTCCTCCCGCAACTGTGCCACCGTCACGTGCTCTTCCTGCAGGGTACGCTCCAGCTGCGCTGTCTTCTCCGCAAAGGAGATGCGTTTGCTCTGCAGCTCCGCCTCAGCGCTACGCTGGGCCGTCTCCAGAGCTACCTGCACCTGGCGTGCCCGCTCAGCCTCAGCCTGCCTCAGACGCCGCTCAGCCTCCTCAGCCTGCAGCCGAAGTTCCTCCAGGGCTTGCAGGGCCCGCTGCTTCTCTCGAGCAGCCTCGGCCTCCGCTTTCACACGAAGGGCCAGCTCTGCCTCTGCCTGCCGCTTGCGCTGGCTCTCATCCTGCACCTGCCTGCGCAAGCGCTCGGCTTCCTCCTGAGCCTGCCGCTTCTGAGCCTCTGCCTCCTCGGCCCGTGCGCGCAGGGCCTGCAGCTCGCCCTCGGCCCCGCCTCGCTGACGCTCAGTGGTCTCCAGCTGTAGCCGCACCACTCTGATCTCTTCCTCAATACGCAGCCGGCTGCGTTCGGCCGCCTCTACCTGCTGTGCCTTGGCCTGGATCTCGGCCTCTGAGCTCTGCCGCAGATGCTGCAGCTCCTCTTGGATGCTGCGCTTCTGCTGCTGTGCATCCACTGCTGCCTCCTCACGACGTGTCACCTCCTCCTGCATGCGTCGCTGCAGTTCCTGCGCCTCCAGCTCTGCCTGTGCCTTGGCCTGGGCATGCGCCTCAGCTAGCTGCCGCTGCTTCTCCAGCGCAGCCTCCACCTCGGCCAGTCGCTCCCGCTCCTCTGCCCGATGCTGCTCAGCCAGCCTCTGCGGCCATGGCAGAGAGAGGGAGAGAACCAGAGACAGGGTGAGCGAGGGGCAGGACCAGGTGCGCTCGCACGACACGGCACCGGCACAGTTCACTGGGACAATACAGTAGGATCAGAGAGGTCCCAGCCCGTCCAAGGAGACAGCGTGCACCCTCCCAAGGCACTCGAGCAGCGAGCAGAGCCAGCCCCACCATGCTCACCAGCCTGGGGAAGGAGGCCTAGGCGTCCTCCCCTCTTCCCGCAGACAGGCCATGGAGACGGATGGACAGGGGGGAGGAAGAGAGAAAGAGAGAGAAAGCAAAGCAGGAGGCTCGCAGGCCCTGCAAGCCATACCCATCACAGTCCTGCCTGAGTTCTGCCAATCCCACTGTGCCTGGCTCCTATCTGGGACCTACCCCTCACAAGGGGGCTGTTCCTAAAGCCCAATGGGCTGGGGCAAGCAGAGTCAGCCAGAGAGGGACAGCAGTGCAAACCAGATCTGCTTTGAAGGTTGTTTAGCTGACAGACCCCAGGCTTTAGACAGGCCAACAGCTGCTCAGCTGCTCAGAAGGTAGGAGGAACTGGTCAGATGGCACCCTGCCTGGCCCAGGTACCCTGAGAAGTGCTCCTCCAGTCCCTGTGACTCCAGGAGGAGTACACATGTGAGCCAGAGGGAAGCGGTGGGAACATACACTGGCAGGACAGCCACCGTGGGGAAAGCAGTGCGGTGCCAGGCGGGTCAGGGGTGAGGGAAGCCTGGGCAGCCCTGTTGGGTAGGTACTAGGCAGCACCAGGCAAGAGCGTGGGGTGAACTGCAATGAGTAGTGTAGAGAGGCTGCATTTGGGATGGGGCTGTAGAGCTTCTCCCGCCCCGCCCACATGCCCCAGCCATACCTCTTCTTCTTCCATGCGGCGCAGTGTTTCACTGATAAACTTGATGTACTGACTTGTGAGTGTGGTCAGCTCACTGTAGCGTGTACGCAGGTCCACATACTGAAAGAAAAGCCAGTCAGTCCTGCCAAGAGCTGACCCCTTAGGCTCACTCAACCCCTTGTCCAGTGCAGGCTTAGGTGACTGGCTTCCTACCTCCTGGATGATGCTCTCTGACCCAGACTGAACCTTGGGCTTCTTGGCTGGAGAGGCCACAGGCTCCAGCTGTGCCTTGTAGGTGACCAACTGGAGCTCATAATCCTGTGGGCACACACTGCTGTCAGCTGGCTGCCTGGACTTACCCTCTGGCCTCCTTTGCAAGGTTTTTCCAGGGCCAGTCCAGCCTGAGTGGGGTGTCATCCCAGAGTCCAAGGCCTGTTTGCCTGGCCAGCGTGCCTGGGTCATGGGTTTTGGAATAGGCAGCTGGGAGGCCTCACCTTGATAGCATTGATGTACTGCTTGGCAAACCGCTGGCACTCCTCAACCTTCTCACTGTGCCGCTCGATCTCTTCTAGTAGGGCCTGAGGACAGAGGGTGGTCAACACCGAGCTTCAGGCTGACCCTGCCACCGCCTGCCAAGGCTGTCCCAGGCCTACCTTCTCCTGCCGCAGCTGTTCCTGGGCGGCTTGGCTGTTGGCCAGAGGCATAGCCTGGATCTGCTCCTGCCGCTGCTTGGCATCCTGCAGCCAGGCACTCAGTGGGTCCGCACTCCCTCGGTAGTACTGCAGCTGGCGGCCTAGCTGCTGGAGCTCTCGCTGCCGCACGTCGGTCTGCACCAGCACAGCCTGCCAGCGCTCCAGCAGCTGAGAGACGCGCTCTCGCCAGCGTTCCACCTCCACGTCCCGCTCACCATGGCGCTGCTGCAGCCGCTCACCCACCTCCTGTGCCCCCCGCAACTCGTCTCTCAGGGTGTCAAACACAGGCTGCTGAGCCTCAGCCTGAGCCCTCAGCTTCTGTTGGGCACAACACAGTAGGGGACATATTAGCAGGGACCCCCATGACGCATGCCCCCAATGAAACACAAGACCCCATGCAGTACCTTCAGTGAGGCCTTGGTGGCCTCAAGCTCTGGGAGGGTGGCAGGTACCATCTGGGCCTCCTTGAGCTGCTCTTCGTGGGCCTTGAGGGCCTCCTCAGCCCCCTGGGTACTTCGAATCACCAGGCTGATGGTCTTGAGCCTGGGTGAGAGATTGCAAGGCTCAGAGCCAGGGAATGCAAGGGTTCAATCAGCCTTCAGCCACTGTGTGCCCTTTGCCAAGCCCAGTCCCAATCTCAGCACAGCCCTGGTAATAGGCAAACCCCTGTAGTCAAAGGCTTCGGGCAGAACAGAGAGATTTGAAAAGGTAGTCACTTAAGCTCCAGATGAAAAACCTGGAAGGAGAAAGCTAGGAACAGCAGACTCCAAAGCCCTGAGACAGGTGGTATCACCTACAATGTAGTTCACAGGCTTCCGGCTTAAGACTGCCTGAGCAAACCCCAGTGGGAAGGGTACCGTGTGCCCATAGTCATGTTCCTCTCAAAGTGTGTCAGCATTTGTGAATAAAGGGTGGATGGACTAGAATAATATAAAAGGCAATGAATGCAAGAAAATTTCAGGGTCTCTGGGGCCTGAGAATGCACCTGCTATGCCTCTGAAGATGACCACACGGAAGTAAACAGAAGGAATGGGCAAAGCCCTGCAGCTGAGATAGACAGAAGCGGCTGGGCCTGGGAGGACGCTCACACCACTGAGATAGAGCTCAGGCAGGGAATCGGGAGGCTTGGGGAGCCTCTGGCCACCTCGCCCCAACTCACCCACTGCTCCAGCCCTGACTGTTGCTTCCAGGGCTGCACTGTTCCTCAAGAAGTTCCTGCTAATCTCTCCAAGCACATCCCACTGACTCCCTTCTTCTTGCAAAGCTGCTGACACCCCCTATGTGGTAGGTCCCTCCCTCTGGCCTGACCCCTGCCTCCAGGCAGCCCTTGCTTCAACGACCTATGCTCCCTTCTGCCATTCTTTGTTGTAACTAGTTGTCTCCCCTCACTCCTCACAGGGCTGGCTGGGACTCACAGATCACCCTGCAATCTTAGCACCCAGTGAGCAGCACCTATCCCCACATGTCACATCCCATCATCAAGACAGTCCGTGGACACCACCCACAAAACACAAGACCTGAACTCTTCCCACCACTCCAAGACTGATACTATGCACCCTCACTCCCCACCTCCCCACCCCCCCACCCCGCATCAGATAGATCACTCAATAGCCCTTCATCCTTCCCCCATCCTTTTTCTGCTCAGAACATGCCTCATACTACAACCTGAACCACCCAGTCAGTCCCTCAGCCTGCACAGGGATACTCACTTCTCAAGATAGATTGCAGACAAGCTTCGGACCTGCTCCAGCTTGCCCAGGGTCAATTCCAGCTCAGAGCGCAGTGTTGGAGTGGCAGGTGATGGTTCAGGCAGGGCCAGGACCTTCTCAGCCTCGGCAGAGAGCCGGGCAACCCCCTTTCCCAGCCCCTCCACCTCAGCTTGTGCTTTCTGTAGACAGACAGTGTAGAGACACAATGACCAGCAGAGCCCAACTCCCAGCACCCTTTGAATATGAGGGAGGCGAAGGGGTCTGGAGGAATGGAGGGGGGAGAGCGCCTGCCTGCTGCTCAGCGATGCGTTGCGCACACTCCCTCGCAGGCTCCTTGTCCAGTGGTAGCCGCAGGCGGTGCACAGTGCGAGTCTCACAGGCCTCCAGCTGCAGTCGGATATCTCTGAGCTCCGAGATGCAGCGCTGACAGCGAGACTCCTCCTGCTCGCCTAGGGTGCAACTAGGTCGCTCAGATGCCAGCCCACGGCCAGCTACCTGCACCCCACCAGGCCCACCTTCCTATCACCCCACCAGGTGTGGCAGTCCATACCCTGCTCCAGACTCTGCAGCAGCTGCTGGTAGTGGCGGCTGCAGGAGCCATAGTCACGTTCTGCTGCCAGTCGGTCCTCAGGCCCAAAGCCGCCAGCATCCTGGCTGTCCCGCAGGAAGGCTTGATAGTGCAGCTCTAGGTTACGCAGTGCTTGGCGCTGCTCCTCTGGCTTCAGTGTACGGAACTAGGGGCAGCACACCAGACTGAGCTTGGGGCCAGAGAGTTGGTGCCCATGAGACACTATCTCCCTTCCCCTCCACAGTGCCCATGGCCAGTGTGCAGTCCTACCGTCACCAGGGACCAGGAACGGATGAGCTGTATGTCGCGGCTGAGGCTCTGCCATGCCAGGAGACTCTTCATGTCCACATGCAGCTGGTGCCACAGTGCAACTAGGGCCTGGTGTTGGGCCTCCAGCCTAATAGACAAGGGCACGGTTAGTGTCTGCAGTGCTCCCCATTGTTCTGTCCACAGAACCCCTCCAAGCCCTAGAGCCCCAGATTGCCCACCTAGCGATGGCCTCCTGGGCCTCCTGGTTGGGTGGCGGCACAAGGAAGCACACAGAAGGCACGGCAGCCTCGTTGCCAGAGCTGCTGAGCACCTTCCAGTGGGACGGCTGAGCGGGACCCAGCAGCTGACACTGGTCACCCTTGTGCATGGTCACCTGCAACAGCCAGAGTGAGCACCAATATGGCCATGATGACAACCCCACCCAGCCTCCCTGCTTGGGCACAGCCTACTTGATTCCCACCTCCACCTGCTTGTAGTCACACACTGCCAGCAAGAGTGTGTGGCCTCGCACAGGGTAAGTAGGGTTGCGAGGTTTCAGCTGCACAACCGCCTTGGCTCGCTTGGCCAGTCCTGAGAGGTGGCCCTTGTACTCATTCAGCTGCTCCTTCTCGTCCTGTGGAGAGGGGAGGCTAGAGTTCAACTCACCTGACTCTAGGCATGGGACGCCAGGTCCTACAAGTAACAGGCCTCCTAGAACTCCAGTACAGGTTTGGGGGAATCCATCCTGATACTGGGGTTAAGGGCATCTAGAGATGGGCATGGTTGGGGCAGGGCACAGAACTCCACCCCAAGCAGATCTCACTGACCCTCTCCCTCCCAAACAAGACTGGGTACCCACCCCTGTTCTGTGCAGGTGCAAGGGTAGGGCCTGCCTACACACTAATTCCTGTGAAAGCCTCACCCCTGCTCCCTCTCCACTACTGTTAGTGGGTTGGCAAACCTCTATTAAGGTCTGCACAAGGCCAGGTGGCCAGAGTCCATCCTGAGTACCTGCCCCTTTAGGCAGATGCCATGGACAGGCATATGAAACTGAGAACCCAGTCTTTACCAACCACAGAACCAGCCTCCTCTTCTTCTCTCTCTACCACTCCTCACTCAGAGTACTGCCACCCTCCTGGGATACCCCCCACCCCCACATCCTGCCCCAGGATATATGAACACCACACCCAGTTATCCTCTGCAGCCTTGCAAGCATACCTGCTCCAATCCTTATGCCAGGAAGCCACTGTTTACTTACAGCCAAGGAGCTGGAGACCCCAGCTGATGGCCTCCCCTCAAGCAGGCTCCAGGACTGGGGCCCACAGCAGTGCACCAGCCAGGCGTCTATCCCCAGCCTCTCTGCTGCAACCTAGCCCTGGATGGCCAGCACCTTGCCTCAGGGAACCAGCCCGATCCACACTATAGCTGTCTTGCTCCCGAGCTCCTACTCACATCTGTCTCACCTGGGCATCCTGTAGCAGGTCCTCCAGCCGGGTGACAGTGATAGAGCGGTCACAGCTATACTTCCTGCGCAGCGTTTCCTGCAGCTTCTGTAGCTGCTCCTCGGCCTCTTGAACATCTGAGAAGAACTGGGGTAGCAGGAGGGGGGGTCACTCAGGACTGAAGGGTCCAAAGTAGACAGGCTGTCTCAGTATATGCACAAGAAGCAAGACCTGAAGCCAGGGATGGAGTGAAGGAGTCTCCCCCACCCCCGCCAGGAGGACTGGGAAGCCCAAGACAGGTTGGCAGTGGAGCCACACATCTGCCAGGTGCTCTGGGAGCTTCTCCAGAGTTCTATAACTGAGCCATAGGGGAAAGAGAGGGTCCAGTCCTCACCTGAAAATACGCTGTGTTCTCCTTCAGGTGAGCCTCAATGCAACAACACAGCTGCAGCATCCAGCTCCACTGGGTCTGCAGGGCAGCCTGGAAGGACTGCAGACAGCAAAGTCTTCAGACTCCACCTCCACCCCTCAGACCCATAGTCCCGGCCTCGCCCCCACTGAGGCCCACAGCAGTTCCCCACAGCTCTGCCCTGACCTCCACTGTGGGTCGGGCAGGGTGGTCCTCTCTCAGCAGACGGTCCCCAGTGTTCTGGATCTCCTTGATTTTCTTTTCCTTCAGCTCTAACTCGCGCATCAGGGCCTGGCAGGGGGGCAGAGGGTCTCAGGGATGGTGTCAGCAAGGCTGTCACATACAACTCAAGTCCCAAGCTAGTCTCCATGGAGATCTGAGCTGAACCTGACCAAACATCCAAAGGGTCCCTACCCCAGGGGGCAGTATGGACACAGGTGGGAAAGGCAGGGGCGATGGTCCTCAGAGCACTTGGAAGATCCCAGCTGGGCTGCCTTACCGAGTAGCTCTCCTTCTTGGCGGCCATGTTAGCATTACGGTCACTCCAATCGAAGCCCACCTCCTCTTCCTCTTTTTCATTCAGCCACATCAGCTCCTTGGTAGCAGCCGCCACAAAGCTGTGCAGACTCTCCAGGGAGCGGAGGCGGGCCTTGGAGGAGTTCTGTGGGCAGGCAAAGAACAGTCAGCAGGCTGCTGCTGCCCACCTCTTCCAGCCCGATAGGCCCTCACTTACGAGCAGCTTGGCATACTGCAGGTCCAGTCGACCGAGGCAGTCACGGTAGGCACTCCGAGTAGCAGGAGAAAGCTGACCCTGCAACAAATGAAGCGGTGAGGACTACAGTATCTGGGCTTGGCCCAGGACCCCCTGCCTACCCAACAAGTGCTGCCCACCTCATCACTCCTTGCTCGTTCGATCTTGGCTCGAAATTCCTCGATCGAGTGGTGCAGGCCTCGGTGGCTGCCCAGTTGTGCTTCCACACTGGGCAGGTCCACTCCCCACTCAGCACTGTCCACCCGACGCTGATTCTCCTCCACCCAGGCCAGCAAGTCCTGCAGGTAGCGTAGGGTGGAGTCTTCCAACTCTGGGCGCCTCTGTGTGCTCTGTACGGTCACCTGGGTCACAGGAGCAGCCACCCCTGCCTTCAGCCGGAGGTTGTACTCGGTGCGGATGGCTACCAGGCGCTCGTGCAGCCGGTACACCCTGGGCCAGCAGAAGAATAGGAATGGGATCAAACTGGCCCCGGGCCTTTCTCCAAACTCAGACTTCCCAGGAGACTATACATACCTCCGGTACATCTGCTCACCCTGCGGGTGCCGCCCATCCTTAAGAGTCTGCACATCATTGAACAACAGTCGGATCATGCCATCAGCCTTGTCCAGATCCCGCTCAACTTCCCCAGTCCGCTGTGCCGCCTTGCCTGAAGCCAGCAGCCGAATATCCTGCAAGATAGTTATGGGTGCCTTGGCCCAGCTGAACCTCCTGCTCACGGTCCAGGGTCTGAGCAAAGCTGCCCCTTCGCTTGCTTCTCCGCCTGAGACTGAGGTCTTGGCTGGCGTAGCTTTGAGATCCCCATCCTTTCATTTCCCTCTCTGGTGATTCCACATTTTTCTGGCATGCCTGTATCAAATCTGTGAGCAAATCTGTATCCGCAAACTCTGGGGAACCAGGACCCATTCCACAGAAGCCACCCCAGGTTCAAGGATGGAGGACTTCCTCATCAGGCTACGCCCAGGCCCACACAGAACTATTTTCTAGGCCCATGGGACTCTGCTAGCAGCAAATCTCGAGTCTCCCCTAAAAATTGAGGGCTGCAGAAAAACAGCCTGTCTGGGATGAGTCTATGAGGCAGGGTGTTCAGCAGCGGCTCTGCCCTCAGCAGGCTGGAGCTGGCTGCACACCAAGAAGGAGGCTTCCAGGCCTGAGTTTCCACCCAGTGCCACGCCCTGTCTCTAGCCCAGCTAGACCACACCCTGCCTGCTCAGCTATGGGCTCCTCCAACCCTCTCAAGCCAGGAGGGAGGGCTGCTCCCCCACCCCCTGGCCCTGTCTCCCCACCCTTTACTCCACCCATCGCCCCACCTCCTCCCCACCCCCTCACCGACTGCAGCAGGGCTTCGGCCTGGTTCAGCTGCTCCTCACACAGCCCAGCTTCCATCTGCAGTTTGCTCACAATGCGCTGCAGACACTCCAGCCTACAGCCAAAAGCACCCAAGAGACCCACAGTGAACTGCTGCTGCGTCTGTCACACTGCAGGGACAGAAAGTGACTCTCCTCTACTTCAGCCTCTCTGACTGCCTAGAGCGCACTGTCCTGCTGGCCCTGAGCTTGGGTTCCCCCAGCCTGGGAGGGGGGTGGATTTCCTCCTCAGTCAGTGACTCACCCTCGGGTGGCTCCCCTGCCACCACAGGGCCCCACCCGCCCGCTGCCTCCACAGTGCCTGCCCCTCTTCAGACAGCCCACCTCTCAAACTCGCTCCGCAGCTGCTTCTCCCGCTCCAGGATGGCCACATGTAACTTGCCCCACTCCTTCTCCACGTCCAGCGGGTGGTAACCAGGGGGCACCTTGAGCTGGCCTGCTTGTACTGCTCCCTGTCAAGAGGTGTGAGTTTAGGCTTAAGTTGTGGACACCAGGAGCCCCAGGCCCTCGGCTGCCTGTCCCCAAGCTCTATACAAGGGAAAAAAACACACACTGGAGGAGCACTAGCCCCAGGCCAGGTGTGGGGGGGCAATTCACTTGCCCAGGGATATCCAACTTGCACCCTTCTCAGAACCCCACAAACCGACCCAGGGAGCATATCACTCACTTCCTTGGGGTACACCCTAGACTGCACCTGGCTTACCTCCAAGGACTGGTAGATGCCTTTTGACCTGTTCTTGTCTGCCTCCTTGGCAGGAAGTTCTGTCTCCTTGAATTTCAAAAACTGACACCACAGGATCTGCAGAAGCAAGGGCTGTCAGCACCACGTCTAAGCTGGTGAAGGACCCCAACACAAGCAGGCAGGCCCACCTCAATCTCTTCAAAGCTGGATGGGAACTTGCGCTCCTCGAAGGCAGCCGTGTGGTGCCGGATCCACTGCAGCAGCAGCATCACGAGCTCTCGGTATTCCTGCCAGCGAAGCTGCAGCTCCTGTGACCACAGAAGCCACCATCAGGGTCTAGGCATCTCAGCTAAGGTGGGCCCTCCGTCCTCCCCAGGCCACCACTCACGTTGGCCCTCACCCCATCCTGCGCGCCGGGCACACGGGGCATGGCGTCGTACAGGGATGAGACGTAGGTGATGATGGACTTCTCGTCAGGCTGAGGGACGTCCACATCTGCAGGGAAGGACCAGGTCAGTGGGACAGGACCAGTGAGGGTGAGGGATGGGGACAGTTAGTCCTCTTACCTTCGGGATCCAGGAGCCTTGTCACTCCCAGGTCACGCTCTGCCACGGAGAAGGCCTGGTCCAGGTTCTCCAGGTTGGTCTGACGATACACTTTATTCATGTCAATGAGCAGAGGCCTGCACACGAGTGAGCAAGAGGCAAGAGGCCTGCTGAGTGGCTGGGCAGGGCCAGACACACTCCTGGGAAATGTGACTCGATCCTATTCCTGCTGAAGGACACTAAAGGCTCTACCAGCACTCCTAATTCTGAGCTGACAGCTCAGATAGTCAGCTCTACCATGCTCAGGAACCCAAGCGGCCTGCTGAGTGGACCCCACCAACCTGGGATCTTGCAGCCTCCCTGCATATGAGGGGTGTACATGGGCAGAGCCGGCAGCCCACTGCCCCACAGGCTTTTAAGAGCTCAGGAGGAAATGGATAGGGGTTTCCTGCCAGGTGCCTTCCAGGAGGCTGCTGGCACCTGGCTCATCATTGTACTAGGTCTCAGGAGCTAGAAGACACTCTCCTGGCCACTTCTCTGTCCTGACTGTTCTAGAGCAGCCTGACTGAGGTGCCCCCCACAATGGGGACACCTCCATGGGGCATCTTAAACTTCCATGGGGACACTCACTTATGCCGGTGGATGATGGCATTGAAGAGGCGCCCGTCACGCCAGCTGGTGGTGAAGTTGTCACAGCGCAGGCCCTGGTAACCCTCCACCATCCGCTGTGACCACAGCAGTAGCTTCTCCTTGGCTGTCATGTCTTCTGACTGCCCGCTCACCTGGATATCTGAAATCTGCCATATGTGGTAGACAGAGGCAAGAGCTCAGCCCTTGCCATGGGACCTGGTCAACCATCCACACCACCAGGTGTCCTGACTACTTACATGAAGGCAGAATGGCTTGGAACCCAAACAAAGTACCCAGTGTTCCCAGGCCACCTAAGACACAATGGAGCTCCCAGGACTCCAACCTGTCATATCTCAATCTCAAGTCCAGGCCATACAACCAACAGCTACCACACAGGAGACAGAGCTACTTGACCTCTGGTGCTCTGGGCACCCTACAGCTGGAGAGGAGAACAGGGTATACCCGGAACTCTCAGAGGCTACCACACAACATGGATAGTGGGCAGTAGGTACAAGGGCAGCTACAGACCGCCCCCCCCAAAGTTGCCCTAGCTGTTAGGGTAGGTGTGGAGGAAGTTTAAGATGCCTCTCTGGTTAGAGGCTTTGATGCAGGGGTAGGAGGAAGGAAAAGAAAGGGTATCTCTGGAGACTAGGCATGGTGTGTATGTCTGGTAAGCTGGACCCTAAGTCCAATCTCAGGTCTGGGTCTCCCAGCCTGCCTACTGCTGGTGCGCGTGCTGGCCTGTCCCGAGTTGTCTGCCTGCCAGCTCGTGTGACTCATCTAACATGCCAGCCTGGCTTTCAGTCCCAAGATCTCAGATTCGTGGCTTCCTGTGTGGTCAGAACAGGCAATGGGTGAGTCAGCCAGGGAAACCCTGCAGCTCCAAAAGCTTCTCAGGCAGCCAGCAGAAAATGCATTCCTCTACAAGGAGGTTCTGGTGGCCCTGCCCAGCCAAGGCCAGAGGGCATGGGATAGGCAGGCTTGGAGAGAAGATCCAAGCCCTGGGGCTATAGAGTCAGTACAGGCTGAGGCTAGCAGAAAGACTCAAGGGAACCACCTCCCAAGCCACAACCCAGCCAGAAATAGAGCCAGCCCATCAGCCAGGGCACCCACAGGAACCCTAGGGACTGGTGGGCTACAGAGGGAGTAGCAATCCACCTGGAAGTGCAGGATGATAGTCCAGATCAGGCCGAGGGTCAGCTTGGGGTTGCCGTCAGCAATATCATCATTCCTGATGTTGACCAACTTCACCTGAGAACAAATGGTGCAATCACAGCCCACACTTGGGACAGGGGCAGGAGGCCTGGGGTCTGAGGTTAGGACCAAGGGGCTGGGGCCCGAGTGGATAGCCTTACCTGGCGGTGCCGGAGGTAGTCCAGGGCAATCTGGACATTCTGCAGCTTATGGAAGCGCATCCTGCCCTTCTCCCGGGGCTGAGGAGGTGAAACACAGTCAGAGTCCACAAGGCAGAGGCAGTTTCCAGGCCCCACTATTCAGTTCCCCAAAAGCAGCAGCAGCAACTAAATCGAGGGTCCCTCCCTCACTCTGGGTTCACCCTCCCAGGTTGGGTGATCATCAGCCCAGAGGCTAGGCCCAAGCCCAGCAGCCCAGGCTATGGAAAGGAAGGAAGGGAGTTGGAAGGGAACAATGGCTGGGAAGCTGCAGGCGGCAGTGGTGGCAGGGGGGATGGGGTCCTCAGTGGTGGCACTGTAGCTTCCTGATGAGTCCCAGGCCCAGCCCCAGGCAGGCAGCAGTAGTGACAGCAGGCAGCTTGACACACAAGCCATCTGCCCACCCAGAAGATAGATAAGGGCTGTGCTGGACTGACCACCAGACCCAGGTGAGCTGGGTGGGCTCCATAGTCTCAGAAAGCCCATGTGCTGCCATGCCAGTGGGCATAACCACTCACCAGGCGCAAGCTCCTGATTACGTCCCGCTCCCTCGGCTGCCCAGCCAGAGCAGGGCAAAGGGTAAAGGGCAGAGGTCAAGATTCAGAGTCCAAGCAGCAGAGAAACCAAAGCAGAGCATAGCATGAGGTTACTATGTTAGGGATCCAATGTGGAGGGCACTGAGGGGTCACAGCCACACACAGGCTGGGCCCTCAACTGGGATGCCAACACTCTGGCTGGAGAGGAGCAATCGGGGTGGGAAAGGCCCGAGAAGGTTAGAAGGGGTCGATCTGGACATTGAGTGGGCAGTCAGAAAGGCCCCAAGGAAGGAAGGCAGGCAGGGGAGTCCAGTGGGAGACGCATACCAGGCTGTCCCCAGAGAGGACCTCCAACAGAGAGATGAGGTTGTGGCCATCGCGGAGGTCTTCATACAGGTCACTGATGTGCCTCTGGGCCTGAGGGAACAGGGGGCCATGATGGCCACAGATTAGATCCCCCAGAGCCACTCAGGGCACGGGGCAGAGCAAAGCACTGGGCACTGCCCAGGTTGGAGAGGTGGGGGCATGGAACACCTTCCTGCCCCATGCAGGCACCTACCTCTGCCCTCCAGTGCTACAGGAAAGGAAGTGCACCAGGAAAGGCCAGCAGAAGAAGGGGAAAGAGACGAGAGTGAGCGTAGGAGGAAAGGACAGAAAATAACAGGCTTCAGAGATGAAAGGCAAGCTTAGGCAACTGCAGACACCCTGGGGGTGTGCAGGCTGGGGCACTCCCCCTCCCCAGCTCCACAAGCTGTAGCCACCAACCTTGATGAGGTGCTTGTTGACCCACTTGGTGAAAGTTTTCTTCTGCACACGGTCCCGTTCATCTGGGGAAGACAAGACCAGTTAACCTGGAGATGGGGGCAGCCCAGAGGCGAACGCAGTGCAGACACAGTGGCCTGATTTCCCAAATCCTGCAGAGGAGACTCTGTAGTGGTCCCAGCTGCGGGACTTTGCCAGATCATATAAGGAGGTCCCTCAGGAACCCTCTCAGCTGAAACTCTGCAGATCAACCAATCCTGGTCCAGAGAGGGGACGAAGGTCTAGCAAGGTGCTAATGCTCAAACCTCTATTGTCTCCAGGAGAGAAAAGAGGTCTAGAGCCAGGCGCCCAGAGCCCACAGCACACAAGTCCTGGCCTGCCCCATCCACACGCTTCCTGCAAGATTGAGCCAGAGGGGAAGCTGAGTCCTCTTGAAGAGGCAGCAGGACTTCCCAGAGGTACAGAGTCCCAGGTACTCTGGACCTGTGCTTAAGGCTCAAGGGGTAATCAGCGCCGGGTATGGGTCACTGGCCCCATCTCCTAGCCTGCCGCCCCCAAAAAAAACCAGACCTTCAAGAGCAGACCCCACCCCCACCTGGTACCAAGGTTTCCTGGCACAAGAAAGAGGCCCTGCCCAGCTAGCTACCTTTCTTGCCCTCGGAGGCCCTGAGCACAGCCAGGTAGAGGTTGTCTTCCGAGGTGGTTCTCTTGCCACCCAGTCCCTCAGGCTCGGGTACTCGGAGCCGGTGCTGCGACATGGTGCTGCCCTGCCCCTTCGTCTCCCTGAACCTTAGCCCTCAGGCGTAGCCGTGGTCTAACAGCCCCGCGTGGCTCGCAGGCCTCTGAAGGCTGGTAGCTGCACTGGACTCAGCTCCCAGCACGAATCCCTGGGACCACTACCCTGCCTGCTCTACTCCCGGCAAAGCTGTCCAACCCAGGAGCCTTACCACGCCCTGCCCGCCCCCCAGAGGGGAGTGTCGCTGTGGAAAGGAGAAAGGCTGCCCCTCCCCCATGGCCACACCCTCACCAGCAAGAAACAGGAAGCTGGGGTTTCCTCACCCACCCTACCCATAGCAGCAGAATCTGGCTTTGGCAGTGGGAGTACACATGACCCACAGAGCCACCCAAAAGGATCCCCTCTCTCATCTTCAGAGAACACCCCTCAGTCTCCTCCCCGACTCTATAAGAAACATAACCTGTGGGATAAGATCTAAGGGACCATTAGCCCCCCTTAAAATCATCTCTCTACAAACGCGCCTCAGCAGGACCATGCCCTGTTCAGTGGTCCCCACAACTGCCAGGCTCTCAGGCCCTCTCCACAGCCCCTTTGGCAGGTTCTCACCTAGAGTCCTACACAGCCCAGCCCAAGCCAACTAGCCAGGCGACACACCTCAGGCAAGGGCTCATAGCTGAGTGGTGAACACATCCCAGCAGGGTAGTCCAACCCAAGCTGCAGGGGTGCCTCTGTGTGTGTGTGTGTGTGTGTGTGTGTGTGTGTGTGTGTGTGTGTGTGTGTTGCTAGGGCAGTGGGGAACATAAGGGGGCGCAGCCTATGAGTCAGAGTTAGGGAGGGGGCTGGGTGCTGTGACTCACAGGAAAGGAAAGGAAGCCACACCTTGAGGCAGGATGGGGCTGTTTGTGGCAGGGTAGGATGAGCAGCCATCCAGGCCATAAAGGTGGAGGACTTCGGTAAAGGGCACAAGGGCCTTTGCAACCCTGTCTGTTCAGGGGCTCTGACTCCCTCAGGTTGATAGATGGAGCCACCTATGGCCAGCATGTGGGACTCCAGCCTGCCCAACCACAGTAGGAAAGAATGCAAAGCAAGAATTTTCCAGCCCACGTCTCTGCCTTGATCAGATCCAGCTGTGAGTGCTGAGGAATACTTCCCACAGCGCCTCTGGCCTCTATTCCAGGAATAGCTCACCCTGCTGCATGCCCCAACAGCCACAAGAGGGGGCCAGGTTCTGTAGGGGGAGTGAGGGGCTGACTGAACTGCCCCACACAGATTCACAGGGCTCTGCCTCTCACCTAAGGGTTCCTCACAGCCTTCCAACACAAGACCCCTGACTCTGTTCCCTTCTGACCCAGCAACTACCACAACACATCAGGCACGACTCCCTACCCTCCAAAGGCTTCCTAAAACCCCAAATCTAACCCCATAGTGGTCAGCGCTCGGAGCAGTACAGAGCTCCCAGCATGGACTCGGCCAGCGGCGCTCCTTGACAGGGAGCAAGCCTGCCACGGTGTGTCATGGAGGGTGGGCTCTGCTGAGGGGAGCAACACAGCATCCTTGTGACAAGTCAGGAGGTAAGCACAGTTAGCCCGTAGAAACCACTGGAACTTGGGAGAACTGGGCTCTGCCTGAGTCTTCCAGCTTCTTGCTACACTATGAAGGAGTCTAAGATGCCTCCTAGCTGGGCCTTCCTGGGAATGTCCTCAGCCTCTCTGCGCAGGTGCTCCTCCTACCTAAGCCAGTTCCCGGGCCCTTCCCTGAGCAGCAGTCTGCTTTTATTGGTCTCCTTGCTCCAGGGACATCCTGGTGCAGCAGAGCTGGCGTCCCCTCACATCTACCAAGACTGCCTTCTTGCTCCTAGTTGCAGTCGCCTATCCCTTGGCCATCCCTTTCTGCAGGTCTCCCAAGCCTAGAGCCAACCACTTCCAAGCTAGGCAGCCCCAGCCTCACCCCAGCCCAGCCACACCTGCTCCCCAATGTTGTTGCACACCTCAGGGGCGCTCCCATCTGTCCAACATGCCCCAAGAACCACCCCCAAGACTCTGTTGCACACATGTTGAAAGCAGTTGACTGTCAGCACCAGGCTAGCCCCCCCAAAGGAAGGAGGTAACCATGGCCTCAAAGAAACACCACTGTCCACTTCTACAGTTTGCTGATCTAGTCAATGAGGAGATGGGATAGAAGCCTCAGAGAGAGAGAGAGAACCTGGCCAGCTCCTCAGTGGGAAGGCCTGGAGCCCCACCCTCAGCACCCACTCCCTCCTAGGTCAACTGAACTGCCAATGCCCAGGCCTGAAAACCATCCGTCCCGCCCACCTACCATCCTCCTCTTTTGAAGGAAAACCAACCCAAAGGAGAACATCCCTAGTCTTCCTCCCCAGGTGTTTCCGGAACTTGGAGGCGGGGCTGCACCTGTGTCAAGTACCAACCCCATCCCTTCCACCGGTTAAAGCAGCGAGATCCGGACCTGCCACCAGCGTGTGGCCTCACCCACCTACACAGCACAGCTGCCCGTAGAGGTAGCCCCTGCGCGCCCGCTCGCAGCCCCCATCCAGCCAACACGGCCGCTCCAGCAGGACCTCTCTCTGCCAGGCGAAGGCGCCCTCCACCGCCCACGTCCCTGCCATAGCTGAGGGCACGCGGAGGCCCTGGATCGCTCTCAGACGGCGGGGGAGCCCTGCTCCCTGCCTGCGCTGAAGGCTGAGGCCCCGGCTTGGCTCGGCCAGACGAAACCCAGACTCGAAGAACCTGCCCATGCAAGCGTCCCGCCCAGCGTGGGCCAGGAAACCGCACCCCGACCCATGGGGGAAGCACTTGCGCTGGAGGAGCTCGCGGAAATCAGGGTGCGCGTGCCCTATAGGGCTGACAGGCCTGGAAGTTCTCCAGCGGTCTGAGTCCCAGAGGGGAGGGGGACCCCAGGGACGTCCACGCAGGGAATGTGGATGCTGGGGCCACGCCCAGCAGAAAGCTCGAAGGTCCTGGGCGGCATTGGGCGGGGCCTCGGGAGGAGACAGGCAGAGAACAAAGCCAGGACTGGCACTGGAGGGCAGGAAGTGAGCAGGATCGATGCCCCAGGGAGAAAGGGCCAGAGTCCAGTCTTTAGCCAAACTCTACCAGAGCAAGTCCTGGGCGTGTGCATTCCCTTGGATGTCCCTGCTTGCCGCTGAGTCACCAGTGGTCAGGAGACCCACTGCGACCCACAGCGACTTAGGAACTGAGACCAGCCGACCGCTAGGGGGCACCCAGCACAAACCACACTTGCTAGGAAGGGCGTGAGGTGCTCCCCATCAGGGCAGTCAGTATCTCTGGCCAGTAGCCCTGGTGCAGAACTGCCCAATCCCTAGGGTCCACCTAAGCTCCATTCACTTTCAGCCACACCCCATCCAGTGGTGGGCATGGCCGCCTCGGACTGCAGCCCAGGAACTGTGACTTTGAGCAGAAGAGGGCAGAGCACAGCACAGCTGCCTGACCTGAGTCTGTTTCTGGATCGTTTGTCCTATGGGAGGAGGGTCAGGCACCTGCCTCGCCTCTGTGGGACTCAGCTCACATTCCACGGGCAGCAAGGTCGCTGGGCTGCCCTCAAGCTCCTCCCCAGTACGGCCTGTGTGTCTGCGGCTCTGGTTTCTCACATTCCCTGGTGCAGTAATGGAGGGGGGCCTGGCTTCTGCTTCCAATCCAGAGCTCACCCCCAGCCTCTTATCCCACCCATCTATATTCAGCACCTGCTGCAGGCTGGGCAGTTGCAAAGCTCCACCCCCCAACCCCCAGAAAGTTGTGAGGTCTTCCATGCACAGGCAGAAAAACCAAAAGCTTTCACAAAGGCTGGAGTTTAGTTCAAGAACAGGAAGAGGAGGGCGGGGAAGGCAAGGGGCGGGAGGAAGGCGGATCATCCACCACTGTCCCGCCCCTCCGGCTCCTGGCAGGGGCGGTGGCCGGTGACAGTGGCGGAGCAAGGGTGCTTACCTTGCTCATCTCGTGCCTGCCGATGCCCCCTGCGCCAGTGCCACACGGCAGCCAGGGTGACAACATGACCCACAACCACCAGGGAAGGAAACAAGCTGCCCGACGTCTCCATGGCTGCGCCCAGGCAGAGCGGGCCTCTGTGCACCAGCTGGTACTAAGTCAGACAGTACCTCCCCGCATGGAAAGTGAGCGAGGGGGTGTCCTGGAACCAGAGCCCACCCTATCTGCAGCTGCCCTGCCTTCAGTGACGGCCTTGCAGCACCGTCTGCCAGCAGCCGGAATCCCCGGACAGTCCCCTGGGCAACAACTGCGCCCGCCCAACCTCCTCCCAGCCTCCTCCCTCTCTGTGGCTCTTGGCCGCTCCCCACTTGCACTCCCCACAAGCTCAGCTGTCCCTATGCAGGGCTGCCGTAGCTCAAGGTTAGCTGGAACCTTAACCCCTGCCTACCCACAGCCACACCCGCCAGGAGGAGGGGCCTGCAGCTAACTGGGGCCAAGCCGCAGCCCCCCTACCCCAGCCTAGCTTGGGCATATTCAGCAAGGCCTTCCCTCCCAAATAAAGCCAATCAGCACCCTCTACCCCCACCAGAAGGGCTCAAGCCCCCAGTCTACCTCCAAGAGTGCCCTCTGGGGACAGCTGCCAGGCACTGAGGGTAGATGGATGACACTACCACCCCCACAACGGGCAGGCAAGGGACCCCACCATGATCAAAGACATATGGGCTCTTAACAAGCTCCAAGCTCCCTATGTAGTCCCAATGTGGAACCTTGGACAGGGCTCGAGGAGGGGCAAGGTGGGGCTAGGCTGCCCAGGCTATGCGGAGGAAGGGCAGGACCCTCACAGCCAAGGTGGCTGGGTTCCCAAAGACTCTCAAAGGCTGCCCCACCTACCGGGCACGATCTTCATTGGGGACAGGAACAGGAGCCCACAGGCAGACAGGGAGCGGGCAAGGGGTGTGGGGAGGGTCACAGGCCCCTCAGAGGTGGCAAGCCCAGCAGCGGCAGCGGCGGAGGCGGGAGGAGGGCACAGCGTGCAAGCCCTGTCAGCAGCAGTTGAGGGGGGAGGGGAGCAGTGGGCAGGGGGCCCAGGGGGGATATAAATATCCAAGGAGGACAAGCAAGGTCCGTCACTTGTCCAGACTTAGAACATGACGTGTGGAGCCCGGGCTCACTCGCGTCCATCTGTCTGAGTGTCCCACGACACTCCCCACCCGCAGTTCCCACGGTGACACTGTAATAAGGAGCTTCTGCATTGAGATCTCATCTCCTTGGAGGAATTTGCCCATGCCCTGTCCATCTTCTGGGGTACACTTGGGAAATGCCACATGGACCAAGGAGGTGCCACCCCCTTCCTCCCACTGCACAAATCATTCAACATGACACCTGGTCCCAGAGTAGACAGGACAACCTTCGCAAGGTCACACTGCCAGCCAGAGACCCAAGAAACCCCAAGTGGGGGCCTAGGCCACCACAGCCAGCACCTGGTGCTGTAGCCACAGCATCTGGCTGAGCTTTGCACCTCAAGTCCTTTCCAGGTGACCCAGGAGTCCTGGAATGGGCAACGACCACTGCGATACTCAGCAGTCCTGGAGGCCAAGTCAGAAGTCAGCAAGCAGGCCCACACCACATCCGCAGCATCCAGTGCTGACCTTGACCCCAGTGCTCCTTCGGAAACAGGATGCATGTGTGCATACATCTGTGAGAACACATAATCATTCCATCTCTCGCCTGCCAAAAGCAGGCCACCCTGGGTACAGACAGATAACTAAGGAGCTGCAGTCTATGCCCCAGTCTGGATCACTTTCTGCGTCAAGCACCACTCTTGTAGCACACCCTACAAAGTTTGCTTTGTGCACACCATCAGATGAGGAAACCGAGGTGTAGGAATGGTGAGGAGTTGGCCTGAGATGCTACAATGTCTTATGACTACAATATGTGGACTTGACCATCATCAGAGCACAGCAAGCCAGTGCTGGACCCTGAGAGCCGGGGCAGGGCACCCTGTGCACCCTTGGCCGGAAGGGATGAGAGAGCTGAGCCTGCCACAGCTGAGCCACACTGCAATAACTCTTTTCCAAAGAAAACTAGCCAGTTCAAGGGAGGTAGGAATTGGACTGACTCAGGGACACTAGCAGCCCCAAGACAACAGGCAGGGGTAGAGTCAGGCAGGCATGGCTCTTCGTGGGCTTCAGAGGAGCCGATGCCCCCACAGCCTGGATTAAAACTGATCCCAGGGGCAGCGGTACCCTGGCTATTGACAGCCCCTCTACCATCCAGGCAGGTCTGGGTCCCCATCCCATGCTGGGGATGGAAACATGCTGTGAGCATCTAGAGTTCTGACCTGAGGTCACACCTGCAGGCCAAGGATACCTTGCCCCAACCCCAGGGCCCCACAACAGACTCCCAGGGACAGCGCAGCCAGCTGCAGACCTGGGCCTCTCCACTAGCCTCCTCCGTAGGCACAAGCCTCTGAGTGCCGCGTCCTACCTTGGCCCAGCTGGATCAGCTCCTCCATGCTGTAAGTGTCCATAGCTGCTGGCTGGGTGAGGCTGCTCCCAGCGCAGAGAGGAAGGAAGGAGGGAAGGAGGGAAGGGGCGGGAGGCACAGGGAGGATGCACTCATCCCCGGCCTCCACACCCAGCTCTGAGAATGGTGGCTCCTCCTCACAGCTGACTAAAGGGTCCCCACAGTCAACCCAATGGAGACCAAGCCTGGGGACCTATGAGTCCAAGAAGCCTAGGCGGACCGGCCTTGGAATGCCTGGGACAGGCTTGCCTTCGTCCCTAAGCCCCAGGACTAAGTAATGTCTTTCCTTATGACCCTGCCAAACTCAGCCCAGCACACCCTAAGGCTTCCCCTTCCCTCCACAGGCCCCACCAGCCAAGCTCTGCCACCCACCCACCCACATTCCAGGCATCCATGTACCCAGCACATTCCACATAGCCATGTGAAAGTAATTCTCTCTGTCTTAATGGAGAACTAGATGAAAAGTCAGTCTGCACAGCCACGTATTAGCACAAAAATTGGGGAATCGATGACCATATGTGAGTGGGTGCTTGCCCTGTTGGGGGTGTCTTTTCTCCACATATTTATGGATCCCTTCAGATTTCTGAGCCAGGTCACTCTAAACACACTCAATCCCATCTGAGTTCCGAGCCAGACAAAACACTATCCTTTGGAACATAAGTAAAGTTGCTAACCCAAAACACTCCAGCAGCTCCCCACACAAGGGAACCCCCCTGTCTTTACCCTCAGGATGGTCTTCCTGCCCAGGACACACTGTGGCCAGCCGGTCCCTCCCCTCACCTGTCCAGCTGGTACCTCCGACAGTTCCTGAAGCCGCCTCTCAGCACACTCTACTCTCCTATTTGTTCCTCTGTGCATGAGGGTGGGCAGGCCTGGGGCAGGGGCTTCATTTGAAGCTAACTGATGGTGACACCCTCCACTTGGGCACGTCATCCAGAGGTTCTGGGGCCCCACAAGCTAGTGGGCACACTTAATACACCCTACCATTATCTCTGACTCGCTGACACAGGTAGACGGAGGCAGCCCATTTAACTGGAGCCATGCAGGTGACCAGCACAGCTGCCCCACAGGCCTCACATACACGCAACGCACTGGAGGGGGTGCTGTGGGGAGGGATGGGGTCTATATGGGCTCAGTACTTGTCTGTTATCCACTCCTTTGTTTTGTTTCTGTTTTTGATACAGGGTCTCATATACCCAGGCTGACCTCGAACTTGCTGTGTAGCTGAGGGTGACCTTGAACTTCTTATCCTCCTGCCTCCACCTCCCAAGTGCTGGGATTTACAGGCTTCACCGGACCTGGTTTATGCTACATTGGGGTCCTGGACCACTTCCTGTAGCCTGGGCAGGCTAGGCAGGCATTCTGTCAGCTGAGCCACATCTCCAGCCTCACTTGTTCATTTCAGTCCCTGAGAAGCCAATAGTTTTGGGTGGTATCAGAACCACCCCTGGCCTGTACTTGGAGACACCTTGCCCCTGCCACCAGCCACACCCAGCACCTAGGGATCCAACTCAGCCCTGAGGGTCAAGAGAAAGAAGGACCCGCCTGGGGCCCTGACTCAGCCTAAAGCTGGAGCTCATTTCCTGTTGGAAACTCTGAGTTGCCACAGGCGGCTGTGGCTGGGAAGGGAAGACTGAGTCACCTCTGCCAGGGACAGGGTGCCCTACTCTCTCTGCCCACTGCAGACATACCCAGAATCCCCTCCCAGCCCGGACCCGACAAGGAAGGAGACTGAACAAGGAAGAGAGGGAAGGGGAGGGCTGCCTCCTACTCACCACGCCCCAGAAGAGGACTGAGACTCAGTGATGGTTGTGGAAAAGCCAGCAACTTGCCCAAGACCACAGAGGAAGCCCAGAGGCCACTCTGTATCCACACTCTCCCTGCCTACTAGACACGCTATTCACTCAGCAAGAACCCGCTTCACTCCAGGAAGGCCAGACTAGCGCGCCCTTCTCCAGCTCTGGAGAACAAGCCTCTCCCCAGGCCTCAGTCACCAGCAGGAAGGCGAGCAGCAAGGCTGCCTAGTGCCTCCTGAGTTCATGGCTAGTCCTGGGGTCCTGGAACACCCTGAGTGAGCGACAGAGCAGTGTACCCTGCTAGAACTTGCAAATACCTTGAGCACAAAGTAACTCTGCCTATACAAGTCCAGCGGTACAAGGGCACAGGAAGAGAGGGAGGGGTTCTGGCAGCCCCTAGGCTGATGGGTCCTGTCCCAACATCTAAAATCTGGTTCCTAACTAGAAAGAACCTACCTAGACCATGCGCTGGGCCAATGCCTCCATGCCCTGACCTCTGACCTTCTTCCCATTCCTTCCAGAGCTACTCAACTCCAGACCATGACCAAACCCAAGCAGGCCAAGAACCCAGTCATGAAGGATGTGCAGTGCTATACACACAAGGCAGCTACAGGGGAGAGGACACAAGTCACACACACCACATAAATTCAGGCCTAAGTGGTCAAGGAGTGTACGCAGGACAGCTGCCATGCCAGTCCCACACCAGCAGGTCTTCTAACATATATCTACTTCTGAGGAGAAGGGACTGCTGACAGAGGCCATTGGCGCAGGGAGAGGCGAAGGCAAGGACAGAGCTGGGGAGAAGGGCCCAAGCAAGACTGCTAACAGCTGGCCCTGCCAGTCCAGGGCCCACATGCCCCACCCCACCCAGAATGAGCGGGGAGAAGCCACGTGGGTCCGTCCATTAGCCAGAACATCCAGCACCCTCAGGCTGAGAGAGTGCCACCTGCTGGTAGGAGCAGAACCCCCAGATTCGTGTACCCCACCAAACCCACCAAGCCTAAGAATGGGTACCCTGAAAATTTACAATCCCCCACCTCCCCTCTTGGCCCGGAGCTGAAAGGCAGCTGACCTGTGGCTGGGGCAGGCTCCGGGCTGGGCCTGGTCAGGGTCCCTATGATGGTGGCAGACACCACAGGGATTTCAGGTACCTCCTCCTTGGACTGTTTTCGGCGGTAGACCTGCCGCTCCTCACGGGCAGGGTCCTCGGCCAGCAGAGGCCTCCGCTTTGGTGGGCAGCCCAGGGGCCCTTGTACAGCCTGCACATGAGGGGAGCGACGTGCAGGCATCACCATGGCGACAGGGCGACGCACACGCTGCAGCGAGGCAGGCACGATTTCAGGTGGCAGGTGCAGGTACTGGCGCAGGTGGACAATGCCCTCGTTGGTCAGGTACCAGTAGAAGTGGCGCCAGGCGAAGGTCTCCCGCACCAGGCCGCGAGCCCTCAGCGAGGCCATGGCACGCATGACCTGTAGGTTGGTGACGCCGGGCACATGGGGATGCAGGCTGCGGGGCCTCCGGTCCTTCTTGGCCACCATCACCCCCTCCCGAAAGAGCACCTCGTAGATGGCCCGTAGCTGGTCCAGCGGCATGAGCATGCCAGCCACCATGGCTGCCGGGAGCTGGCCGTCAGCACAGCGGCGAGGAGAGCGGGCGGGGCACAGCCAGGAGTCGATGAGGCTCCCTTGGCACAGTGTGTGACAGGGGCCACTGACAGTCAGGCTCTGGCTCTTAGTACAGGCTCAGGCTCAGAGGCCGTGTAGCTCCGGTGCCTGGCTCTGAATTCCTGCCGGCTGTGGCCCGAGCCTCCCGCTGCCCGCCCTCCAGGATGCCTGGGCCGGCCCCCTCTGACTCAGCAGCAGGGGCGGCCCCTCCCACCCACAGCCCGCAGGGCCCCTTGCAGAGTAGGGGGCACCTCAAGACCGCAGCCACAGCTAGGGAGCCCACCCCTTCCAGGCCACACAGATCCAATGTCAGAAATTACATCAGCTTCTAAAACACTCCAAGGTTCCTAATACCATGTGGGTGGGGCAGGGTGTAACATGGATCAAGAATCCCCCCCATAAGGTGGCAGAATGAGCAGAAAGAGGTGAATGGAGAGGGTAAGAAGGGTCTTCAGGCTGGGAAGCCCACAGGGTATGGTATCCAAGGGCCATGAATTCACAACACGCTGAAAAGAGCGGTGTTGAGTTGCTTGGAATTGGGGGAGTGGAGGAGTTCAACAGAGAAGGATTAGGTCTGGAGAGGAAGCTCTGATCTTGGGGTGGGGCAGAAGCCTGAAGAGGAAGAGCACAGGCAGCTGCCGACCACAAGGACAGGTGGCTGAAGGCACCACTACAGCTTGTCCATCAGGCTGCAAAGGGGCAGATCCCCAGTATAAATGTCAGGCCTGGAGGCAGTGGCCACAGGATTTAACACTGCCCTGCCAGGCCAGATCAGGCCGTCCAGAAACACAGCCATCCCAACTTCTTGCACAGCACAAGGTGGGGGAATCCTGGGTGGGCCTTTATCCACCCACATCTCCAACACAGCTGTCTGAGGCCAGGGACTTCCCAGCTGCCACAGGAGATCAAAGTCACCAAGTCCCTGTCATGCCAGGCCTGCCGGCATTGCTGCCCACGCTCCCTCCCCCAGGAAGCCTCCCCCAGCCAGCTCCGGTGTCTGCCTGTGGCCCGAGGGGTAGGCCTGATGCATGGACAAAAGGACACAGCAGGGACCCAAGGGAAAAGTGAAGGAAACTGCAGCATTTGGCCCTAAGACCTGCCCAACCCAGCTTCCAATGCTCCCAGGTCCTCACAACTGAAAGCCCAGCCTATACCAAGTGCCATCTGAAAGCCCAACTCTTCATGCTGTGCCCCATCACGCCCCCACAGAGATCCAGTCTCTCCCCCAAGCTGACACACCCATTCCCACCAAGCCCCACAAACCCAGGAACTGATTATAAATAGGGCGGGGGTGGGGGATCCTGCAGAGGGAGGTGCTGGCCAGCAGGCAGGCAGGCAGCCAAGGAAGCAGTGCAGGGGGCAGGTTTATGGGCTGTTGCCATGGCGCCCCAAGCAGGCTCCAAACACACAGACATAGAGGGCGGTGTGGCCGGTGGAAACTCAGAAGCCTCTGCCAACAGCTCCCAACGCCCTCCACAGGCCAGGCCAGCTCACCACCGCAGGCCAGCTCTCCCCCGCAGGGCTCTCCCTGTGCCACGCCCCTAGCCAGGCCATGCAGAAAGAGGGCCGGCTACTTGGAGCACAGCCCTGGGAGGGCGGGAAGCACCCAGGCAAGCAACTGCCACGCCCCCCTCAGCCCTGCAGCACCCAAGGGCTCTTCACAGTAACTGTATGTGGGCCCGTACCAGCCCAGTATGCACCCATACAAATTCTCTGGACTGTTCCTCAGACATGCCCACCAAGTAACCTGCCCTCACCCCAAGGTTACTCAATACATTCACGGCACTTGCAGGGTGTGGTGATCTAGCCTAATCCCATGGAATTTCCACCCCCTACTAAACCAACCCAAGGAGACACTCTGAGCTGAGAATGACGACCCCAGGCTCTTGTCCATCAAGGCTCCTCCTGACACTGGATTCTCTAGCACAGCCCTCCCATCATCTCTAGCCATCTGGAGCTTCCCAAGCCTCCTCTGCACAAATAGACCTCTACGGTGGCCAAATCCCCCAGCCTGCCATCCCATGCCAGCATCAGGCAGGACAGGGCAGTAGTTCTTGGTTTTAAAACAAGGGGGTGGGAAGTTTCTCTTCCCTCAAACTAGCCAGAGCACCTGCAGACACAGGAAGAACCAAGAACTTGTTCCCTCACTACTGCTCTCACCTGCACAGACACATACCCCTGGCCCAGGTCTGGGTGTCCCTAGGGTCCCTGGGGCTTAGGATTCCCTAGGCCCTACCCAGCCCCCATCCTGCAGAACCACAAAGTTGCTAATTCAGCATTGGGAGGGTTGGGAAGCACTCCTTCCAAGGTCCCTTTGCAGGCCCCATCAGGTTTCCAGGGCAACCAGACCGAGCCCTCCAGTAGTCCCTGCCCCACCCCCCCACCCCATGGACAAAGAGCCGCAGTGTGGCCTTCCCGAGAGCCAGCCGATGTGGCGCCTCAGTTTGGAGAGCCTCAGGGCTCTGTACTGCTCCCTCACACTCTAGGCTGCAAGTCAGGTGGCCTTGAGATGGGGGAGTGAGGGACCGGCTGCTCTGGGGAGTTCCCACCCTCCCCCTGGTACCGCCCTGCTGCTGCAGCCTGCCCCGCCCCCGACACAAACTGCAGGGCTGCAGAGCCGCTGTTAGAGCTGACCCCCCACGACCTTGTCCACACGCCCCCCCCCAGTCCCTAGAGAACCCAGCATCTGAAGGAGTCTTGGTGGGACAGAGCCACGGGTCTCCAGTCTCAGCTCAGCAAGCCTCAATGTTGCCGCGGAGACAGCCTGGCCACAGCCTGGAATGCTGCACCCAACTAGAGGTCACTGCACGGCCAGAGCCGGGCGCACCCAGATCGTACCTTTGAGGGAGCTGATCTCGTGCTGGATGGCTCTGGAGGGGTCCATGCTTTCGCGGAGGAGCTGAGGACCACATTGGCTGTGATCCCTGAGTGTCCAGCCCCACAGAGCACCGCACTGCCGGAGGCAGCGCCGCAGCCTGAGGGAGGAGCTGGGAGGTGTGGGGCGGGGCTTGCCAGGCGGAGGTGGAGCTTCGACTGATCAATGCCTGAGACCATTGCCCAATGCGCATGCTCCATAAGACACAGCCCCCCCCACCCCCCCCACCCCCCGCAACCAGCAACCCCAGTCTGGAAGGCACACAGGCACGCCAAGAACACGCCGCTCAGCTACACTGTCCCTGGCTACCTGCCCACTTACCTGCCCACTTCCTGTGGGACACACACCTATGTGGATCCGCGACCCGTCCCTGTCCCCTGCCTCAGCTCTCCAGTGTGCTCCTTGGTTACCGCACTGCCCCAGCAGTGACAACCAGCCTGGCCTCTGCCTGCGATCACACTGCCCTCCCTGTCTGGCTCTGTGGTATCCCACCAGCCTGCAGTTTCAGCCACTCACAGCCAGCTCAAGAGACACAATTACCTGCCGATTCTGCTCTATGTGTTCCCTAGTCACCACCAAGAACCCAAAAGCTGCCCTGGTCCAACTCCACAGCCTATGGCTGATTGCTGTCACTGTCTGCCTCCTAGGGGAAAGGTCCAGTCTACCACAGGAAGTCACAGAGAACACGTGTGTGTGCTTGTGCACGTGTGCATGTGTGCGCATGCATGTGAGAGGGCAAAGACCAAACTCTGGTATGTTCCTTAGGAGCCATGACCTTATTTTTGCAGTCTTTCATGGGTCTGGAACTTGCTAATTAGGCTGGACTAGCGGCTGGCCAGCCCTAGGGACCTTTCGTCCTGTCTCTCAAGCACTGGGGTTACAAGCAAACACCATCAAGACAAGTTTCTTATGTGGGTTCTGGGGACTGAATTCAGGACCATGGACCAACTAAATGGTCCCCCCTAGATGCTCCTGCCCCAGCCCTTTGAAACAGGGTAGCCCAGGCTAGCCTGAACTCTTCATTCTCTTGTTTCGACTCCCAGATTCTGGGATTTACAGATATGTACTATCACACCTCATCCAGTCCTTCCTCAGTAAATCCAAAATAACACTGATAATTTATAAACTGATCTAAAAACTATGAGAAAGCGTATATTAAAGAAGGTTGGGGCTGGAGAGGTGGCTCAGGGGTTAAGATCATACTTTTGGGGTCAGTGAGATGGCTCATTAGATAAAGGAGACTGTTCAAACTGTTTAAGACTGTTCAGTTCTTAAAGTACTCATGGTGGAAGATGAGAACCAACTTCTCAAAGTTGTCATCTGACATACACCTCCTTTCTCCTTCCTTCCCTTCGCCTCTCTGTCTCTCTCTCTATATATAGATATCTCAGTCTCCCTCTCTCTTAAATAAATAATTTTGCAAAAGTTCATACTTTCAGGCTGACAAGTGAAGGCAGACAACTTTGTTGAGGAACATTTTAGGCATGTGTGCTGACCCTGCTGACCTGCATGTGACCATCCACAGTCAGGGTGTCCACCACTATGATCCCAGCACATAAGGGCAAAGACAGAAGACCTCAAGTTCCAGGCTAGCCTGTGCTACAGAGCCAGCTGAATGAGGCTAGCCTGAGCTATGTACATAGTGATGCCCTACCTTGGAAAGGAGGGAGAAAGGGAGGAAGGAAAAAAATCAAGAAAAGACAGCTTGAAGTTTGAATGGACCCCACCAGACCCCCCTACCCAGTCAGCAGGAGCCCCCACATGGTTGGATCTTCAAAAATCAGAGGCACAAGGACTCTCGGGAAAGGCTGCTCAGGTCGCACACAAGCCAGCTTCTTGGTTCCCAACTGGGCAATAAAGGCTAACTATACTAGAAGAATGAAGGGTTGCAACTGGCCAGAAAAGAAAAGAAGCAACATGTACAGGGGTCTTGAAGTAAAACCAAGGAGTGCAGCCAGGCAGGGCAGAAAAAGCTAGATGCCTGTTTATCGACATGATTGAGGAGAAAGACCTGGTCCTGCCTCCTACCCAGACCTCATAGCCCTGGGTTCCTAGCAACCAACAAGTGGATTACAAAGGGTTTTACTGACAGGGCACATAGGTCTGTAACTCCACAGACCATTCACTGGACTGGGTTCATCCGTACTGCAAGCAGCAGGAAATCCTCAGTTGCTTCTGGCCATTCTAGGGTCTTCCGAAGCACAGGTAATCCCAACCTGACACAACTGCTAGGGGTCCCATCATGTCACCTGACCTGAGGGTTCATGTCCTGGGCGAACCCAAGTACTCTGCCAGTTTCAGAAGATAGTGCATAGGCTGTGGGATTTCAGGACCCGGGTCAAGTCAGACCCTCCCTCCTGGACACACAGCATGTCCCTGTGGCCCCAACAGGCTTTGCCACAGACCAGGCTAAGGAGGGAGCCCTTAGGGAGTCCTGGTGCCCCACCAAGTTACGTGCTCCCCAAGTTACATACATGTGCAACCCTTGCAGTGCTCCATAGCAGGACCTGCAGCCAGACCACAGGAACTTTGTAACCTGCGGCTGCAAGGCTCACAGTCTGCCCTCTACCTCTGTGTGCCATGGCACTTGAGCAGAAACAGCTTCCTCCACATGGTGACCTCACTGTACCAGGTAGGGACAGCTGAACAGCCATCCAGTGGGGCTTCAGAGTTTGCTGGGTGGAGTTCCCACCAGGGATATTGAAGGCCATGGGAGGCACAGAGATTATCCCACACACACCTTACCTTCTTCTCTCTCCCTATAGCCCAATCTATACCTGGGTCCAGCAGAAACCAATCTGGAGGGAGACCTGGATCCCAGCTACATGCTTCATCTGTGGTAGCCCCATCATTTCCAAGTCTCTCCAACTTGTTCTCTTCCCACTGTCTTCCTTGCCAGCCTGGGCCTGGACACCTTTCTTACACTAGCCCATTTATGTTTAAGCACAGGGCACACAGCAGCCAGAGGCCTCCTAAGCCAAACAGTGCCACTCCTCAAAGGCAGTCTTACCTCTGGACACTCGCTCTGCCACAACACAGCGAACTCCACCCACCCTTTCCATTCCACCCCCATTGTCTGTGGAAAGATCTCCTGTCCCGTCCTGCTGCACCTCATCCTTCCTGAAGCATCACCACAAGACATATGGGACGAATGAAGAAATACACTCTTGTAGTCCAAGAAGGATTATTTCTGAAGAACTCCATTAACACCACTTATTTTACTACTAAAGAAGAAAACCTGTAGATCTTGAAGGCACTGACAAGTCATTCACTCCTGGCTTCTTTTCCATTTGTGGTGTTGGGGGACAGACAGAGCCCAGGGCCTCACAGCTGGGCAAGAGCTCTGCCCCCAGCTGCCTCCCAGCCCTCTAACAACTCATCTGATGGGAATGAGCCAGCATGGGGCCAGAGAGATGCCTCAGTGGATAAAGTGTTTGCTGCGAGCGTGTGAGGACCTAAGTTCAGCCCCCACGCCTACATATATGTTGAGACCAAAGACAGAGTGGTGCGGTGGATGGGAGGGTCTCTGGGGCTTTCTATCCCACCAAGTTTATCAAAACAGTCTGCTGTGGATTCAGTGAGAAACCCTCTCTCAAAAATAATTAAGTAAGGGCTGGAGAGGTGGCTCAAGGGTTAAGCCTCTGCCTTGCAGGCAGAAGGTCCTGAGTTCAGATCCTAGCATTTCTGATCCTGGTAGGGCGGAGCCTGTGAATCCCGGGGAACAGTAAACAAGGAGACGGTCCATGGTGGTTCCTGAATTCGCCCGTGGTTCTACACACACACACACACACACACACACACACATAAACACACTATTGAATAAATAATAAAAAAAAATTAAGTAAAGTTTAGGGACATGATTTAGGGGTTAAAACCTTTGTCTCATTAGCAAAAGGACCTGAATACAGATCCCAGTAAAAATGCCAGGTGGAAATGGTAGAGGCCTGTACTTCTGGCCCTGGAAGGTAGAGCCTGGGAAACCCCAGAGCCAAGCAATTAAGGAGATAGAGCAATGCAGAGTGATTTCCAGACTAACCCCGGGCCTCCACAGACACACACGCATACACACACACACTCAAGTGCCCTCTTCTATATATGGCCACATACCCACACATACAAAAATAACCAAATAAACAAACAGTGAGGAGCAATAGATGCCAACCTCTGAACTCCACAACTGCACACATATCACACACAACATTCATCCCTAAGATTGGCATGTTGGGCCAGACCTATAATCCTAGCATCCAGAGGCTGACATAGGAGAATCAAGGGTTCCAGACTGGTCTTGGCTACATAATAAAATGGAAGAAAGGGAAAGAGAGTGGGAGGTTGAAAGGGAATCCAATAAGCTAGGAAAAAAAGGGGGGGGGGTGTAGGAGAGAAATATAAAGGGAAAATATTAAAACGGAATTCTTAAGCCTGAGAAATTGCTGGCAGGCAATAAAAATGCCCACTCCCTTACCATTCTCTGGAATTCCTCTCTGGAATGCCACTTGGCCAGAGGGTCTGCAAGAAGCCTGCATTGCCATTTGGTCAGAAGTTCTTCAAGAAGCCGCATGCTAGGACTGTAAACTACCTGCTAAACTGCTTTGAAACTGCTTTGCTGACGCCAGTGAGTCAACTGATGGATCTGCACCCAAGGGAGGGGGTGTTAACAACCTCCTTTGTCTCTTGTGTATAAAAACTGTGAAAACAGAATCCAGGGCTACACACACATCAACCTGCCCATGTGTATAAGCCCTGGTACCAGTCTCTCTCTCTCTCTCTCTCTCTCTCTCTTTCTCTCTCTCTCTCTCTCTCTCAAAGCCTCTCAGTTATTGATTTTAACTTTTGGTCTATGGGATCTTTGGATGACCCCCAAATCCATAACATTCTGGGGGCTTTACCGGGATGAGGGGGTTCAGCCTGATTCACCTCACTTTCTGACAAGCCTTGAGGAACTGCAGGCATTCAGTCCTGGAACTCAACTGCAGGTTTCCAACGCTTAGATTTCTCCTGAGGAAGAGTAAGTCATTTGCTGTCTTTGTTTCGTTTGCTGTCTTTGTTCAAACTTGGTGGGAGGCTTGTTGATTCTGCAAAATGCAGGTGAGGGGAAGAACTCGCCCTTGGGAGAGGCGCCACCTGAAAATTTCAGAGTTCTGAGGCAGAGGTCTTCCCTGAGAACCTGTGGTGCTCCAAATCGCAGCCCCCACACTTGGGCATGCACATTCTTGGTAAGCTCAAGGGGAAGATGCTGGACGCAGCAATGCTCACCAAGCTTGAAACGGCTGGAGGACGCTCCAGAGCTTTGCTTGGAGACCCAGTAGGAAACTCCTGGGCCTCCTGGTCTTGTTTAGCTTGAACTTGGGTAATGCAAAAGTTAAGGTTTATCCATTTGCTCGGGACTTGCTTGTCCTGTCTGGGATGTCTCTCAGCCAGTAGAAATCTTACAGGGCATTACCATCTGGTACCAGAAAAGTATTTCTTGTTGTGGCTGTTCTGTTTGTATTGTTTGTGGTGGTGCCGTTCTTAATTTGGGAAGAATTGAAAAAAGAATCTAGTCAGATGTGTGTTTTAACCTTTCTCTCTTATTTAATTTCTCCAATAACACCTCTATTCTAGTTTCTAAAGCAACCAAGAAAAAGAAAGTCTCTGCCCCTTCCCCCTGTACTGGGAGGACCAGAAGAACTGTCTGTCTGTACTTTGTCTGTGATGACCAAAGGTTACTTTAAAAAGTGTTTTGGCTTGCTTGGTTACCTGAATTTCGTGTAATATGTGTGTTTTGTGTTTCAAAATAACAAAGCTGTGGCTACTCCAATTTTTATTCTTATTACGTGCTTATATTCTTATTTTGGTTTTTGACTGTTTATTTGATATGTTTGATTAAAATGTATATGCACACTTAAAAATGAACCATTTTGATAACAGTAAAAGGCCTAAGTATGTTCTGACTTAAATACTTCTTTGATCTTGATTTTGATGAAGCTTCAGAAAAGGTGATATTGTGTTCTTACAGAGAATCTGATAACATCACTTTTGTAATTCCTTTAAAGATTTTTTCCCTCATATGTTCCAAGAATAACAAAGCCACTATAAACTTACTCATTCCTCCAACTTCTTTTAAGGAATATTATACCAACATATCTAGCAGCCAGAAAGAAAAACTGATTTCTGAGAAATTTATTGGAATTTCTTCATTATCCTGGTATGTATGAGTTCCTTTTCTTGGAGACAAATCTGCCTTTTAATTCCATGTTCCCATGTGTACTCTTGTGTTTTGCTACATCCTTGATAGGTTAATTCAGATACATGTTTCTATTGCCATGTGCCTAATTATAGATGCTATTTTATATACTGTGCCTACAGAGCTCTAAGAACCATGTGCTGCTTGTTCATTCCATATTTAATAATGTCTTGATATCTACTTAAAAGTTTATATTGACTTTTCTTTCAAAATTGCCAAATCAGACTCAACTCTTAATTTCTTTTAAAGATGAGGTCTACTGTTATCACCTCCTTTAAAGGACATTTCTTGAGGGACAGCTAATGTGAAAACAGCAGGGAACCATCAAGTAGAAGAAAGAAAATATAAAAGAAATATGTATGTTACTTAGAAAATTCGAATATGTGGAGGAGGTTTGGGAGAACATTGATGGGATGAAACGTTACTTAGAAAGTTAAAGTATGTATAGGTTTATAAGTTGGTTACTTAAAAAATATGTTAAAAGATAATGTAAAGTTTATGGGATCTTAGGTTTACGAGAAGATTAAAAATTAGATATGATGGGTAAAGGAAATGTTATGTATTATGCTTCTTCCATGTTATAGAAGAAAGGGCATTGAGCCTCAGAAATATACCTGTTAGAAATTAAGCTTCATGCGCATTGTCCAACACACTGTTGACCTCACAAAGTCTAGCATCTGCTAAAGGCACCAAGATCCTTGGAGGCAAAGGATTGGCAGCCACAGCAGTGTTCCTATACCTAAGGGGAACACGGGAAAGGGTTCGGGAAAGGCCACTGGGTCCTTGTACGTCATCGGAGAGGAGGGCCCAGAGGAAAATCAGACATGCACAAGAAAGGACTCTCTGGGAATTGGGGTGGGAGGCACTGGGGAATGGGGAGGGAGAGGGGTGGGAAGGGGGAGCAGGGGGTACGGGGGGAGGAGGAAGGAGGGAGGGAACTGGTGTACCTAATAAGTTTGTATGAGCTGAAATAAAAAAAAATAAAAAAAAAGAAATTAAGCTTCATATATTCAAGTATTTTTCAATTGTCTCTGTTATGATAAAAAAAGGAGATTTGGTTACTTATAAAATCCTAATTCCTAAAGATCCTAATTTCTTAAGATCTTATAGAATTTAACTATTGTATTTATATTTTAAGGGTCATGTATTTTAAAGACAAAAATTTTGATAATGGGCCTAGATAAGAACTACAAAATCTTGGATTTCAAGGTAAAAGAGTCAATTTATAGTATTTTCTCAGACATGGCCTCTATACATCTTAGATGAGAGATGCCTCCCCCAGAAGGATCTTTAAATTTTAATACCATCCTCCAACTAGATTTATTCTGCTGAATGGCAAACAAATGGCAAGAAATTAAAAGATTATAGAGATCTCTACCAAAAATACCAGCTAGCAATTCAGGAAAAACTTTGTCTCCCAGTGGAAATGCCCTCAAAGCTAAGATGGAACAGGAATTTCATCAAGCTTCCACCTCAGCCAAACCCCCAACCTTGAAAGTAAACAAGATCAATGTAATTCAGATCCAGCATTAGAATCTCTGAAGAAGACAGGCTAAGTACATTTGTCTCAACTCAGGCTCATGCTTCCTTTTTCCTTATATAATTTTGGCCTAAATTACTTAGGAGTTTCTCTGAGGATCCAAATAAATTCACTTTTCAAACAGAAAGAAAGGAAAGAGGAAAAAAAAAAAATAACAGGAAACAAATCAAAACTTGACATTTGCCTAAGGGGATAGATAGAACACTAGTAGGCATGCCCAAGCAGACCAACCCATGACCCCTTCTGACAGGGGAAGAGAAAAAGATGCTTAAATGTGACCAGTTTGGACACTTTGAAACTGTCCCAAATGCAAAAAACTTCCACGTGGTCTATGTCCCGACTGTGGAAATCTCCACTGGAGGAAAGATTGCCCCAGAACCCCAGGCCCAAGAGTCAAGCCCTTCTGCGGGGGACCAATAAAGTGGCCTGAAGCTCTTAGCTTCCCTCAGATGGGAAAAGGAATTTGCCACTGATAACTGGTGAAAGAAAGCCCAAAATGCCAGGCTGAGCATCTCATGAAACCCTTGAGTTTAACATGCAAATGGGAAGCCATTTTGTTCCCCTGTTAATAGACAAGGGAACACAAAATTTTAGTGCTCAACTTCCTTCCTAGGCTCTTGCCAACCTTTGATTTTACTAGAATGTTTAGATCAGGGGAGTGACAGTTTTACCAGTCACTCCCAAAGTAACTATTGAGAATCTTTACATACTTAATGGTATTGTCTTTAGGCATTCCTTTGTTTACATGCCTAAATATCCTAAGTTTAGACTTAATGGAATATTTTAGCACTGTTATAAAGTCATCCACATGGTTCTGGTTTTAGATGCACCAAAGATGCTAGAGGGAGGAGATCACAGATTTCAGAAAAGATCCCAGACAGCATGTAACAGAAAGCCTATAGAGATCCAAGACAGTTTGTGCTGTAGAGTTAAAGCCAGAGATATGTGTTGGAAAATTTAGTGAAGTTTTGCTCTCATCCAAAAGCTTGCCTGAAAGTAAACTCAGTGCTTGACAGAAAAAAAAAAAAAAGACAAATTTAAGAGTTAAACCACAAACAAACAAACAAATAAAATTGAACAAAACTCCTGGTATTAGACTAGCTCCATTACCAAATCAAAGCTGGCTTTTCATTTAGATCAGAGAAGTGGTCCAATCCTAAAAACAAGATAATGCTTAGAGACCTACAGAACTTTCCATGTCAGAAAGCAATGTCCCCTGTATGTGTTCTTTTATATTCCTTTAGTCCCCAAAAGACTTGTGTCCCTTTAAAAACCCAGAAGAAAGAGGAGAACTAATTGTTCTGCCCAAAGATTCAAAGAGTTCATAGATAGATAGATAGATAGATAGATAGATAGATAGATAGATAGATAGATAGATAGATAGATAGATAGATAGATAATTTTTGACCTTAAAATATGACTTTGGAGATTTACAGCTGCTGGAAGAAAAAGGTCTCCTCCAGTATGTAGATTACCTATTGCTCTTTACTGTCACACCAGATAAAGGTAGTGACTGCTTCAGGCAAGATAACAGGTTTTCTTTACTAACTCTTGCCTGTACTCACAATAAGACTGCTAAACTTATTTGGCTTATCCCTGGTTCTTTCCAATTACAATGGTTTAATCCTTGTTTAGATCTGCTTTGTCTCTTCCAGATTAATATCCATAAAGCTTCAAATATGGGGATCTCTAGACCATCCCAGCATCTCATCGATGAGGAGCATTGACTGCTCACACTGCCTTCACCCCAACTCAGCAGGAAGTAGCCAAAGTAGTCTTCACCCTTAGTCCCTTGAGCAGTCTGGTCCTAAAAGGTTAAGGGGTAAAATAGGCAGGTCTCTAAAGTCTTTGAAGGTCTTTAAAGTTCCCGAAGGTCTGTCCCCCACTGCTGGGATCACCCTGCTTGAACACCCCTGCTGAGGAACTGACTTCAATCCTCCCAAAGATGGCCAACTTCCCTATGAAAGGATATGGAGATGAGCTCTCCAAATCAAACAAACAGCTTGATCTCTAACTCCACAAGGGCCCAAAATCAACTGGGTGGGGCCCCAATGTGAGCCAACTCTTTGTTTAGGAAAAGCCATTTCACAGCCGGCTCACCTAAATAGAAGTCTTTACTTAACACTTCAACCAGGTACATTAATTCCCACCTGGTAATCAGATCTCAATATGAACAAGTGCCTATGATCCAGCCAAAGATTTGACTTTTATATGCAAAACCAAAAAAGGGGGAGTGTAGGAAAGAAATATAAAAGGGAAAATATTAAAAGGGAAATCTTAAGCCTGAGAAATTGCTGGCAGGCAATTAAAATGCTCACTCCCCTACCATTCTGTAGAATTCCCCTATGGAATGCTATTTGGCCAGAGGGCTGCAAGAAGCCTGCATTGCCATTTGGTCAGAGGATCTTCAAGAAGCCAGCATGCTGATAAGACCATAAAACTGCCTGCTAAATTGCTTTGAAACTGCTTTGCTGGCACCAAGTCAACTAATGGATCTGCACCCAAGGTGCGGGGAGGGGGCAGTTTACAATCTCCTTTGTCTCGTGTGTATAAAAACTATGTAAAAATTAAGTCAGGGCTGCACACATCACCCTGCCCATGTGTGTAAGCCCTGGTAAGTCTCTCTCTCTCTCTCTCTCTAAAATAAAGCCTCTCAGCTATTTATTTTAACTTTTGGTCTATTGTGGATCTTTGGATGACTACCATATTCATAACAGGGGTTAGTCCAAGTTGTTGAGGTAAAGAACTTTAGGGTTATTTGGGAGATAAATCTTTGGGCATGCTGGAGGGAGACCTTGATTAGGTTAGTTGGGGTAAGAAGACCTGCCTACCAAAGGTAGCATCATTTCCTAGAATAGCACCCTGGGCTATGTGAAAAGCAGTGGGCTGAGCACATTCACTCCTTGTTCTCGTCTTCCTAACTATGAATGTGAACGGCTGCCTCAGGCTGCCACTGCTTTGACTTACTCTCCAAGACAGGATGACCTTGAAAGAGCCAGAATAAACCTTCCTTCCTTAAATTGCTTCTGTTCACACATTTTTAATCACAATTGACAGGAAAACTAAGACAGACAATAGGTGATTAGCATGGGGATAACGTCCCTTTGAAGTCACAAAGCCAGTCCCTCTGACAGTAGCAGAAAGTGAGGAGAGAGACTGTGTGGCTTTTATCCCAGCACCTATCCCAGTAAAAGTTCTGCACATGCTGCTGCTCCTCCTAGCAACCAAACAACCTACTGCGGACCAGAATGAGTCAGGCTTCAAGCATATTTTCTTTTCTTTTTTTTAATTAATTAATTAGAGAGAGAGAGGGAGAATCAGAGGGCACTATGTATCTCTGTGAAGGATCAAGGGTGACTTCGGAAATCATCCTGGATTGCTTCTATTTCCTTTATGCTTTGCTCTGGGATTTCCTAAGCTCCACTCACCAGGGCCAGAAGTATAGACCTCTACCATTTCTACCTGTTTCTTGTTTGTTTGTTTTAATGTGGGACCTGGGATCTTAACTTAGGACCTTCTGCTTGCAAAGCAGAGTCTAAACCCCTGAGCCATCTCTCTAGCCCTCAAGCACATTTTCAAACACCCTAGGGTCAGCACACATCATACGCCTGTAATCTCAGCACTCAGGAGGCAGGAGGCTAGAGGATCAAAAATTCGGGTCATCCTCAGCTTATATAAGTGACCTTGGGATCAGCTTGGACTACATGAGACCCTGACTCAAAAACAAAAAGAACCAAGAGATTCTTTTATTATTATCTTTTGAGGCAGGATCTCACCCTATAACCCAGACTGGACTGAAACTACAGTAATCTGCCCACCTCAGCCTCCCTTCAAGACACTTACAGACCAACAATTATCGAAGGAAATAAAACAGAAGAAACCCCTTTAAGAAAGGTAAAGAAAAAGATCAGTCAGAGGTCTATTAGATGGTTCAGCAGATAAAAGTGCTTGCCAGGGCTGGAGAGGTGGCTCAGGGGTTAAGCCTCTGCCTTGCAGGCCGAAGGTCCTGAGTTCGGATCCTAGACCCCATGTATAGACGCTGGGCGGAAGCGGGAGCGGCCTGCGTTTCTGGTCCTGGTAGGGTGGAGCCTGTGAATCCCCGGGCAGAGTAAACAAGGAGGAGGTGGAGGCGTCCATGGTGGTTCCTGAATTCGCCCCTGGTTCTACACACACATACATACACACATGCGCACATGCACACAATTGAATAAAAAAAAAAAAGTGCTTGCCACCAAGCCTGATGACCTGAGTTCAATCCCTGGAACCCATATAGCAACGGGAGAGGATTTATTTCTACAAATTATCCTCTGACCTCCACACAAACATGCCCCCCACCCCTCAAAATAAATAAGTGTTTTAAAAATTAAGCCAGAATTTGAGCACAGAAAGCCTGAGTCAATAGAGCCCACTGGAAGACAGGTCCCTCACTCCACAAGCTGGCCACTGAGCTCTGCTCAGCCATCCAGCCGCAGTCTGGTCTGCTCACTCACATAACATTGAGGCCGTGTTCCTTCTTTGAAATTGTAATCCTGGGTGCTAGGCAGGTGAAAGGAGTTCCCCTCCCAGGTAGGATAGGGAGAAAACAGCAGAAGAGCATCTTTAGAAGTGTGTGTCAGCAGAGGGCTGGGGATGTAGCTCCCCAGCAGAATGTTTGTCCAGCACACAGACTCCATCTCCAGCAGCCCATTGAGTAGAAAAATCAGGAGGGTCAGAAGCTCAAGGCGTCCCTCAGCTACACAGGGAGTTTGAGATGAGCCTGCCTAGAAACCCTGTCTCAGGAAAACAATAAAGAAAAAGAGAGAGAGGAAGAGAAAGAAAGCAACAGAAGTAGGGAAAGAGGAAGGAAGGAAGGAAGGAAAGAAGGAAGGAAGGAAGGAAGGAAGGAAGGAAGGAAGGAAGGAAGGAAGGAAGGAAGGAAGGAAGGAAGGAAGGAAACGTCTGAATCCAACATTGCAGCTCAACAATGATCAGCCAGCGCTTCTTTTCCCTTCCTAGCCCCATGCACAGTATGAAAATCATTTGGTTTTCTGTTCCTCTCTCCAGAGTTTCCTTGGGGGCAGGGGGGGGGGTCGAGTAAATCCAACTGTGTTTCTCAACTTTTTCCCTTTTAACATGAAAGGTGGTACTGGATATTCGTGCTCTACCTCAGCTTTTCCACAAACCCCACACCTTGGCGGTCTCACACATTTACAGCAGGCGCACAGGATGGGCTCATGTGTTCTGCTCCTGTACACACTGTGCCTGACTTCACTGGCCTGATTCCCACATCAACAAGCCTCAGAAGTCTGGAGTTTCCGGATTTTTATTGATGTAAAAGTTTTGGAAGATGTGACAGTGCTACAAGACTGTTCCCGCTCACAGTTTCTAATAACAAAAACGTGTTGTGATTGTGATAGTCTATGAGAGGGAACTGGTTTGAGTCGGTGTGTTAGCTGCTGTGGTTCCAACGTGATCTCTGCCCACGCCATGTGCTCCACCTAATGCCCCGATGCAGAAGTGCTGGGATAAGAGGCCTCAGGAGAGGTGACTAGGTGCATGACTGAATTAGTGCCATCTCCTAGGCTGGCTCTCTCAGGGTCACATTAGTGCTCTCCAGAGAGGATTGCTCTCAATGTGCCCAGACCCTGAAGGATTCTCTTTTTCATAGACAGTCACTGCTCTGTACACATGGTGCCGCCACCACCGGAAGGCCCTCACTTTCAGTCTTGTGAGCTAAATAAGCCTCTTTTCTTTATCAAAATACCTAGTTTCTAGTCCTTTATTATAGTAATAAAAGAAAAATGGCCCCAGGATGCTACCATACCAAGGGACATGACACAGAAAGTTCTCTATGTTCTCTCATTAAAAAAGCCACGAAGCTCTGAAACACCTCACACGCCACAAAGGACTAGCACCACGAGAACATTTAAGTGCTACACCAACAACCACTACAGGACCATTGGGGTGGGCATAGTGATGGACTCCAGAAAGACATGTTCATGTCACTGATTCATAAATGGGACTTTACTCAGAGAGTGTCTCTGCAGATACAGTTAAGGTCTAAGATCTATAGATCAGGTCACCTGGGTCATCTGGGTAGGTCCTACGGCGAAGAACAAGAGGAAACACAGAGGCAGAAACAGAGTGAAGTAGCACATAGCCAGGAACAAGCGTCTCTGGAAAAAGCACAGGCCCCCCCACCCCCTCCACCTGGCTTTGGATTTCTGGCCTCTGGCACATGGAAAGAACAGTCTCCTGTTGATTTGGACCCTGTCTGTTGTCATTAGCTGTGGCAATCACAGAAGTTAACAGATACTATTACCAGGCGTGGGCAAACATCCGAGAGTGTGGGAATAACTCTGGCCTTGGGCAATGGGCAGAGAGAGGCTGGAGAACATTGAGGCACGTGACTCCTCAGCCAGATCAGGCTGTGGGCAGAAACATGGAGGGCAAAGCTGGGCGCAGTAGAGCACACGTGTGCTGATTCTGGTTGATCCTGGTGACTTGGAGGCCGAGGCAGGACTGCTTAGCCTAGGAGTTTGAAGCCATCCTGAGCAACATAGTGCAGCCCCCACTGAGGAAGGGGGACTAGAAATGTGCAGTTTAGAAACATTGCTGGTAAACCTAAAAGGAAATGAAGGGCTGGGGAGGCAGCTCCATTGACAGAGGGCTTGCCTAGCGTGCACACAGCCCAGGGCCCAATCCCCAATACTGAATAAATTAGACACATAGCAGATGGTATTTGGGAAACGGAGGCAGAAGATAAAAAAAAAACCCAAATTAATTAAAATTAATTTTAAAAAACAGGAATGAAGAATGCATTCTTGGATAGTAGTAGAAACAGCATGCTCCTTATTCCACAGCAACAAAAACTAACTGGTTTGCATTCAGCTTTGGGTGCAAAACTTAAAGCAGTCAACAAGGATATACTCGTCTGAAGAGATTTCTAGAGTGGATGGGGTTCTTGCTGCTTATCTCAATGCCCAGGAAAACAGAGAAATTGAGTGAGGAACTTCTAAGCAAAAGGGAATCAGTACTGTGGATCTGCAAAATTCACAAGACTATTAAGATGACAAAAAGATGCTAACTGAAGAGATTAGGGGTGTGACTCACTAGTCCACTCACTATCTCCTCAGAGCCAGGAGGACATATGACCCAGAGGTGACCCTGTGGTGAGATTCCTTTAGTTGGTGGTCTGGCCCTGTAACATGTAGGGATTTGTGAAAATTCTATACCAGTGAAAACACCCCTGCCACATAAACCAAAGGGAGAGACACGTGAGTTAGAAGTGCTGGAATTTCATCAGTCTACAGACAGGAAAGCAGCAAGCAAAGCACTTTTAAGAAGAATCAGCAAAGTGGTGTCCCTCCCCTTCCTGGACCAAGTCTCTGCTAACAGCCCACTGCGCAGCGGAAGACTTTGACAGCTAGGCCAGGGCTCAAGCACCACATGAGGGAGAAGGGAGAGGGGAGTCCTGCAGATCTGCATCCTCAGCCACGTGGGGCTTACCTCCACCACCGCTTCTCACTGCACCGTCACCAACACCCCCCCACCCCCCCTACCCCCGCAGCCCCATGGCCTCCTACACGCTCTTAGCACCTGGAATCCAACTGTTCAACCTGGCTGAGGTTCCTCATCCCGTCCAGGCATTCTGCCCTCAGACCACACAGACCTCCCCTGGTCCCTGATACCCTTCCTCCATCACAGTGCCATCGGCACCTGCCATGCGGTTCGGCCTGCTGCTGTGTCTTCCCAGTCCCTAGATTCGATACCCAGGCTCACAGCATAGGCCTTACCTATGCTTGATTCTAAAGCACCATTCCCGGGCTGGAGAGACAGCTTGGGGGTGAAGATTATGCCTTGCGAGCAGAAAGACCTGAGTTTGGATCCCAGATCCCATAATAAAACAAAAACAACAAACCAAAAAACTCAAAGCACTGTCTCCCACCTTGTCTCCTCAACTCGGTCCAGTATATCCAGCACGTTGGCATTTCACACATCACTGTCTCAAAGTCCTCAGTGGTGTTGTCAGTCCTGAGCCCCTCACTGTCCTCAGTAATGTACTCGATCCTGAGCCCCTCACTGTCCTCACTGGTGTACTCAGTTCTGAACTTCTCAATATAACACTGGTGTACTCAGTCCTGAGCTCTTCAGAGCTCAGTTGTTCACTCCGAGCTTCTGTTCTACCTTTCCCACCACACAGTGCTACTTCCATCCCCAGCTACTCAATTGCACTGCCACTTCACAGGAATCATCACAGGCAGCTGGGACCTGAGGTCTAGCTCAGCATTCATCTGTCCTGCAGCCAGCCAATGGGCCTGGCTCACAAACATAGAGATACAACAAGTCATAAACCCTGTTCTCAGGAAGCTGAGATTGATTGGCAAGGAGGTTAAAATTCTCCTTGTCATCTGAGAATCCACATCCAGACTCACAATCTCCTATACATATTAGTCCTGAACAATTTCATGCAGGTTAAAGGTAGAGATTAAAAAAATGTTAGAAGAAAATCAACAGATAGATGTTGCCCTTTTGTTTTTATTTTTAACATAAAAGAAATCCTTTTAAAGCATAGCATAAATCCAAAGGTCACAGAATGAAAAGCTGGTAAGCTGATCAGACAGTGAAACAGTGATACAATTTGTACCCACAGCTATGGCAGCCCATTTGAGTCAAAAAGTTTGAGACCAGCCTGGACAACATACCCCATATCAAGATAAATAACAATTAAACAATTAAAAATTAGATCTGCCTAAAGACACCATCAACAGAGCCAAATAAAAACAGTCCTGGGGGGCGATCTAGCCCCTCATGGCCCTCTAGTGCTGTGAGTCCGTTTCTAGCTGCCTACTTCTCTTGGAGGCTCCCTAGCCCCTCATGGCACTCCAGTGCCATGAGTCTGTTTCTTGTTCCTTGCTCCTCATGAATTCCATACCTAGGCACTGTGAGTTCTCAGGGGCTCCCTAGCCCCTCATGGCACTCACTCTATTGCCATGAGCTCTGTTTTATTTCTGCTTCTCATGGAGGCGCCCTAGCTCCTCATGGCACTCCACGTCTGGAGTCCATGAGTTCAAACCTTTCTCTTTACTAATAAACTCTACCTTAATTCTCTACAAAAAAAAAAAAAAAAAGACCAGTCCTGGGGTCTGTCAAGGTGGCTCCATAGTAAAGGTGCCTGCGCATAAACCTGAATTCAATTTCCACAGCCCGTAGTGGAAGGAAAAACCAATTTCAGAAAGTTATCTTCTGAATTCCACTCATGCACCTGTTCTCTCTCTTGCTCTCATAAATGAATAAACAAATTGCATATGTGTGCCTGTGGAGGCTCAAGGGCGAAATTGCCAATCATCCTGAATTGCTCTACCTCCTTATTGCTTTGCTCTGGGGTTTCCCAGGCTCTGCCTATCAGGTTTAGAATTATAGGCCGCAGACATATCCACCTGGCATTTTTATGTGGGATCTGCGGATCCAAACTTGGGTCCTTTTGCTTTTGAGGCAGAGGCTTAACCTCTGAGCCATCTCCCTAGTCCCAAAATACTTCTTAAAAACACTAATCCTAGGGCTGGAGACATGGCTCAGAGGTTAAGACTCTGTCTTGCAAGCAGAAGGTTCTGAGTTCAGATCCCAGGTCCCACATAAAAACGCCAAGTGGAAATTGTGGTGACTGGCTTGGCTGGTCGTGGTGGGAGGAGCCTGGGAAATCCCAGTACAAAGCAAGAAGAGGTAGAAGCAATCCAGGATGATTCCCAAAGTCACCCTTGGCTCTCCACAGGGAAACACAGTGCCCTCTGATACACACGCACACTAACTAAATAAATAACATATAAAAAAAAAACACTAATCCTAAGGCAGAGAAATGGCTCAGTAGATAAAAGCGCTTGTCATGGTAGCCTGATGACCAGGGTTTGATCCCTAGAATGCACTTAAAAACACACATGGGACACACATTATATAATCCTAACCCCGGCACTTCTGCAAGATGGGAGGTGGAGACAGAAGAACTGGGAAGAAGCTCACAGGACTCTAATCTGGAGCCTGCTGCACAGCAGCAGAAACAAGAAAATCTATTTCAAACAAAGTGGAAAGTGGCATTTGCCCAGAAAACTTGTCCTCTGACCTCCACATGCATGCCTGCACTTGCATGCACACACACTCACAAACACGGGCGCATGCACACTTGTCCTATGACCACTACATGTATGTCTACAGTTATGTACACACACTAAGTAAAAATTAAAAAAAACAAAAACAAAAACAAAAAACTTTACTTAGTCTGGCAAGATGGTGCAGTGGGGTAAGGCACCTATTCAAAAACCCTGTCAACCTGAGTTCAATCCCTGGAAATTCACAAGGTAGAAGGCGAGAGCTAACTTCTTCTGGTCTCCACCTGTGTGCCATGGTACATATGTGCATTCCCTTTCTTTCTTGTTCCCCCCCCCATTAAAATAAAAAACTTTATTTACAAAAGTAACCAGAACATATGAAGCTGACATGATGTACAAGGACAGAAATACTCAAGAGAACTCTCATGAGCCAGAACGACAGAAATACTCAGAGACCTCTCATGAGCCAAAAGGACAGAGATACTCAGAGAACTCTCAAGAGCCCAAAGGACAGAAATACTCAAGAGAACTCCCACGAGGCAAAAGTCAACCTGAAAATTCCATATGAGCTGGACAGGTAGACTCTGAGCTGCACCCCTGGGGTCCCCAGCTGCCTGGGACAATGCCTTGGTTCTCCCAAGAATCTCTGAGGTGGCAGGTAAGTAGTAGGGGACAGAAGTAGCTCTGCATGCTGGGGAAGGTACAACAGGAGCTCAGGGCAGAGTAGTCCACTTAGGACTAGGTGAGCCTCATGGGGTTTAGTACTCCACTGAGGACTGTGAGGGCCTCACAGCTCAGTCCATAAAGCAGTTGCCACACAAGCAGGAAAACTGAGTTGATGCTCAGCACCCATATAAAAAGCCAGGAAAGGTAGCAAGTGCTTATAATTCCAGAGCTGGGGAGGCGGAGACAGGTGGATCCCTGGGTTCCCTGATCAGCCAGTGAGACTACTTGAGTTCCAGACCAGTGACAGACCCTGTGTCAAAAAAATGATAGATGGGCTAAAAAAATGGGTCAGGGTTAAGATTCTGCCTTGAAAGCAGAAGGACCGGAATTCAGATTCCTACATCCCACATAATAAGGTGGGAATGGCAGTGGCCTGCACTTCTGACTATGGATGGTGGAGCCCGGGAAATCAAAGCACAAAGGAGGTGGAAGCAATACAGGATGATTCCCAAAGTCACCCTTGGACTTGCTTGCACAGGGATACATAGTGCCCTCTGATACACACACACACACACACACACACACACACACAAATAAATAAAAATTTAAAAATTATAAAAAAAGGTAGATGACACCTAAGGAATGACTTCTGAGGTTATCCTCATACATGTGTGCCCACATAGAGTGCACTTATCCATATATGTGCTTACACACCCATGAACACACCCATGTACAAACACATAAGAAAAAACCTTATATGGAAATGAACAGCACTTTTTTTCTGTTACCAATTTATTGTGATATATACTTTCATCAAAAATCTGTCAAAATTAAAAGTCTCAAATATTATCACAATTTACCTGGAAATATAAAATTGACAGTTCTATATTTATAACACATGCTATGTAGGTGCGTTAATACTTACATTTATTTTTCTCTCAAGATTTCTGAGTTTTAGCCCATTTCTGGCCTTTCTTTGAAACCTGAAAAGCACTTTTGAACAAGAAACTTTAAAAAAATAAAATAAAATAAATAACTACATAAATACACAAATAAATAAAAATGGTCACCAGCTCCAGGAAATGACGCCTGTCCTCACTAGCTAAGTGCAGATACAATGTTCTCATCAAGTCTGAAGAAAGTCTGTTTCATGCCTGCAGGTTCATCTACGCTGGAGAGCAATGTAGAAATCTGACCTTTTATAATAAGTTCAGCAGCCACCAAGAAGGGTCAAATAAATAAACTCTGGCACTTACATTAGTGGAGTGTTTTGCAGCCATTTGTTGTTACTTTTTTTTCAACATATGGTGCTGGGACAATAGAATGTCCACTTGCTAATGTGGATACCTACCCTTGTACCATGCATAAAATTGACCCAAAATACACAAAGACCTCAATATAAGAGCTAATCCTAGAGGCTGAAAAGTAGCTATGTGGTAGAGCATGTACCTTCCAAGTAGAAGGCCCTGGGTTCAATTGCCAGCACCACAAGAAGAGGTGTGAAGCACAGAACAGGCATGAATCCTTCCAACTTGACTTAGGCAATGGTTTCTTAGATGTGGCAACCAAGGAAAAAAAGAAAAAAATGGATACTTTGAAGGACACTATCAAGAAACTAAACTACGATGCCCCAGGCCCTGGGTTTCACCAAAAAAGGGGTGAGGGGTGAGACAAAAGGGGAAAGGAAGACACTGGAACTACATATACTGACACTGGCAATGTAGAATTCTGCGGCTACTGTGGAAAACCATCTGGCAGTTCCTCATATGGTTAAATATAGAATTACCACATGACCTAGCAATTCTACTCCTAGGTATCTACCAAGAAAAAGACACATGGCCACACAAAAGCATGGATGCAGATGTTCATAACAGGACTAGTCACAATAACTAAAAAAGTGGAAAGAGCTTAATTAATGAATGAATTAATTAATTAATGTACAAACAAATATTGGCATATCTACCGCATAGAATATTATTCTACCGTGGTGGTGCGTAGCACACCTATAATGAGGTAGAAGATTGTGAGTTCAAGGTAAGACCCTATCTCAACAAAGATGGGGGAGAGGAGCTGGGAGACGGCTCAGCAGTTTAGGGATTTGCTGTACAAGCCAAAGGACCAGAGTTCAGATTGGCAGATCCCATCTCTAATGTCAGGCAGGGGTTGTAATTCCAGCCCCAAAACATAGAGCCTGGGACTCCCCAGACCAAACTGGCTAGTCAGACTAGCCATATAGGCAGCTCAGGGTTTAATTAGAGACCTGGCCTCAAATAAAATGGAAAAGCAATCTTCCATTTGGAAAGAAAATTTCCAAATGGAAAGGAAGAAGATTCCCAATATCAATCTCAGGCCTTTACACACATGCACACTCATATATACATGAGCCCACATATATACATGAGCCCACACAAACATATGAGCCCAAACATATGCAGAAATGTATATACACACATTCACCCTCCCAACACATGCATATGAAAATGGGGGGGGGTTTAGAAATGGAATACTGGTGTGTGTGAAAGAAGACAGACCTAAATTGAGTGAGTTTACTTAGGTTTAAAAAAAAATCCAGGATTGGAGAAATGGCTCAAGATTAAACATCTGCCTCACAAGTAGAAGGTCTTGAGTTCAGATCCCAGATTCCACATAAAAATACAAAACACCATGTGGAAACGGTAGTAGGCATGTACTTCCAGCCTTGGAAGGTAGAGTCTGGGAAACTCCAGAGTAAAGTAGAGAGGAGGTAGCACAATCTACAATGATTCCTGAAGTCATCCTTGGGCCTTCACAGGCACACACAGTGCCCTCTAAAGCACATATACTGCATAAGAACACACACACACAAACCAGATGCAAAAAGAAAGAAAAAGAAAAAAACTCCAATCCAGGGCAATTCATACAGACTATAGGCAGATTGGTGTTCTGGAACTGACTGTGATAGTTGTACAGTTCTGTGAATATATACAACACTAAAAACACCCACTGGCTTATACACTTTGAATGAATGAATTGTATGATGGTATGTTGACACATGTGAGTACTGATGAACAGGAGGGCAACCTAGTCAGGGCTGGAGGCCAGCAGCTCCGAACAAAATCAGAATTGCACTTCCAGAGCTGATGTGTGAACATGAGCTCCGCCCCCACAGCCTCACTCCCACCACAGACACACACACAAGCCAGATTTTAACCACTTTTGTTTGAGACGATGATTCCACAGTGATTGGCTCTTTACAGCACATTTTACCTTTGACAGTGAACTCACACTGCAAACCCTCTCTCAAGAGTCCAAACAAGTGCCAGCCTCCACCCCATCCATCTGAGCCTCAGCCACTGCAGAGAACGACGCCCTGCACAGTCACCATTCATCCATGCACACGTGGGCTGAGGCATGGAGTACTGGTGCCAGAAACACAGATTAACAGAGCTCAGAGTCCAGGACAGGAGATGACAAGCAGGAGAGGACAGGAACACAATAGTACCGGCTAAAAGTATGGAAACCCCACCGAGACTTCCTGTGGCCCCTTCCAGGTCATGTGTTCCTCAGTCCAGTGTAGCCTCCCAGAAGGAATGTCTAGGAGGCTCCCAATCCCCAACCCTACCAGCTTACCAACAGTACTCATCCCTGTCATGTCCCCCACACTGCCCTGCTAGGATATTTAGCCCCACGCTGCCATCCTGCTGTCTTGCTAGCAGGCTCCCTGTCTGAAGGACAGCCTTGCAAAGATCCCACCTCTGGCCACTCCATCCATCACTCCCCAGTTTAGCCGTTCCTATTACACCTGTACCTTATGCTGTGACCCTGAGACTCATGGTCCATACTCAGGGGAGCCAAGCTGCTGCTTCTTCACCAAACATCCCCATCCTCTCCCCATGTCCCCCATGTTCTCCCCTGTCTTTCTCACAGTGGTAAGTCACCCAGAGTACCCCAGCCACAGGCCCCAGAAATCTCATCCCTGAATAGAAGGACAGGACTCTCCCTGAATAGAAGACAGGGAAGGGCAGAGGGGTTCAGGCAGACAGGAAGTTGAGAAAGTTCTGGGAGGAGCTCTACCCTGTGGAGAAGACTGGGGATTTCCAGGGGACAGTAGCCAGGAACAGTTGTCCAGGGAAGGGCCTGAGAGTTTGTGAGAGGGACTGAAGATCGATGGGTGGAAGTTGGAAAAAGGTGGCGGCACCCATGTAAGGGAGGGGTCGGTGGCAAAAGCCAAAGTGGGAAGCCAGACCTCAGGTGGTGCCAAGCAGGGGACCCCCAGGACAGGTGGCCCTCCCTACTGGTCAAAGAATCAGCTAATGCTGGGCTGGACTCAGGCAATGAGAACAGCCACCTCCCAGGCCCTCATGACTGACGTCAGATGCTTTACCTTCTGCCTTCTTCACTGAAGACAGCCCTTCCACACCTTCTCACCTCAGGGCTATGTACATGGGGCTTCAGCCCTCCCGTAGCTCACTGGGGTGAAGTCGCAACAAGTTAGCTCACAAGGGATCTCTGGTCTCCTTTAGATTCTGCTTGTCTTGGGCAGTGTCCTACACCTTACCCATCCCCTGCCTGCAACCAAGGAAACTTGGGGTGCCTGTTACGCCTGGGAAGCCTTCCTGACCCTCAGCTCCTGCTCAAGGGGGCCTTAGCACCTGCTCTCCTGCTAGCAATTCGGCTGCTTTGAGGCTAGTGGGACACACGTGTGAGGCAGCTGCACCGTCATGTGACAGTTCTACTTCGGGCCGCACCGGCTGCATTTACAGCCCTCTCATCAGTCTCCAGCGCCAAGCCAGCCCAGCCCCATGTGTCCCATATGAACCTCAGCCTCCTCGGAACTGGGCAAGGCCACAGAGCAGGGACCCAACAACCTCCAGGGATCTGTCGGTTCGCTCCTAGATAGATGGGAAGTCTCCATCCCAGGGAGAACTAGACAGTGTAGCTTTAGCACAATGCCCGCAGCTGGCTCTGACACTGTACCCCACAACCCAGTAACCTGACCAGACCACAGAGGATTCAAGAGGGAGCACTGTGCAAGACAACCACAGCTTAAATGGCTCATAAATAGTGCTGTTCTGGAACTTGCCAGGACAGTGGCACAAACAGGCGGCTGCTTCTCTACCCTGCGAACCTGTCCCCAGGCTTGGCTAGTGGTGTGGTGGTCAGGTTCAGGAGTCATCACCCAAGGCAGGTGAATCAGTCACGTGAGCAAACAGACGTCAGAGCACTAGCAGATGCCCAGGTACTGTGAAACCTACCCTGCCTGGGTGACGTGTGGGGTGGAAGGTGGCATCACCAGGCTCTGAGCAAAGCCCGAGTAAGGACCTCTCTCCCTGAGCTGCCCTTGAGGGCAGAGCCAGCAGCACCAGCCATGAGGAGCAGGAACCGGTTCTGTTGAGCTCTGCCTGGGGCCTCTGCACAGACCCTCCCCTGTGGCAAATACCAAGTCCTCTAAGTCTATGAGGCTGGTAGTCAGGGTACCCGCGCTGCTCAGAACCAAAATGCTTGGCTCTGAGTGGCTGGCAGTGTCAGGCCTGGGCTCTGGGAGGGCAGGGGGCAGGCAAGGGACACTCCAAAGACAGACAAACTGGAGGAACTCTGAGATTCCCTGGACAAGGAGAGGCTGCTCCCAGGGGACAAAGGCAGGGTGCTATGGAATTCCTGTCAAGGGAGGGTGCGGCCAGGCTCTGGCCACTTTGGGGAGGTGAGGAGAGGCGACAGCTATGCTGTCCGCTGCCAGACAGCAACAGTCACCCCCACCTCAAAGACAGGTGCCCCGGAGGAGTCTTGACCCACGTGTGTGCTGGGCACACACACGGGTCACTGGCCTAGTCCTGCCACTTGCGGGAGCCCACCCCACTCACCCGTACCTCTCCATGTCCTATTAAGGTCATGGACGCGGGGGCTCAGTGAAACGTCTCCGCCCCCACGAGGGCCAGTGGGCGCTGAGACAAGACCGGCGGGTGGCCGGACTCTGAAGGGACAACGGTCAGAACAGCTGCTGGAGACGCGGTGGTCAGCGGCCGGCTGTCAGGCTAGTGACCTGGCGCGGCCCGCGCGCCCACGGGGTGGACAGGGGCTGGCGGCACAGTACCTTTGTACTTCTCCCGCACCTCCTCGTAGGCCTGGATGAAGTCCTGTTCGTCGGGCGGCGGCCCGGACGTCAGCAGATGGGCCATGCCGACGGGAACGGAAGGCAACGGGCCGCTGCGCGCAAGGCCAGCCTCCAGCCACCGCGGCCGCTCTGCCCGCCGCCCGCCGCGCGCACCGCTTAAAGAGGCCGCCCCCGCCCCGCCCCGCACCCAGGATGCCCCACGGGCGGGGCGGGGCCGGCCAGGGCGCCCGGCGCGGGTGTGCCGGCCCCCGGGCGCGCCTCAGCGGGGTCCCAGACGCGCCTCGGCTGGGTCCCTGGCGCGCTTCGGCGGGGCCTAGCCTCGTTCCCACGCGCGTCCCGGTGGGACATCTTTCTCGCCTGCGACCCAGTTTCGGGGGTGACCGTTTCCTAGGTCAGTAGCGACCTCTCCAACTTCACCAGGTAGCCGGGGCCAAGCCCTTCCCTCCTCACTTCCTCCCTCCCTCCTCCGTTACTCAGATGGCTGCCGTCGCAAGTGGAGATGGAGTTGGCATCCCAATATATAAAGGAGCCCTCAAAATGCAAGAAAAAGGGGCCCATACAACAAACGGAGACTCTTTACAAAATTGCTTTCTAGCCATCATACTGCCAAAAGCGGTCTGCCAGCACTCTCCTTTCTGCCTCCGGGGAAACCGCTCCTGGGGGGCTTAGATCTTCCTAACCCATGAGAAATCCCACTTCTAGAAATCAGCGCTAAGAAAATCACCAGAGAAAACAGACCTTTCCAGGCCCTGTCTGCTAGGCACAGAGAAGCAGAGAACATAGAAGAACACCCACCAGCAGCTGCTAAGGTACCTTGCAGCCCCCACTGCATTCCCCTGTTTCTAAAGGTCAAGGTAGGACATTCATGAATGGGAAATATCCTTTTAAATCTCTGCGTGGCCTCAAGGCCCTTCTCTGCCCCCTCTGTCTCCACAAACTTCCCAGCTTTCATAAACAAAGTCCTCCACAATGTACTACTACCTCCAAGGTAAGCATTTCAGCCCCCTTCAGTAGGTCTCAGCCTAGTCTTCCCGTCTCCTTCAGGGTGCCGCTCTGCCTTTCAGATGCCTGACCATGCTCATTAAGGGGATCCTGGTGAGTGGAATGGGGTGCTGCTCAATAGCATCCAGCCCTAGGTGATCCACATCCCCAAAGGAAGCTTGCCTCTAGATAGTTACCCAATTGCCTGGTGACCCACAGTGCCTTTCACAGGATGTCTCCATCCTCCTCAGGTTGAGAGCTCCTGGAAGGCACAGCTGGACCCTGCCTCAGGGAGATCTGGGGCTCAGAGGGACCAAGGAGCCCCCAAGTGGCAGCCAACCCTAAGGTAAGCAGGGCACTTCAACCCTTGGCAGGAAGCGACTGATAAGTAGCTCCAGCCAGAGCCCTGACCTCAGACTTCCTATAGCTACTGGGGGAGGCAGGCAGGTGGCGCTGTGATACCTAAGCTCACCTGGGATAGGACAGGCTGTCCCTGACTGCAGAGCAGAGCCCTCTGGGCTATTTACCAATCCAAACATTTATGCACAGAACACAGCAGGCACTCCACTAACATCTGTGCTAATGAGCTGGGCTGATCAGACCCCTTCCCATTACCTGCAATGCGGATGACTGCCCTCTCGGCAGGATCCAAGACACTCCCGTTGCCCCCAGAACCACCTCCACTTCTCCGGCTTCGCTGTGTTTTCCCGAGGTTCCAGGGCAGTGTGTCCCCAGGGCTTGGGGAGCCGCTGCTTCCACTGGAGCTGCCTTCAGCCACTGGCCGCAGATCTGAGTCCTCCCCTGACATGGCCTCCTGGAGGGAGAACAGGAAGGGTTCACACCTCTACCTGTGGGGGGAGGGATACTGCACCCTGACCCAGCATCTCTATAACCTAGACACATACCATTCACAGGCTCTGCCTCACCCACTCACTGACACCCAACGTGCTCAGCCCACACTAAACAGCCTCCCTCCCCTTCCTGTTCTAGAGTCACTCCTTCCAGCCCCACACACAGACCAAGGTGCCTTCTCTTCCTCATCCAAACACTGACCACCCCCATCCCCATCACAGGATGCTGACTCTACCTTCCAATCTGTCAAACGGGAGCAGAGAGACATTGCCTTACTGTAGACATTGATACTGACTAGTCACCGGGACACTGGCTTCAGTTCCCTGAACCCCCGTCCTCAACTCCCTCTCCATCTTAGGCAGAGGTGGCCACTGTCCCCTTCTGTCCTCTCTTCCAAAAAGGATCCCCAGCCCCACTCTGTGGACGTGGGCACACTGTTTCCATCTGTCTCAATCTCTAGGATTTTCCCCTCGTCCTACCCCACCTCCAGTCCCCACGCAGTCCCACCTCGATCTCTGCAGGGAAAACCTATAAATAACTGGAGCCGCAGCGGCGTGGGCCGCCGAAGCTCAGCTGCAGCAAGGCCGGGGGAGCCTGGCGGTGGCCATATGCCCACGCGTGCACACGCCCCAGCTCTCGGTCCACGAGAGCACTGGCATGCGAGGGGTGAATGGGGCTCTGTCTCAGCGGGGGTGGGGTGAAGTGGGGGCACAATGTGGGCTCTGTGCCTCCGCCTTCAGGCCAAGGACTGGGAAGGAGTACACGGGCAGCGAGTCGACGCCCCTCCACCCTACGGGGGGCCCTCTGCAGGCGCTCTCTGCTCCAGTACCCAACCCAGAGCCCCACTGTCAACTGCGTCTTTGCAACAGTCTTTCCTACCCACAACCGGGCACCTCCCATCAGTTCCGCAATCTCCCGAGGTGTTGTCCTCCAGAGAGCAAAAGATGGGTTACGGCAGAGTCTAGTTCCGGATGGCTTCCGGCGAGACCCCTCCCCATCCCCTCAGTTCCCCCACGCATGGGAGCCTCTCCGTACCCTCCAGGTCGGGTCCTACGTGCCTGGTGACTCCGCTCCCCTTCTCTCGGCCGCGGCAGCCTGACTGCTGAGGCCCGGCAACCCGCGGAGGCAGTGCAGGCGGGGCGAACCAGGAGCCCCGCCCCGTCCCAACCCAGAGCCGAACTGCACGGGCTCCGCAGAGTGCACGACTTCGGAGCCACCAGGGGCCCAATAGGCGAGGAGGCGGGGGGGGGGGGGGGTCATAGAGACCACAGAGCAGGAGCCCAGGGAATGCCCAGACCGGGTGACGCCGCTGGGTAAGCACACCTATGTCGGGTGTGGTCAGCTCTCTAAGCCTACCGGCTCCTCAGCAGGAAAATGCTGGACCGAGTGAGGTCGCTGGAGTGTGCGAAGTCCAGTTCTGCATCCGGGCGCCTGGCAACCTGGGTTGCCGCTTCCACCTCTATGCGAGTAACCCAGTAACCATCCTTTCATAGCCGACACACACACTTACACACGCCAATAAACACACACAAACACAAGCAAGGCGCCTGCAAACACACACGCATGCATGCACGCACGGACAGGAGCGCGCACGCGCAGCCACACTCTCCAAACAGAGGTCGGGTTCCAGCCTTTTCCCCTAATCACGTACAGGTTTATTCAAAGACAGCCGCGTCGGGCGAGGTCCAGCAGGATGGGCGTGTCCGGCCCGCGCCCTCCTGCCAGGCTCTGGCAGCACAGCCCGCCCAAGTCGGCCGGGTCGGGCGGAGCACGGGCTGTGGTCCCCGCTCTCTAGCAGACTGGGGGGAGTCCTGGCGCTGGGTGCTGTGTAGAGCGGGGAACCAGCCTGGCCTCTTGGCTCAGGTTTCCAGAGAGGAGTCCAGGACTGCAAGGGGGTCCCCAGGAGAAACCCGGGACATGTTCTTGCAGGTGATGAGGTACGTGGGTAAAGCCTGGGTGTCGTAGAAGATGACGAAGATACTCGGCCGATGCAGGCAGTCCACCGCGCTGTCGTAGCGCAGGACCTGGCCAGAGGCCCGCAGGGGGGGTGCCCGCAGGCCGCGGCGGCCCTGCCCGTAGTCACCGGTCAGCACCTGCGCCACGAACACAGCCTTGTGGCCCTCTGCGTTGGGGGGTGAGTAGCGGTCCTGCACCGACAGGGAGGCGTGCTTGGCGAAGTACACGCCCTGCCCGTAGAGCGTGCCTGCAAGAGGAGAAGCCACGGTCAGTGCGGCGGGGTCAGCACGGCTGGGTCAGTCTGGCCCCGCCCCACACGGGCCTACCATTGCGGCCACAGAAGCTGCGGTTGAAGCCGTGAGCACAAATGTCAGGCACTGCAGACTCGGAGGTGCCGTGGTAGAGGATCTGCTCAGCCGGGCGTCTCAGGCAGCGTTGCATCAGGCGCTCACGCTGCAGCTGGTACTGTTGCTGCAGCAACGGATGTGACACGCGCTCCACCTGCCAGGGCTCCCAGTCAGGGACCAGTGATTTTTGAGCCCCCCTGCCTCCTACACTGGCCTAGGAGACAGCGGAGCTCCCCAGATCAGGAGCCCTCTGGTGGAGGAGTTGAGGATCTGGGAGAGGACTTGCACCCCAATCCATGTTCTACTCAGCAGCAGCCATTATCGCTGGCTTCCAAGGCGGCCTGTCCCCTCTGGGAATTCCTCCAACGAGCCCTGCAGGCATGCAAGTCCTGTCAAGACTTAGGACCTAAACCAGGGGGTGGGAGTGAAGTCCCAAGCCAGGGGCCTATGTTCCCCTGCTTCTCTCCTAGTACCAAGAGATGCCCACAGGCTAGAAGACTCAGACAGGAGAGAATACTTCAGGTGACCAACCGAACATTAGCTCTGAAGGAACAAACTGGAGGTCCTAAAACAGGACCTTTAAAAAAAAATCTAATTAGGACTGAAGAGATGGCTCAGCAGTTAAAAAAATACCAGATAAAAATGACTGTGGCCTGCACTTGCAGCTCTAGAAGGCAGAGCCTAGAAAATCCCAGAGCAAAGCAAAAAGAACGTAGAAGCAATCCGGGATGACTCCTGAAGTCACCCTTGGTCCTCTACAGGAACATTCAGTGCCCTCTGACATATACAAGTAAAATAAACATTTTAAAATATCTAATTAGCTTCTTCAGATAAATGCCACATCCATGAAGCAAAATTAATTTCTCTGGAAAGTCTGAGTAATAAACAACAATATTAATACATGGAGAATGGGATGGCTGGCTGGTGAGGAAGAAGTAAGGAACAGAGAGACAGAGAGGAAGAGAATGAGGAGGAGCAAGGAAAGAAGAGAAAGAGGAGATCAGGACTGCTGAGCTACCTGTGAGTGGTCCAGGAACCAAATGGTTGAAGCTATAGCCCCAAATAAGTGGTATTCTAGATGGAGTGAAGGGACTTGCACAGAGAACAGAGCTAAAGAAACAGAGAAAGAAGCCATGGATGGTCAGGCCCTGGATCTCAGGAGCCCCACAGAAGGACCCCTGGGGACATGGTAGAAGATGTCTTCCTGAGTCAGAGGCAATGTCAACAGATGAAATGCCAAGGACACTGGAGGAGACAGAGACCCCTGGCACTGAAAGGAATAGAATGTTTTTTTATTATTATTATTTATTCAACTGTGTACATGTGTGTGTGTATGTGCTCTCACGCACGTGTGTGTCTGTGTGTGTGTGTGTGTCTGTGTATGTGTAGAACCACGGACGAATTCGCGAACCACCATGGACGCCTCCACCTCCTTCTGCCCCGGGATTCACAGGCTCCGCCCTACCAGGACCAGAAGCGCAGGCCGCCCCCGCTTCCGTCTGGCGTCTATACGTGGGATCTGGGATCCGAACTCGGGACCTTCCGCCTGCAAAGCGGAGGCTTAACCCCTGAGCCACCTCTCCAGCCCCGAGAATGTTTCTAAAGTGAATAGAATGTTACAGGCACATACATGAAAATCAGTATACATATGGGAAAAAAATCTGCAACTAGATTTCTCACCAATACTGGATGTCAGGACACCAACATGTAACTGTTTTAACAGGAGGAGAACTTAAGAAGAAAGAAAATGATCGTCTTCAAAGATCTGAGGGAAAGGGCTGGAGAGATGGCTCAGGGGTTAAGCCTTAAGCCCACAAGCAGATGTTCATATTCCAGATCTCACATAAAAACAGCGGGAGGAAATGGCAGCAGAGTGCACTTCTGGCCCTGAAAGGCAGAGCCTAGGAAACCCCAGAGCAAAGCAAAAAGGATGATTCCACTCTGAAGTCATCCTTGGGCCTCCACAGACACACACACTGCCCTCTGATACACACTTATACATGCACACATACAGGCACACACAATAAAACAAAAAAGTAAAAAGGGTTGTAGAGAAAGCTCAGAGGTTAAGACTGCCTCACAAGCAGAAGGTCCTGAGTTCAGATCCCAGATCCCATGTAAAAACTCTGGCTGAGACTTACCCAACCCTGCGCTTCTAGCCCTGGTGGGTGGAGCTTGGAAAATCCCAGAGTGAAGCAAAAAGGAGATAGAAGCAAGCCAGGATAATTCCTGAAGTCACCCTTGGTTCTCCACAGGGACACAGTGTCCTCTGATACACACACAAATAAACAAATTTATATAAAAATACATAGTGAATTCAAGGCCAGCGAGGCTACTGTAAGAGCCTGTCTCAAAAAAATTTTTTTGGGGGCTGGAGAGGTGGCTCAGGGGTTAAGCCTCCGCCTTGCAGGTGGAAGGTCCTGAGTTCGGATCCCAGATCCCACGTATAGACGCCAGGCGGAAGCAGGCGGCACACAGACACACACACGCGCGCACATACACACGAACATGCGCACAGTTGAATAAATAAAAAAAAATTAAAAAAAAATTAAAAAAAAATTTTTTTTGAAATTTTGAGTTGACAAGATAAGGTGCCTGCTCTGCTCACAAACCTAGTGACCTGGAAGCCCACATAGTGGAAGGAAAGAACTGACTTCTGAAAGTTGTCCTCTGGCTCTGCCCATGAGCCATGGCATACATAGATACATAGGTACTCTCTCTCTCTCTCTCTCTCTCTCTCTCTCTCTCTCTCTCTCTCTCAATAAAAATAGAGTACTTAAAATTTTTCCAGCAATCCTCCTGGCTCAGTCTCCAAAGTACTGGGGCTACAAGTACGTACCAGCACAACCAGCTAACAATATAAATTTTAAAGTCAGAAATGGAGCTGGAGAGATGGCTCAATGGTTAAGCCTCAAAAGCAGAAGGTCCTGAGTTCAGATCCCAGATCATACATAAAAATGTCAGACAGAAATAGTGGCGGTCTGGACTTCTGGCCTTGGAAGGCCAAGCCTGAGAAACTCCAGAGCAAAGTAAAGAGGAGGTAGTGCAAGCCAGGGTGATTCCTGAAGTCACCCTTGATCCTCAACAGGGACAAACAGTGCCCCCCCAACACACACACATGAAATAAATATTTTAAAAGGTTAGAAGTCTTGACTATATACTATGGATATGCCAACTCAGCAGCAGAATGTACACACAGGGTAGAAAGGAGGTAGTATGCCCCGGAAGTCAAGCATGATCCAGAAAAGACTTAGGAAAGTGTTGCAACTTGTTTGCATGTTGTCAATAAATTCATGACAAACAGCCTATGGGAACATGGGATTTTATTCTGGGCTTACGATTGCCCACTTGTAGTTCTTAGCCCAGCTTATCAGAAGAGCTCCTACCAACATCAGGAGCTGAGGAAACAGGCTATACCATCTCCACAGGACTACTGAGAAGGGCAATCCTTACTTGCCAGACCAGCATGTCTGACCAAATATATCAAAGAATGCCAACTTCTTTAACCAGTTCCTCCATATTTTATTTGCCTGCCCAGGGACTAGTCCTGCCATCATGGGCTGGGCCTTCCCTATCAATCAGACAATCTCCTGCAGGCTTGCTCAGGGCTCAACTCAACTATTAACTCTCCACAATTGTGCCCAAAATTGAAACCTTCAGTTGCTAAGTTAATACTTGTATCTAACTGTGACACTTCACCCTTGTCAACTTGACACAAAACACATCACTTTTAAACTGTAACCTCTCAAATCCTGTCCCCACAGGTGTTATATTTATCTTATGATATAAAGTACATTCAATTTGATTAATTCTTAAAATCGAGGATTAAAATATCTTAGTCCAATTTAAAATGTCAGTCATTAAAAGTTCATTTCTGGGCTGGAGAGATGGCTCAGGGATTAAACCTCTGCCTCGCAAGCAGTAGATTCTGAGCTGTGATCCAGGATCGCACATAAAAAAACACCAGACAGAAATGCCAGCAGTCTGAACTTCTGGCTGTGAAGGCAAAGTTTACTCTTCCCGGGGATTCACAGGCTCCGCCCTACCAGGACCAGAAATGCAGACTGCCCCTGCTTCCGCCTGGCATCTATACGTGGGGTCTAGGATCCGAACTCAGGACCTTCCGCCTGCAAGGCAGAGGCTTAACCCCTGAGCCACCTCTCCAACCCCATTTTTTTTTTAATTTTTAAAAATTAAAAATAAAAAAATTCAGTTCTAATATCTTACAAATTCAAAGTCTTTTTAAAAAAGCCCCAAATCTCTTAAACTATAAGATTCTGTCAAATCAAATTGAGTTAAATACTTCAACACAGAATAAACATTAAAATGGTACCATTTGAACAGAGCAAGAAAATATCAAATTAAGACTAAAATCTGGCAAGTCAAATCCTGTAGTTCAATGTCCATTTGCTATTGCTCATCCTGTAGTCAGAATTACTCAAAGATTCTGGGCAATCCCACTCCCACTTTACAGCTGAAAATTTCACAAACAGCTTTTCTCCAGGCCAAGTCAAATCTGCACTCACCGCCATCCTCAGCACACATCCTATGGTTCTGGCATCTCCAACAACACTCTGGGTTCACCTCTGCAGCTATAAACTTCACCTTTCTTTGCTGAAACTCGAAACCTGCTACTTAGTGACAAGTTTCATCTGTTCTCCATGAACCCTTCAATCCTGCATTAAAACCAGTACCACCTGAACGATGCTGTCCAGTTCTGCAGTGAACCTGAAATATTATCTTGACCTACTTGAAACACAGCTGTAGTAATTTCTGTGTGCTGACCTTGGAAAAGCCCTTTTCTGGGCAACTAAAATGATCAAAAGGCAAGAAATTGCTTCATCTTTGGCTTCATTCCCCAAACTTCAGGACTGCCAACAGGAAAATCAGTCCATTTTCTTTATATTCATTATATGGGCTTAAACAATTCACAGCTCTCTCAACATTACTATTCTCCAAATGGCCCAATAAATTCTGCTCAACAGTTTTTATGATCTATAGTCTCAAAATCTCCAAACATTTCCACATTACTCCAACAAAACTGCTCAAAATCCATAAAAGCCACATAACCAGATTTATTAGCAACACCACACTTCTCTGGCACCAAATTCTGTTGTAGCTTGCCTACATATTGCTGATAAATTTATGACAAATGGCTTATGGGAACAAAGAATTTTATTTTGACTTATGAATGTCCAGTTACAGTTCTAAGTTCAGTTTGGCAGGAGAACTCGTACCAACACCAGAGGCTGAGGGAACTTGCCACACCATATCCACAGTACTGCTGAGGGGGCAAACCTCGCTTGCCAGACCAGCATGTCTAGCCAAATAAACCAAAGAATGACAAATTCCTTAACCAGCTCCCTCTATATTTATTTACCTGGCCAGGGACTAGACCTGTCCACCATTGGCTGGTCTTTCCCTACCAACCAGACAGTCTCTTGCAGGCTTGCTCACGGATCAACTCAACTATTCATTCTTCACAACTGGGCCCAGACCTCAAGTCTACAATTGTCAAGTTGATTATGTAACTATGACAGAAAGTAAATGAAAATTATAAAAGGAGCCACTGAATCTTAGATTATGTTCCTTTCCTCATATAACAATTTTATTTATTTATTTATTTTTAGTTTCCTGAGACGGAGTATACTGTATCCCAGGCTGGCCTTGAACTCACTATGTAGCTGAGAATGATCCTGACCTTCTCATCCACCCACCTCTGCTTCCAAAGGAGTAGGATGACAGATGCCATTCTGTTGACAGGTTGTTGGGGATCAAACCCAGGGCTTCGTGCACGCTAAGAAGACGTGTGTGTGTGTGTGTGTGTGTGTGTGTGTGTGTGTGTGTGTAGATGCTGACATCTCACCCACAACCCTGCCCTATTCACTCTCACCACACAGGGACCCAGATCTTCTGTACTTTCTACCTGTCTGTGGCCATCCTTCTTTGTGGAGTCTTCTTTGGTCTACGAGCACTCTCTGCCTCCGCATGGAGCACTGCTGCTCACATGGGTATTCCTCTAGCATATTCCCCCATCTCATTGTCATCCTGTTTCCAGAGCTGAACTTGTTGCCACTTCCTGTTTACTATTTGTTCTGCTGCCATTCATCAGAGACCAGTCTGACCAACACTTCCTCCTCAGTCCTTCTAGGCAGGGCAGATCCGTGAGCCCCACTTGCCTGGCATATTGCCCCCACCCTTTGCTTCCTATCACACTCTAGTCTCTGACCCCCGAGGTCTTTTCTTCTTACCCAGAGCAGCCTTCATGCTGATTCCCCATTGGTTGGTACTTTTTGCATGTGTATCAGTGGTGTAGGGACGTGTGGGAGCATGTGGGTGTGGGTACATGCATATCTGTGTGTATGAGTGGTACAGGGGCATGAGGGAGCGTGTGGGTGTGGGCACATGCACATCTGTGTATATGTGAGTCTGGAGACCTGGTATTGATATTAGAAGTCACTGTCAATCACTCTTCCATTGAGACTGGGATTCTAATTAGATCCAGAACTTGATTATAGGGCTAGTTTGGTCCCAACTTGCTCTGGGGATTCCCAAGTTCTGCCTCTTTTGGGGCTGGGAATTACAGGTTGGTCACCACCCAGCATTGTTCTGTGGGATCTGGAAATCGGAATTCTGGTCTTGTTCCCTATGCAGCAAGCACTTTAACCACTGAGTTGTCTCTCCAGCTGGGTATCAGTCTTCTATGGTCCATGCTCATGACAGGCAAATTTAGAAAGAATACAGAGCAAGGGGCTGGAGAGGTGGCTCAGGGGTTAGGCCTCTGCCTTGCAGGCGGAAGGTCCTGATTTTGGATCCTAGACCCCACATATAGACGCCGGGCGGAAGCGGGGCGGCCTGCGTTTCTGGTCCTGGTAGGGCGAAGCCTGTGAATCCCGGGGCAGAGTAAACAAGGAGGAGGTGGAGATGGTCCATGGGGGTTCCCGAATTCACCCGTGGTTCTACACACACACACACACAATTGAATAAATAAATTTTTAAAAATTAAAAAAAAGAAAGAATACAGAGCAAGTAGTCTTTATGTATGTATGCATACTATATATGTAGGGATGTATGTAGATATTATGTAGGTATGCCTATGCTTTCAGGACTATGGATAAAAATATATTGATCATACTGGGCAAAAGCTCTACAACTCTCAAAAATGCATATATATATATATACACACACACATATATATCTAGAGAGAGAGAGAGGATGGAGGAAGAGGAAGAAGAGGAAGAGGAAAGAAGAAAGAAAAAGGAAGGAAGGAACGAACGAACGAACAAACGAACGAACGAACGAAGAAACGAAGGAAGAAAGGAAGGAAGGAAGGCCAAAAGAAAGAAATTTGCTTTGGGCCAGGTTGAAGAAACCCCCCCCAGTTATACGGCTGCAGGAGGAAGCAATCATCATAGTGGCCGCAAGGTGGCACTAACACCCTATGCTCTAGACAAGGAAACAGCCTCAGCTAGTCCCTGGCAAGGAGCCACACAAGGCTGCTTGTCACATCCTATGCCCCCTAACCTCTCTTTTCTTCCATCTCCCCTTCTGTAAATGCTGCTCTACACAGAAGGTGAAGTCCTCCATCCCATAAGCTCTCAGCCTGCCTCCCGCAGCAACTTCTGACCAGCTGGCCCTGATGTACAGAAGAAAGCACACAGGAAGTTAATGAGGACAGCAACAAGGTGCATGGACTCACGCGGATGATGTGGATCTTGCTGCGGGCAGCATCCAAGGTGCTGTAAAATGCCTGCACCACCTCCTGGAACTCCGTGGTGTCTTCTTCCAGGCCTTCTAGCTTTCCCAAGGGCTCGTTCAGTCCCGCCTCTGATCCTGACATGCAGAGTGTGTCAGGGCTAAGTCTCAGATTAACCCAGGAGCCAGCTCCTTCCACCCCATCCAAAGCACAAGGTACAGACTCACCTTTGTCAGAGGCTGCCATGGAAAAGGACAAATTTTGATCCCAGGGGCCAGCAAGCAGCGCAGTTAAGTGGCGGGCTGCACGGGCAGGTTGCCCCCCGAAGCCACAGAGGATGACACAGTTATCACGCAGGACGACGCTCACATCATGGCACTGCTCCAAGCGAGCACAGAGCTCTGTGGGTAACTCCTGGCCCTGGGACCTCACTGTCTCCTCCTGGAGGTGAACCTCCAAGGCAGCCGTTAGTGCCTGATCCAACTGGTCTATGTCCTGCTCAAAGGGCGCATGCACCACCAGCTGGGCCTGGCCAGTGGAGCCCCCACTCAGAAGCTCTGCCTCCATTAGGGGTTGTTCCAGCAGGGAGAGGGCCAGGGCTTGCCTTAGCGCGGCAGCCTCTTCTTGCTCAACTGCTTGGTCCAGAGGCCTCAGGGAGCGGTGGATGGCCAGTTGCAGTGTGGCCTCCTCTTCTAGCCTGGCAGATGCCTGGGAGCTGGGCTCTGCAGGCTCCTCCTCAGAGGACTCCTCCTCCTCCTGCCCTGCAGCGGCCTTCTCTGGCTGCTCTTCAGGTTGCTCCACCTCCAGCTCCAAGGGCAACCGGACATCCCCATCTAGACCCTCCAGGCTGGCCAGCAGCTCTCGGACTTCCTCTGGGGGTAGAGAGACACCACTGGGTCAAGGGTCAGGTCCAGCCAGAGGCTGGCACTGAAGACCAGATGATTTGGATTGGGTGAAAGTTAGAGGTTGTGTCTGTGGGCACAGGGCAGGCTCAAGAAGAGGGCCTGTGATAGTTAAGCCTGGGTGTCAACTTGACACACCCAGTATTAACTAAACTGGGCTGAGACCACCATTGGAAAAGATTAACTGAGACCACTTGATAGGATTATATGCCCTAGATCCTATCAGGACTTCCAAAGCTCTCATAGGATCCTCCCAGTACTGCATCATATAAAAAGGAGCCACCAAAGAGAATAGATGCCTTCTTGCAGCTGTGCTAGGAATTGCTCTTCCTTCCAGCCGCCGGTTTCTTTGACCCTCTAGCCTTCCAGCCCTCCTAGTTGTCGGCTAGATTGAAGACTCTAGGAATTCTCCAGCCTTCAGCCATCACCCACTTGACTACCAAACTGAGCAGTTACTGGATGCCATCATTGGACTACCTTGGCTACTGGCAGCCATTGTTGGACCTCTGCGGCTACTAGCAGCAATTGTTGGACTACCTCGGGCATACATTCCCTATATTATATTCATTGTGTCGATACATATTCATTGTGTTTATTCTGCATCTCTAGAGAACCTAATACAAACAAGACAAAACAAAACAAAAACACAGGGGATAAGGGGGTCGCTAGGATGCCTTACCCAAGCTCATCTTCTCCTGGTCACTGGCCATACTGTGGTTGGCGAGGACTTGCAGGGCCTCGGTGGGATCTGTCTGCAGGAAAAGGATGTTAGGGTCACAGCCTCTGGGGGTTAAGAGCCATCTGGGACTGGGGTGTGACACAGAGAACAGAATTCCACCCTACCTTTTCAGGGTCTGTGCCCAGGGTGGCGCTGACCAACTGCTCTGTACCAAAGACACACTGGAAACGAGCCTCCAGCTCCTGAAGCAGATGCTGCCCCTCTATGCCCAGCAGGAACCTGGCACTGCCTGGGTGCTTCAGACTCAGTGTGTGGCGGCTAATGCTGCCCAACAGACTTTGTAGCAACTCCTGGGCCGCCTGGCATGGGACCCTGCTTCCACATAGCTGCAGGACCATGGAGGACACTTTATAGGCTCAGAGCACAGGAAACATTCTCAGAGTCAGAGAAGTGAAGGGGCAAAGGGAGGGATTCTGCAAGGTCACTCACCCGAAAGCCTGTTACATCCATTCCTTCAAGAGGGAAGAGGGCAATGTCTTCCAGGCTGGCAAGAAGGTCCTCGTGATAGAGCTGTAGGAAGCGCATGGCTCCAGGCTCCATTGCCATCACCAGCTCCACCAGGCCGTCATGCTCCTGCAGCCCCTCATGTCCAGGACTCGCCAGCTCTGTCTCTAGAGACTCCATGGCCATTCCCGCTAGACCCTCTACCCCCTCCTCCCCTTGTGAGCCCATCTCCATGCCCACTGGGACTGCAGACCCCATAAGTTCCCGACTATTGAAACCAGCCTGCTCTGAAGACCCCACAGTTCCCAGACTCATTGGCTCCTCTTGCCCCACAGGCTCTGGATCAACTGGCATAGTTTGTCCTGGAATTGCCACAGGACCTGTGTTTGGAGAGGCTCCTAATTGTCTTGGTGCCTTCCTAGAGCCCATAGTCACAGCAAGAGCCTCTGCCTGTCCTTCAGCCTTTAAGAGTATATGCTCAGTGTTCCCAGCGCCCTGTGTGGTTGGGTGGTCCTCTCCACTGGCACCCTCAGCAAGCCCCTCGGGGTCCAAGACATCATAATGGGGAACAAGGCTCAGCTCATGGCCCTGCAGACAGTGGTTCCGTTGCAACACCCGCTCAGCCACTTAGAGAAAGAAACAGGACAGAAAACCCATCAGGTTTCTGGGGAGAGGGCTGTGTCCTCTTGGGTTTGTCCCGCCCACTCACCCTGCCACTCTTGGAAGGTGACCACAGTGCCAAGTGGCCCCGGCAGGCTGCGAAGGTCTTGCAAAGGTCCTCCTCCACTGCGTCGCTCATTCTCAAAGTACAGCTCCAACAACAGATGGTCCACCGGGAGGGTTCCTCCTACCAGGCGCACTGCCCGGGCCTGGGGCACCCATGCCAAGGACACCGAGGTCCCATTCAGAGCCACATTCTGGGTTTGCTCCTGGAGGGCACTGAGCTCTGTGGGAAATGTGCGAGTTAAATTAGCTTGAGTATCCTCTTAACTAGCATTTAAACCTAACCCCACCTCTCACCTGATGCAGACAGAGGCATGGGTAGTTGTACCAGGACCCGGTCCCACCGGGGGCTGGCCAAGACCTGGCAAGTCAGAACTGGATGTCCTATGGCACTCAGCAGGGCCTGGACATACTGCTCCAGTCTCAAGGATGAAACTCCAGGTGGCAATCCTTGGAAAAGCACACGCGCTTGGGCACGAGGTGGGGCTGGCCGCAGGATTAGCCGGGTGCCCTGTAGTCGATGTTCTGCCTGAGCTAAGACCCTCTTTGCATCTGTGAGCAGGGGAGAGTGTCAGAATTGTCGAGGCAAGGGGGTACCCAAGCTGCCCCTTGAGCCAGACTCCTCACCTGCAGGGTGTTGAAAGGTGATAATCCCCCCGCGGCCAAGTCTCTGCCAGTTCAATACAGGCCCCCCACCAGAGCGCCGGTGGTTCTCAAAGTAAAGCGTGAGCAACTCATCGGGTACATCAGGGGGCAGTCCCTGGAGCTCCAAGGCAGCCCCCACCTCCATGTCCGCCATCAGATCCCTGAGGTGGGGCACCAGGAGAGGGAAGAGGCCACCAGTCTGCTCCTTCTGCCCCCTCGGTCCCCCTGCCCTGGTCTCTGTCCAACAACAGGTAGGGTTCGCACCCACGCTGCACTTAGTCACTCTGCCCCTGCCCAGCGTCAGCCAAGACGCCAAACTGCGAAGCAGAAGGCCTGCGACAGGAAAACAAAAGCGAAACCGACTAGGGGACAGGGGAGAGGGAGGAGCTAGTAGGCAGCTGTGCATTTCCTCAGCCACTAGCTTGAACCCTCTGCCCAGAGAAACTTCCCAGGACCCTCCTCCCAGCCCACCCACTGCCCCCTGGGCTCCATGGTGTATTGGGTGTCCCCTGGCCGTTCTCTACTTCTTTCACTTCTTCTCCCCATGACCTGGAGTGGCCAATCATCCTCTCCAGCCCGTACAAGGGGCTTAAAGCACTGTCTTCATACCTTGCCAGAGTCTCCAGGCTTCCGTGGGCTCCTCCCCTCTCCCAAGCATGAGCAATACTGGATCTACGTGACAGGTCCTGCGTGAGGGTCCTCAGCAATTGCCCCAGACTGGTCCTTCACACTCACAGTAAAGAGTGCATTCTTGGCCTTCCACACACTGCCCCCTCCCCAAAGAAAATGATCCCAGAACAGCTCCTGGTGTCTTTGTCTGAAAGGGTTCCTTCTTGAGGCATCCCCAGCCCTCATGCCTAACCAGTCCTTGAATCTATATGGTCTTGCCTCATTGTGACTACCCACAGAAGACACCGGTACTGTACTGACATGCCTTTCTGCCACGAATTCTCACCACCAAAGGGGAAACAGAGGCACAGTACCCAATGCTGAGCCTCACAACATATGTTTGTTTGTTTGTTTAAGAGACAAAGTATTTCTCTGTAGCCCAGGCTGCCTGAAGATCACTACATAGTGGAGACTTAACTTGAACTGTCAGTGATTCTCCTGTCTCAGCCTCCTGGGTGCTGGGATTACATACAAGAACAATTTACCAGGCTATTTTTTATTTTGCTATTGTTTTACTCTGGTTTTTTGTTTTTTTGTTTGTTTGTTTGTTTTTTTTGAGACGGGGGGGGGGGGGTGTCTCACTGTAGCTTTGGAATCAATGCAACCCACCTGCCTCAGCTTCCTAAGTGTGGACTTATGGAATAAAAAACATGCCCGGTTCTCAGACTGTGTCTTTAGCCTTCACCCTCCTACCTCCCATCATCACAGCTTCTCCCAAGATTATACCCATTGGTGCTCTCTACCCCACTCCAGTTCTACCCTACTGTTCTGGGGGACCACAGCCTCTGCCCAGTCTATATACCTGGAATCCCCACTGCTCCCCGCCCAAAAAAAAAAAAAAATGAGAATCTCTAGTGCCTCTTTTTGGAAGGCCACCTCTGAAAGTTTGAACATGAACTGTCCTCCACTGACTCATGTGTTTGAATTCTTAGTTGATGTTGGGAAGATCACAGCAATTTGGAGAGCTGCAGCATGGCTAGAGGAGGAAAGTTACAGAGGGTGGTCTTGAGATTGGTCAGCCCCACCCTTGCTTCCTCAAGGAGTCTGCTCTTGCAGTTAGCAACTAGGTCTCTCAACCTACATGATGCCTGCTTAGGTAGCCCTAAGCTACCTGTAGCTTCTGCCGCCTACTATGCCTTTCCTGACATAATGGACTGTATCTCCCCTTTGGAACTATAATCCAAACAAATCTTTCTTTCCCCCTTAGGATGTGTTTAAGTCTCACAGCAGAGACTAACTGCTGCACCTCCCTGCTCTCCCCCATCATTTCCACAGTAGATGTGCCATTGAGCTGACAGGGTGCCAATGACTGCTAGGGTCATTGATGCTTAAAGTTAAAGTCTTTCTACAGGCTGGACTGACCTCCAGTCCCATCTCTCCAACCCCTTCTCACACCACAACACCTTGATGGTTAGTAGGTATCAGATTCCTTCTCTCTTCAGATCCTTTTTTTTTAAATAAATTATTCAATTTTTTAATGCTGCATACATGAATATAATGAATTTATAGTATTTTCACTTAGTCCCAAATCTCATCCCCCCTTTTTCCCCTTACAACCCCTCATTCTCCCCTGCCAGACTCCCTATTTTCAAATCTTTTCACTTGTGTGGCCTACAGTTTCATCTAGTGTGTCTTTGATGACATAGGCTTGACCTGAGTCATGCTCCAGAAAGCATCTAGATCAGAGTACACCAGTGAGGAAGGCATCTTCCTCCTCTTCCCCTTCAGCATTAGTCTTCATCAATCTCTCAGACAGGTGTGGAGCTTCTTGAGATCTTTCTGATTTCATGGTGAGATGATGCTAAGGCAGCTCCCAGGCAGTTCTTGTGTCAGTGAAAATATCTGCCATGAAATCTTGTTTATCACAACTATATCATGTCCAGGAGATAATGTCTGGTCCACCACTTTCCCACAAGTGTCTCAGCTCTACTCTGGTGCTACGAAGACTGACCTTCACCATAACCACATGGTGACCCTTTCTCCATGATCCCCAACCCTTAGTGACATGAAAACTCCTAAAGCCTTGAGTCAGCTTTGTGCTTATTTTTTCCAAAGGAAGCCCCCACAAATCATGAGATTCTGGTTCTTCGGAATCCAAGCCATACACCCAGATTGCTCTATGCTTTCTTCTTATAAGACTCATCACTTTCTAACGCATTGTACTCGGGCAATCCCTGCTTCAGAGGCCGCCACAGGCGGGATCCATTGAAGCAGCTCACATCATTGCCATGCTTACTTACATCTCCAGGAACTCGAATGGACTGTTACTAAGCTGATGATAACTTGTAATCAGCCATGGCGGGAGTGCTTACACCAGGGACATGTGCAAAAGCTATAGGCCAGAGTTGCCCTTCGCCAGACTCAGTTGATAATAGCAATGTACTGTGCACGCAGAAGAGAGCTTTTTCCAAAGCTGTGAGATCCGGCAGAGGTCAGAAATCCAAGAGCCAGGGGAACTCTAGGAAGGTCCCCAAACTGCAGAGGACCAGGAGACAACTTTGGGGGTACTCTTTCTTAGGAGGATCCCCATGGTCAAGTCAGGGAGTTAGTCCCAAATCCCGTCCTGCTACGCCTCTAAGTCTCAGCTTTCTGATTGCTTATTGTAAGAATGTTGACAGGTGTCTTGCAGTTTGGGCTCCATGACTGTTAGAGAGAAGTGGGCAATTAAAATAGGTCGCTTTGTTTGGAATAGACACAAATGAAGAGAGTAAGTAAATGCTATGTCTAGGCCTTAGTGTTTTAATTTAAATTGAGTGTGTGTGTGTGTGTGTGTGTGTGTGTGTGTGTGTGTACACGTTCAAGCATATGTGCATTGTCAGGTGCAGGTGTCAATTTGACGATCGAAGGTTTGAGCTCTGGGCACATTTGTGGAGAATTAATGGTTGAGTTAAGCCCAGAGCAAACCTGCAAAAGATTGTCTAGCTGATGGGGAAGGCCCAGTTTATGGTGGGTGGGACTAGGCCCTGAACAGGTGAATAAAATACTGAGAGCTGGTTGAGGAAGTCGGCATCCTTCTGTACACTTGGTCAGATATGGTGGTCTGGCAAGTAAGGATTGTCCCTCTCTCAGCTGTTATGTAGAGATGGTGTGGCCAGTTCCTTCGGCCCTGGTATTGGTGCATGCTCTCCTGTCAAGATGGACTGAGAACTGTAACCAGTAATCATAAGAGAGAATAAACCCCTTGTTCCCTTAAGCCATTTGATGGTCATTTATCAGCAACCATGCAGGCAGACTGCAACATGCATCATCATGGCATGTGTGTGGAGGTCAGAGGCAACTTTTAGAAGTCTGTTTTAGCCTTCTACCTTGATGAAGTAGGATGTCTCTTATTCCAGTGAGTTTTCTTAGTCCAGGCTGCTCCACTGGCTCCAAGACATTATAATGGAGGACAAGGTTCAGCGGTCAGGTGACTCCATCTCCTGTCTAATAGGGGGGCTGAGATGGTAGATAACAGCCACTACATCTATCTTTTTATGGGTTCCCAGGATCCAACTTTGGTCATCAGACTTGGATGGTGAGCGCTTTTACTCGCTAATCCACCTCTCCTTTTCAAATGCTGTGTTTTAAAGCCAAGAAGGGGTTGGATGTGGTGGCTTACGCAGGAAGTGGTTGAGTATAATGGTTTATTTGCACCTCTAATCCCAGGACTAATAGGCTAAGCCAGGAGGATGGCTTAGCGAATTCGAGGTCAGCCTGGGCTACATACAGAATGAGACCTTAACTAAAAATAGGCCTATAATAATAAAACAACAGAAGATGGTGGGTATTTGGGGGCAGAAAGCGGGGTCAACAGGAATTAATTTCTTCACTCTCTGAACAGAAAGTCAAATAGGCCAGAACAGCGCCGTGCCTCCAGAGGTTCCCAGCACCCACGGCCCGAATCCAGCCCTCGTCAAACAGTGCAAAGGACAGAATTCTGGCTTAGGACTCCCAGGCATTGGTTTCGATCCTCGCACAGGCACATCCTTAGCCCCGCCCCCTTGCGAGACCGCCCTATCACAAGTCCCACCCCAGGCCTGCCCAGTCACAAGGCCCCGCCCCGTCACAAGGCCCGCCCTGTCACAAGGCCCCGCTGCGTCTCCCCATCCGCAGGCGCAGGCCCAAGCTAGCCGGCCGCCCAGCGGGTGCAGGTGCGGACGCACCGGTCATCAGCGCGCGGCGGCTCAGCGGACACCGTACGCACCGGCCTCCGGCTCCCCGGGAGCGGTGAGTCCCCGGCCCGAGTCCAGAAGCGTGTCTTACCCGCCGCAGCCGCTCGCTGAGTCGGCCACCCCCGCGCTGCGTAACCGAGCGCAGCCGCCTTTGGTCAGTCGGTCCGGCCTGAGCTCGCGGCCCACTCGGCCCGGCCCCGCGGCAGCAGTGGGGGTGGGGAGCCGCGGAGGCTTGGAGCTGGAGGGAGGGGGCGGCGCGCTGCGGCGGGGCAGGAACCCAGGGACCGTGTCCCAACCTCGCCCTGCCCCCGCGGGGCGGGAGGGCTCATCCTTCTCGGCTGCGCTCTCCTCGGCTGCGCTCTACTCGGCCGTCGCCCCCACCTCTGCTTTGTTCCCTAGCACGCCCTCTGGTCGCTTCCATCCCCCACACACCCCCGCACCGCGCTGTTCCTGGCGTACCCCACTGTCAGACACTCTAGGAGCCAATGCAGGTCTGAGCTCCGCACCGAAAACGAGGGACAATCATGACCCGCGCTTGGAAGGAGGGTCAGGGCTACGTTTGGGCCCAGATGGCCTGGGGATTTCCTGGGATAGAAATAGCCGCCAGCGCTGGCCCCTTCAAGCTGCTTAAGGGGCGGGATGTGAAAGGGAGGGCCGGGGCACACCCCCACGCTTTCCCAACCGCGCCCCCATCCTCTTCCTGGAAGAGCTCCGACGCCCAGGAAGCCTGCAGCGGTGCGGCGGCGTCTCTAGAACAGCAAAGCCAAGGCTGACAGGCCCCCCCCTCCACCCCCTCCCGTCCCTCCCCCACTCTGTGGTTTGGCCTAGAGCAATCCCTTACCTGCGACCACTGGTCCCCTGGCCTGCCTACCTCCAGTCTCTCTGCTCTGGGACTCCCCATGGCCAGCGGCAGAAGTCGCGGTGCTACGCCTTCGCTCTGCCGTTCCACAGCAGGTGGGGCTGTCAGTTCCAGAAAGAGGCCCGGCTAACTGTTCTCTTGCTCTCCTCTAGGGGCGGCTGGCAGAACCTGAGGCCATGTCCCACGAAAAGAGTTTCCTAGTATCGGGGGACAACTACCCTCCCCCCAACCCTGGATATCCCGTGGGGCCCCAGCCCCCCATGCCTCCCTATGTTCAGCCACCTTACCCTGGAGCGCCTTACCCGCAGGCCCCTTTCCAGCCCTCTCCCTATGCTCAGCCAGGGTACCCCCATGGGCCCAGCCCTTACCCCCAAGGGGGCTACCCACAGGGTCCCTACCCCCAAGGGGGCTACCCACAGGGCCCATACCCACAGAGCCCCTTTCCCCCCAACCCCTATGGACAGCCACCACCTTTCCAGGACCCTGACTGTGAGTATAGGTAAAGGGCGGGGGAGGGCAAGGGTCAGTATTCTTGAGGGACGCTAACCCAGCTCCTGTGCCCCAGCACCACAGCATGGACACTACCAGGAGGAGGGGCCCCCATCCTACTATGACAACCAGGATTTCCCAGCTGCTAACTGGACGGACAAGAGCATCCGGCAGGCCTTCATCCGAAAGGTGGGGGGGGGAGGCTGGGAAGCAGGGGGATGCAGGGGACACCCCAGGCTGGGTTCTGATCACCTCCCTCCCCAGGTGTTTCTGGTGCTGACCCTGCAGCTGTCCGTGACACTGTCCACCGTGGCCGTGTTCACATTTGTTGGCGAGGTGAAGGGCTTTGTCCGGCAGAATGTCTGGACCTACTATGTCTCCTACGCCGTCTTCTTCATCTCTCTCATTGTCCTCAGCTGTTGTGGGGACTTCCGGCGAAAGCATCCTTGGAACCTTGTTGCACTGGTAACCCCCAAACCTGGGCCCAGCCTCTCCCCCCCACCCCCACCTGTGGAGCAGGGAAGGAAGGGCACAGGGGAAGGGCAGCGCCACACAGGTAGCCCAGTATGGCCTTCTCCTCCCACAGTCGATTCTGACCGTCAGCTTGTCCTACATGGTGGGCATGATTGCCAGTTTCTATGATACTGAGGCGGTCATCATGGCAGTGGGCATCACTACGGTTGTCTGCTTCACAGTGGTCATCTTCTCTATGCAGGTGAGGGGGTGTTCCTGAGGCAGGGCTACTGCCCCGGGGCCTGGTCCCCCTGCCTCTTACCCTCCTTCCTTCCTGACCCAGACGCGCTATGATTTCACCTCCTGCATGGGTGTGCTCCTAGTGAGTGTGGTGGTGCTCTTGATCTTTGCCATCCTCTGCATCTTCATCCGGAACCGCATCCTGGAGATCGTGTACGCCTCACTGGGCGCTCTGCTCTTCACCTGTGTGAGTACAGGGGATGGGACGTTTTGGGGGGAAGGATGCTGGGCAAGTGGGTAGGTTGTTACTCAGCACCTCCATGTTGTTACCCCTAGTTCCTGGCAGTGGACACCCAGCTGCTGCTGGGGAACAAGCAGCTGTCTCTGAGTCCTGAAGAATACGTGTTTGCAGCTCTGAACCTGTACACGGACATCATCAACATCTTCCTATATATTCTCACCATCATCGGCCGCGCCAAGGAGTAGTGCGAGCCCCTAGCTCAGGTGGCATGGCTGGCCTGGACGCTGTCCCTGGCATGACGATGCCATCTGTGCTTCCCTCTCTCTGGTCCCCAAGCGTGACCTGAGGCAGAGAGCACCCCTCCCCCATCCTTCTGTATGTACACTGCAATTACTTCATGTTTGGACCCGCTGTGGCCACAGCATGGCCCCTTCTAGCCCTCTTGCCCCTGCCAAAGGATCATGGGGCTGCCTTTCTGTGCCACCTCCTGTCCACTCATCGTTGCATGAGCCCTGTCTGCCAGCCTACCCTGGGGTCTGGGAGCGACATCAGGTCCAGGGGAGAGGGATTGAACCAAGAGATGAGGGTGCACGTCTCCCTCCTGTCCCCACTCTCCTGGCATAAGTACCTCCTTCTCTCCCCCTACCCTGTCCTTTGGGGATATGTGGGGTAGGTTCTCATTCCTGTGCTGAGCCCTGAGAGCAGAAAGGATGAGGGGAGGAGCCTTCCTCTCATGCTATCATTAAACTTCCAATAAAGGGTACCTTCGCTCTCTGCTTCTCCTTGTCTGTCTTCCCACAGAGGCTTCTTCATGAAGGCTGATGATCTGCCAGGTCAGGTTCTGACATTGGAAGTTAATGACTAACTATCGCCTGCCTGTGCTTCTGTCTCCTCCCTGCCATCTGGCCAGCTGCATTTTAAGATGTGTACGGGCATCTGGGCTGATAGACAGGAACCCTGAGGCACTCAGGCACAGTGCCCAATACACTGATGGGGAAGAGGCTTTGCCTTGTGTACTGACCCACCTTGGAAAAATGACATGCTGTCCTGTGAACAGCAACATAGGTCACTAATCCTTACACAGCCACACCAAGACAGAACTCTGCTAGACAGGCTAATAGCCTCACTCGGGCACCCAGCACCAGCTCCAGGCTTGGCCCTCCTTGGGAGTCGGAGCCTCCAGCCCATTCTGCATCCCTCCCTCGCTGTAGCTTTCAAGTCACTTCAGCTCCAGGATCTGCCATGTGCCAGCTCTAATCCCTGTGCCCAGCTCTAACCAAGACTTCCAGGCTCCTAAACCCTGGGGCCAGAGCAACTTTGACCATTGTGGCCTTCCTCGGAACTCTATCCTGCTTGACATGAGAATCTCCCCAGATGACTGCTCCCGATAGTTGGTGGGTGTGCTGTTTAACTGGCATCAATACCTCATGTCCGTGAAGAGATTCATGCCCCACAAGCCACCTAACTTCCAAGGGCTGCTCCCCTGTGGCCCATGCAAAGCCACAACATTCTCTCCAAACTTCCTGCCTCCTACGTTATCTCCCTAGGCCAGAAGCAGCTGTCCCTCCTCCCTCCATCCTGCCTTGCTCCTCCCTTCCTCCTGCTGCCTTCACAGTTTGTGCCTACCAATCCTCTACCAGACTTATGTGTCAGTTGTTGCTCTGTAGACCACCTACAGAAGACATTCTCACTGGCACCCTCAGGATGAAGCCCACATTCCCTAGGTACCTGGGCCCTGCCATCTTCTGCTCATATTCAGGCTACCCTTCTACTCTCAACCTATCCCTGACCTCGCTTTACTATGGGTCACAAGGCCCAGCCAGAGATAGGATATGCTGGCGACACCCCCTCACCTCCCGAAGTCTACCTGGGTCATCTGCTGAATGCCACACAGGCAACAAGACTTCCTCTCTCACTTCTTCTGACACTTCCTTGACTGGGTCCAGTTCCCTATCCAGAGCACTGTGGCAAGTCCTATAAGTATGCTGACCAGAAGGAGCCATGCTGACCAGAAGGAACTAGCCTAAGGGTTGGGGTGTTGCTCAATGGATGAGAAATTACCCAACATGTTTAGAACAAGTGAGGTATGAAAAGCAACCCAGGGACCATCGCAAAGCAAAGTGAGCAAAGGCACTGTTCCCTCCAAGTGCCAGGAGAGACTGCTGGGAAGGGGCTTCCTGGGACACCCAGGGTCTAGAGGGAAAGTCAGCTGAGGAGACTGGATCCAAAGCAGGTGTCCGGGGGCAAGAGAGAAGTCAGGGCAAACACAGGGCTTGGACTGTGTCCTCTGCGATGGCAATTGAGCAGGAGCCGCTGACTGGGTTTGTATGCAAGAGAATTATCCTGAGAGACACACAAGAGGCCTGTGGCCATGTCCCTGAAGGAACCAAGGAAGCTCTTGAGAAAAGTCAGAGACCTATGAGCAAACAGTCCCACTAAGGCTCAGACTGGGGAGCAGAGGAGTCTGCATCCACTGAGAGAGGCGAGTGACACCAAAAGCCCAACTCCTGGCACCAGACGACTGGACAGCAGACACATTGATGCACGAAGCCGAATGGAGTCAGAGCAGCTATGAGGTCACCACTGATTTTTCAGATGAGAAAGAGAAGCAGTTCCCATCCTATCTGCAAGGCCTTGGTGCAGCTAGGAGCTACCCTGGTGCTCACAGATAGAGAGGCCTCGGTGTTGCTAGGAGCTGAACCTCATAGATACGAGACACTCATAGAGACCTGAATGTTCTGCGTAAAATAATTTCACAATGTTAACAAACCAGGACAATGATGGATCAAGGCAAAAACAAGACCTCTCTATACTTGTGTCTAAACAAACAAAACAAAGCACTGCTCAAGCCAAAGTTGCACTCTTTCTGTGACCTGCTCCATGCATTTACCCTGGCCCCTGAGGGCAGTAATCCAGCTTGGTCAATTATAAGGTAGGCTTCATGGGACAGCACTGACTGACAGTTAACTAGCTGTTCTGACTTCCTGAATGCCTGCTGTGTCTCAGGCCTATAGATCGTTGGAGAGCTTTCAAGGTGCTCAGATGCAGTGTCACCTGCTCCAACTCTCAGCCCCATCTCTGCACTGCTGCAGAGTGCTGCTTCTAGTGCCTTCACACAAGATGGAGAAAGTGAACTACCCAACTCCCATCTAAGTGCTACAAAACTGCTAATAAAATATTGTGAAACATTCAAACATGCATAGTTGATAGGAATGCAAGAAATAAATGTAAAAGAAACCAAGTGTGAGGGAAGAATTGCGACTTGATGGAAGTTACAGTAATGTTAAAAAAAAAAAAAGCGGGCTGGAGAGGTGGCTCAGGGGTTAAGCCTCTGCCTTGCAGGCGGAAGGTCCTGAGTTCGGATCCCAGATCCCATGTATAGACGCCGGGCGGAAGCGGGGGCGGCCTGCGCTTCTGGTCCTGGTAGGGCGGAGCCTGTGAATCCCGGGGCAGGAGGAGGTTGAGGCGTCCATGGTGGTTCGCGAATTCGTCCGTGGTTCTACACACACACACACACATACACATACAGACACACACGCACACACACTCACGCACATGCACACAGTTGAATAAATAATAATAACAATAAAAAATTTAAAAAAAAAGTCTTAAAAAAAAAAAAGCTTTTCCTGGGAAAACTGCACATAACTGTCTATCCATCTCAGGAGTTTGATGACAGCTAAAAGTGATGATTATGCCAAAGTCCAGCTTAACAAAACCACTTAGTTTATTTGGGTTATTTACAGGAGTAGGGGTGAGGGTTACCTATAGGAGCAGGGACGATTCAAAGACAGCTCTACCACCAGAAAGCGCCTCTTCCCCAGCATGATTGAGATTGACAGAATTTGCAACCCTGTAGCTCTCTGTTGCATTACTTGCTAGGAGCATGTTCTCCAGACTTCTGGATTGTTCCATGTCTCCTTCTGACTTCTTGAATACTCAGGGTCTCCAACTTCTTGACTGCTTCTGGGTCTCTCTCTGGAGTGATTCCAGACTGATTGGCTGACAGGGCATCTCCTCTCTCAGCAGCTGTTTACTCTTTTCCACATACTGGAGGGAGTCCCTCCCCCAAGCTTCTCAGTTTCAGGAACTTCCTGAGCCTAAGTAGCCTGTTTAACTGCTGAGACTTCCTCCAGGGTGGTATGTTTCAACACCCTCCTCAGCTAAGACAGGGGCCAAGTCCAGAACACCATATGGCAACTAACTAGACCAAATGTGATCATTTGGGACTCTGGCAAGGACCTAGGTTCTTATTTAGAAACCTGCTGCAACTGACTGGCAGTGCCCTATAACCATGAACTTTGGTCTATGTCAGCTCTGACGTCTGAATTTTAGTTCGCTGACCTGAATCATGGCTAGCATAGGAGCTATGACTCCTACTCCACAGACAGGCAGCTTTAAGGTTGGCTTCACGCCCCACCCACATGAGCACTGGAAGGCTGGGCTACATTTAAGCACCACTCCCCAAACTGTCACCTGCTACTTCCTTCTGTGTTTATAGAGAGTCCTGATGAAAGCTGCCTTTGAAGAGTCCATTGCAATTCGGCTGAGCCGGGGGTTGAGAAGAGAATCCATTTACTCAGGAGCAGACTGCCCTGCTAGTACCTGGAAATGTGTGCCCAGGCCAACAGAGACAAGGTAAAGAGTAAGGAGAGCACCCAGGGAACGGATTGGCACCCAAAGACGTGAAGGTTCAAGAGGCAGAACTTTACCCTGAGCAAAGGAAGCTCATGTGATTGCTCACACTCATGAGATTGCTCCAGGAAATCACCAGGACCCATTGGAAATGCTGTGATCAACTCAAGGGACCCTAACCACTGACTCACATACACCCTGGGCTCAGCTTCAGAACAAGGGACATCCCTCTGATCAAAGCACTCCAGTCTTATCTGTGTATAAAATGCAAAGTCCTATTTCAGCTACAGACCCCATCCCCATCTTCTCTTATTCCCTTATCCTGTGTCTGCCTGCCATGGGGTCTCCTTGATGGACCTCAGAACACCAAGCCTCTCATGAGTCCCCAGCCTCTGTGCTGCTGTCCCTCAAATCTGGAAAGTTTCTCATTCCTACCTTCAGGTCTTATGCCCAGCGTCACCTTATGAGGGTCCTTTCCAAGCACGCTGGCCAAGCAGCAATGCCCTGCATTCTGCCCTTTTCCTGGTTTCGTTTCTCCCCACAGTTCCTTTACTTCCCACACACATACACACACTACTTATCCTTCCTCCTGCTAGAAGGTCGGCATCATGGCAGCAGGGACTTTACTGTGCTCCCTGTACCACAGGGGATACATTTGAGGCCAGCTGTGAATAGCCACATGGGGTCCTCCCAGAGGCCACAGGACAGCGGCATTTGCCTGAGGTGTGGAAGGATCACCCAGCCATGACCACCAGAGAGAGCAGTGACCAAAGCCGGGTATATCTCAGGCCTCTCCAACCTCTATGCTTTCCTGTCTTCTCCTGGCCAGACTGTGTGAGCACCCCAAGCAGGGAACAGGACTAGGGATCCCCAGTGCACCTATCATCTTGCAGCGTACCCTAAAACAATTTCTGTGGTATAAACAGAGCCAGATGAAGAACAGGGACCTATGAGCCTGGAAGGTTATTGCTGCATCCCCCAGAAAACAGTGTCTGCTGCCTGGCAGGTTCTAGATCTGCAGGTTAATGAGATGTGTTCAGCTGTTCACTGTGTCTAGGGTATACGGGCTGTTGTACACACATTACCTCATTTATTGTTCTCAAAGACATCAGGAGGAAGGACATTATCATCCCCAGGGCCAAAATGAAGAGACCTAAGACTTGCCTCAGACCAACAGCAAGAGAGTCAAAAATTGGCTTTAGCTGTTGGTGGACCTGCTGGAGGGAGAGTGACAGGCCTGATAGACAGGGTCAGCCCTGAGGGTAGGATGCAGGCTGAGCTCTTAGGAGTGGGAAGTAAAGGAACGTTGAGAGGGGCAGCATGGGGCCGTGGAGTCTGCTATGGATTATCACCCTCAAAAACTATATATTGAAATCCTAGCCCCCAAAATGATGAGATATAGACCATGAGGGGAGTCCTACTATCATTATAAAATAACACCAAAAACTAGACATGGTGGCACACTGCTGTAATGCCAGCACTCAGGAGCCTGAGGCAGGAGAATCGAAGCCAGCCTGGTCTCTATATCAAGAACCTGTCCGAGGGCTGGAGAGATGGCTCAGAGGTTAAACAAAAGGACTTAAGTTCATATCCTATATTCCAATTAAAAACACCAGGCAGAAATGGTGGTGACCTGTACTTGAGCCCTGGAAGGTGGAGCCTGGGAAACCCCAGAGCAAAGCCATAAGGAGGTAGAACAGTCCAGGATGATTCCTGAAGTCACCCTTGACCCTCCACAGGCACTTACAGTGCCCTCTTCTACATACACCTACACACTCACACACACCCACATACAGTACACATCTAACCCCATCTCCCCCAAAAAGAGGCTGCCTCAAAAGAAGCAAACAAAGAACCAGCTTCCTCCCTTCCTCTTACCCTCTACTAGGCAAGGACACAGGAGAATCCTGCACAACGGGAAGGGATCCACAACAGATAAACAGATCTTCCAGGGCCTTGATCTTAAGCTCCTAGCCTTTACAACTCTGAAAAACAAAGACGTGTTACTCAAGCTGTCTAGCCTGTGGTAATTTGTTATACTAACTTGAACTGACAAGGGAATCTGAAGGTCTGGACCCCAAGCAGGCTGACGTGGCCTGCTGTCCTCTGGAAAGACTGACCACTGCCTTCTTAGCCTGCAGGCTGGTCTCTGCTGCTCAGCTTTTCCTTGCTACCCTTGGAATCAGCAGCACAGGAACATATAAGCCTGATGGAGCCTCCTGGTCTCTGCCTTAGCATCTGGTTCCTGACCCTTCAGGGAAGGCTGGGTGGGTGAATGGGGGACTGGATGATCTCCGCAGCTGTAATTAAATCTTCCACCCAGGTCTCTGCTCCCAATCAAGACCTCAGGAGCCTTTGTTCCTTACCAGTCCTCAGAATGATCTATGATAGCTGTGCGTTTGGTTTTGAATGCATGGGTTTATTAAGTGTACAGCAAGCAAAAGTAAAAGTGTAAATAGAATGCAGGTGATAGAAAGAAGCAACAGATAGATCCTGAAATCAGGTGCACAGCATCCAGTAGAGAATCCTGAAGAGCCACACTGAGAGAACAAACATGAGTGACATCACCAAGTCCGGGCTTACAAACACCTGGCAGAAATGGACTGGGAAGCTCCACTGGAATGGCTGTGCTGGATCTCCTGAGAGTTTCAAGCAGAGCACCAACAGATGACTGTTCTCACCTCGGCATTACACCCGGGATAAGCAATGGTTACCGTGGGGCTATTCTCACAGTGTTGCTCATGCCCTTAGCTGCATCCTGTTTTTTTTTTTCTTCTTTACAGAATCAGGGGCCACTCCACATAAACTCACTAGTGTTTCTGCTTCCAGAGACAGCTTCTCAGTGAGCTCAAGCAGCACATGATAAGTTAACGAAATAACGTACATTCCAGCCTTTTGCTCCAGGCTGTCTTCCTAGCAACCGGCTGGCAAGGTCTGGCATAAACGAGTAGATATCCTGACTCTCCTGGGCTCCATCTGCCTTCCAAAGTCCTCTAAGAACCCAGTGTGGAAGCTGACTCATGTGTGTAATCCTCACACTTGTCAACCTGAGGCAGATGAGCACTACCGTGAATTTAAGGCCATCCTGGGCTACATGGTGAATTCTAAGACAGTTGGGCTACAGTGAGAACCTGCTGTCAAAAAAAAAAAAAAATGCAGCCAGTTAGTGTCTTGCCTGTGTTGCCAATCAGCACAGTCAGCACAAGATTCACTCTAGCAGCTGCTGCCCGTCTCCATACCAGCACCGCATGTGGCTTGCACAGCTCCAGCCAGAAAAGAAAGGACTCAAGACCAAGGCATACCCACAGCAGACTGCCTACACTTCCACCTGTGGCTCAGCACTATGAGAAATAAAGATACTGTCCTTTCTATCAAAGGTGAGAATAAGAGAACTTCATTTTGAAAGCAACACCATTAGATAAGAATTCTCTCTGAGCCAATAGGTCCTGAGGTACAAATATACGATGCATTAGATTATTATTATGTCTTTGTTATTATAAATGCTATATTATTATTATTATGTTATATTATTATTATGTGTTTCCTGGAAGGTCCTATCAAAACTGCAACCTCCCATTTTCCCACATCTGTACCACTGTATATGAACCAGTCAGTTGAGTTAGAGCGTGAAGCCAAGCTCTGACTGACCAGGGACAGGCTGCAGGGTCCTGGCACTAGGGATACAAGCCCACTACTTATGCGTGCTTGCCTGGACCATCCTTGCACACCCTTCTGTGGGAGTAGAACTTTTCTTCAATTACGTGATCATCCATGAAACCCCAGACTCATTTCTAGCAAACACCCAGGAAACAACTGCTACAGAAGCCACTGGCAAGAATTCACTTATGGGGGGTAGGGGTAGATGGTAGGGAGAGTGAGAATACTACATGCCTGGTTCTTTAGTACTCATGAGCATCTAATCTGCACGCCAGTGTGTGACATGAAACACATGTCAGAATTTCATAACAGAGCTGTATTCAGCTCTGGAAGTATGTTCAAAGTCAACCTGGGTTACATAAGAAGCTGTCTAAAAAAACTAAATAAATAAAGGGCTGGGAATATAGTTGATACAGTGCTACCTTGAAAGCACAGAACTGACTTATAAAAATGCAGGCATGGGGGCTGTGAGATAGCTGGTGGGCACCTGCTCTCAAACCTAGTGACCCAAGTTTGATCCCTGAAAGCCCACATGGAGTAAGGAAAGGTCTGGCCTCAGTAAGTTATCCTCTTGCTCTCTGCCTATGTGTCATGCCATGTACATGAATGTCTTGCCTTTCTTTCTCCCTCTTTCTCTAAAATAAACAAAATTTTAAAAACAGGCATAGTGGCACATACATGTAATCGTAGTGCTGGGGAGGCAGAGACAGGCAGGTTCCCTATGGTTAACCGCACCAAGTCTAGTCTATTTGGCAAACTCCAAGCCAGTAAGAGACCCTGTCTCAAAAAAAGAGTTGTGAGGTGAGGGTTGGGAAGGTTGCTTGGTAGTTAAAGGACTTCCTATGCAAGCAAAAGGGTTGAAATTTAGATTCCCAGATCGCAATAAATGCTGGGTGGACATGGCAGTCCACCTGTAACTGCAGCCCTGGAAGGTGGAGCCCGGGGAAGAGCAAGCTGACCTGCCAGACTAGATCTACTGAACTCTAGGTTTAGAGATCCCAGCCTCATGACTATAAGATGGAAAATGATCAAAGATGATTCTTCATATCACCTTTGGGCCTCCACATGCACACACACTCAGACACACACATGTGCACGCACACCATACATACATACACATGAAAACAGGGAAAAGTTAGGGAGACAGCACCTGAGGAATACCACCTGTGGCTGTTTTGTGGCATTCACATACATGTGCATGCATACCAACACACACAAATATATCCGAAGACATACAAACACATGAACATTTACATATACACACAAAAATCTGGATAACATCAGCATTTGGATTTTTTAAAAGATTAAATTTCTGGGCTGGAGAGGTGGCTCAGGGGTTAAGCCTCCGCCTTGCAGGCGGAAGGTCCCGAGTTCGGATCCCAGATCCCACGTATAGACGCCAGACGGAAGCGGGGGCGGCCTGTGCTTCTGGTCCTGGTAGGGCGGAGCCTGTGAATCCCGGGGCAGAAGGAGGTGGAGGCGTCCATGGTGGTTCGCGAATTCGTCCGTGGTTCTACACATACACAGACACACACATACACACACACACACAGACACGCGCGTGCGCACATACACACAGTTGAATAAATAATAAAAAAATTAAAAAAAAAGATTAAATTTCTTATTGTTAGCAAAAAGAAAGAGACGTCCTTCCAAACTTTATGGTAGTGTTTTTTCTTTAATTCTACCTATGCTTAAGATATTTGTTTTTTATTTCATTTTATTTTATTTATCAGAGAGAGACAGAGAGAGAACATGAATTCCATGACACAAGGGTGAAGGTCAGAGAACAACTTTCAGAAGTCAGTTCTCTCCTACAATGTGGGTTTTTGATTATTGAAGGCAAGTCACCAGGTTTGTGAGCAGGCACCTTACCCACCTGGCTATTTTTCTGATCCCATGGCAGGATTCTTTCAGAAAAAAATGAGAAAGGGTTGCACAGCAATGTACTCACACATCTATATGTGCCAAGGCCTGTGCTAGGCTCTAAGACACCAGCAGATTATGATGTGGGCCTTCTGGGATATTCTTCTAAGTTTTCCTGTGGGCAGAGCTTAGAACTGGGTATCAAAGTGTCCCAAAGTTGCCAGTGAAAGAGAATGGTAAAGGTGAAAAGTGCTAATCAGAGACCAGCTTCTACAAGTACCAGGGAAAATACTGGGTGAGAGGACAGCTGCTTGCGTTCCAGGGCTCTGTGTTCCACACGGCACTTGCCCACAACAGTACCTCGCATAAAACAAGAAGTGAGTAAATGTCAGCGGAGGCTTCACCATCTCAAGTATGAAACAGGTACAGAGAGGAGCTGATGCTGACACCCAGGAGAGTAGTAGCAGCCAGGACCGGTGGAGTGTTTGTAGAGGAGCAGACTGGACAAATCCCTCCTGCAGCTTCTGCCAGTAACAGGATATGAACACAAGCTGGCAGACCACAGAGCTAAAAGTGGCAGCGTCCCACAGGATTGAAGCAATCATAATTGCTTATTTTATTTCCTAGTATTGTGTTGGCCATGTAGAGGCCAGGCTGCTTCCTGGGCCACCTCCCAGCCAGCAGCCAATCCCTGGGGAGGGAGAGGAGGGAATGGACAGGCTCCAAGACAGAAGGCCCAGTTCTTCAGCAACTTTATGAAAAGAAGTAAAGATGGCTTAAGAAGCTTGCTGAAGCTGCAAAGAATTCTGGGCCAACAAGGGAACAAAGATCCTTGAAGGATAGCCAAGCTGGAATGCCAAGCTGAATCTAAGGAGCAAATCTAAATGGGGACAAATTGTGCAAATCCAGTGACTCAGCAGTCAAGAGAGTACAGCATTGGGGTTTGTTTACAGTGAACCCTTAAGGTGTTTGTGATGAAGGCAGAACCTGGATAGGCGCAGAACCTGAATAGGTGTAGATAGGTCCTGGTAGGTTCCTATCACTCCTGTTGGTCCAGCGTCCTGCAGCCAAGAACCACTGTCTTATTTTGAGGTGATACTGTCCAACATCCCTGATAAGGTAGACCAAAGAAAATACAGGATAGACTACCATACCCCACCTCAAATGCAAGATCTAAGGAGATGTGAATAAATGTTTACATGAACCCCTCACTTTCCAAACTTTCACTACTATCTGCCACAATTGTAAACCATAAATTTGGATAGCAAGGGACACTTTATATATCCATTGTGTCATGGTCAGGCACAGGTGTCAACTTGACAGTTGAGGGTTTGAGCTCTGGGCACATTTGTGGAGAATTAGTAGTTGAGTTAAGCCCAGAGCAAAACTGAGATTGTCTAGCTGATGAGGAAGGCCCAGCCTATGGTGGGTGGGATTAGGCCCTGGAATAAATCACAGAGAGCTGGTCGAGAAAGTTGGCATCCTTCTGTAAGGTATCTGTGGGTACCTGGCAAGTAAGGATTGTTCATCTCTCAGTTGTTATGTGGTGATGGTGTGGCCAGTTCCCTTGGTCCTAGTGTTGGTGCATGCTCTCCCATCAAGCTGGACTGAGAACTGTAACCATACTGTCTTAAGAAAGTAAACTCCTTATTCCCTTAAACTGTGTGATGGTCATTTATCAGCAACCATGCAGGTGAACTGCAACACCTGTCAAGGCCCCAAGGGTGGCTTTGAGAATCATCCTGGATTTCTCTGTCTCCATATTGCTTTGATTTGAGGTTTCCTAGGCTGTGTCCAGAATTATGGACTTCCACTGTTTGTACCTGGCATTTTTATGTGGGTATCTGGGATCTAAATTCAGGTTCTTTTGCTTATGAGGTAAGGGCTTTAACCCCTGAGCCGTCTCTCCACCCCTCAGTTATTTTCACCTGAGGTCTTAGTATTGAGGAGAAAGAGGTAGGTTAGGAATATTTAGAACTAAGCAACATTACCAGGTTTTTGTTTTAGTTTTGTGTATTTGAGTTGAAGCAGAACTGTCTGTCTGCTTCAGCCTCCACAGTGAAATTACGGGAGCAAGTCGACAGCCTCTCCTAGTGCCAGGGTTTAAACAGACATTTCTTAAATAATTACACATCTCTATGTAGAAGTGTATGGGCTTGTGACATAAAGTTTAAGGCAAAGGAGATGGATGCAAATGAAGGCAGCAAAGTTAGGTTGTTTCTGTTATTAGTTCATTATTGGGCGTCTGTGGGTTTAAGTGAAGATTCTATGTCTTTTTTTTTTTAAAGGGGACATGGCCTCTAAGTCATCCCTCTCTCAGCCATTATGTAGAGATGGTGTGGCCAGTTCCCTCAGCCCTGGTGTTGGTGCATGCTCTCCCATCAAGCTGAACTATGAACTGTAATCAGACTGTCATAAGGAAATAAATCCCTTGTTCCCTTAAGCCTTTTGATGGTGATTTATCAGCAACCATGCAGGTGAACTGCAATACGTTCTAAAAATCCTTAGAAAGTTGGAATGGAATGAATGGGGGCTGGAGAGGTGGCTCAGGGGTTAAGCCTCTGCCTTGCAGGCGGAAGGTCCTGAGTTCGGATCCTAGACACCATGTATAGACGCCAGGCGGAAACGGGGCGGCCTACGCTTCTGGTCCTGGTAGGGCGGAGCCTGTGAATCCCGGGGCAGAGTAAACAAGGAGGAGGTGGAGATGGTCCATGAGGGTTCCCGAATTCGCCCGTGGTTCTATGCACATACGCACAATTGAATAAATAATAAAAAAATTTTAAAAAAAAAGTTGGAATGAAGAAGAATAGAGACAGCAGATGGCCATAAGCAGGAAAAGGAGGGGAGGCAACATTCAATGTCAGGGGAAACCTAGGGCCCTTCACGGACCCCCATTCCATGTTGAAACTCACTCTGAGAGGCTAGAAGCTGAAAAACAGGCACAGGTCTTCTTCCCTGACACCAGGATGCCAGAAGGAAGAGTCTGGTATAGTAATTTCTGCGACAGCTCTGCCCACATTCTTCTTTACTCCATGGACATTGAAAAAGGCACTTATGTCTCATCTTCATTTTGCCCTTCCATTCACTCGCCAAACTTGTGAATCTGAATCTGGTCTCTAAACACTCCACCCAGGCAGCCTTCTGCATGTCAGTAAGGAACTTCAGGTCACCAGCACTAGTGGACTCTTCAGTCTTGTCTTATCTGGTCTCTCAGAGCATTTGAGACTATTGATGCTGCAGAATAATGAGATGCCCTCTGTGTGTAGATTTCCCAGCCACACCCATGGGCTTTCCTCTCTGTCTCTTGCAGCCTTGTACCTGGCTCTTCCTAGGCACAATGGGCCACTCGCTTATTACCAAGTCTCCTGGCTAACCTCACCCCCTCAACTTCAGTTGCCATCCAGAAACTGATGACTTTCCAGTCTGTGCAGCATGCTCTACTCTGGGGTTCAGAGCAAGAACTCCCCTAATTTCATAAAATAGCACTTTTTAAAATTCAATCCATAACCTCTAGTCCCAACTTGGTCTTTCTTTTTGCTGGACTGTATACCCAGTGGCTTCACCACTCAAACAGAAACTGCAAGGCCACCCCTGCCTACACTATCCTGAGGCCATTCTATCCAGTACCTCTATCCTTCTGAGCCCTGCTCAATCTCTCCACCTCCATCCACCCACATCCATGCTACCCTCACTGTTTGTTTGATGACTGCCATATTCTCTTTCCACACTCCATACTTATCATTTCAATTGTCACATTATCAGGGAAGGCTGCCCTGATCATCATCTCTCAACATGTCAAAGAGGCAAGTGGACATTCACATCTACTTATACTGACCATTCAGTTCATAGTGACTCCCCAATATGCTGCAAGGGTATCAAGACAGAGGCAATGCCCACACCCCCAATCCCAACACAATCCCAACACAAACTATAGAGGAAGAAAGGTGCCCTTTTGCAAATAGGGATAAAGATGGTGTTTGCCACCAAGAAAACCAACAGCCTAATTTAAAAAATGAGTCTTGGAATTAAAAAGAGACTTGTCACAAAAAGACATGCAAATGTCAAAGGAATATCTCAAAAAGTGCCTTTGCTCTTGGGAGTTCTCCAGGAGTGATAGTAAGACCCTATTACTGAAGATGCAACATATGTAGACCACAGGAAATAAAAAACATCACTGGAGCTGGTCTGGAAGTTTCCTTCTTGCTAGACAGTTTTCACAGTACCAGAAAGTACTATAGAAGCTACTGAGAGAGAAAAAAATCAACAATCTGTAAAAGCTGCAAGCTGCAATAACAATCACCCTGGCAAGAGGTGTCTATTAGTTTGATAGTGGCATGAATGTCGAGGGGGCAACCAGCGGTTTTCCAGTTGGATTTAAGTCCACTTTTCAGCAGGGATCACAGTCTTGGAACTGTAAACTAGGTCAAGAACCTATGAAAGGGGAGATCATAGGCTCTAAGAAATATACAAGCTATGAAAGTTTAGCTATAAAGATATTACATCAAGCATCGTTTTAAACATTTCTCATTATATCCATAGATTGGAGGAGTACTCAATACTCAACCTAGAAGTTTCCTTTTGCAACAAAAGTATTTAGTACAGAAAAGCACAACTGGCCAAATTGCAGAAAATAAGTGACCATGATCCTAAACAGGACATCTAAGCTAACCCCCACCCTAAGGCTCAAGGAACATCGTGGAAGAAAGGGCAATAAGACTGTAAGAGCCTGAAGTGGGGAAGGGCTGTGACCAGACACTGCCTTCTGGATGTGACAGGGCTGTGGTGTATGTGATTTCACTGAAGCTATGTGTTTCCAGACAACCTGCATGGGAATTGTCCTATCAATATTCACCATGAAAGAGAAAAATCACAAGAGATTCTGCACCTCCCTGAGAGACTGATGAGGGCTAATCTTGTTGGGGAGGAAATAGAAAATACTTTCCTCAAAGGTATACCCATTCACGTATGATTCCTGTTCCAGCCAGTATTCAGGCACATGTCATGGCATCAATGGCAAACCCGATAGCAGCCAGGGGGCCACACATGCAAAGACTTACAACCTGGAGGGAGTCTGACAGGGTAGAAGAAGGGCTGGAATGTGAAGAGGAAACAGGATGGAGTTGGGGAAGTGAAGATACCATAAATTTACAATATTTGTGAATGAAATGTTAAAAGAATTAACGTGGGAGGAAACAGAGATGGTGTTCGCAGCCGAGCTCTTTCAAGGGTTTTGCCAGTAAGCCTTTCAACTGATCAGGCAAGAGCCACCTGTATAACTGGCCCTAATCTCCTTTAATTAAGCATTTTTCATATGTTAATTACATTACAAAAAACATTCACAGCAATATTTAGAAAAGCTTCTGACCAAGCCACCTGAGCACCCTAGACTACTAACACATAAAATATGTGCCCAGATGGCATCAAGGCAAAGAGGCCAGCTATGGACAAGACCAGTGGCAGGCTTATTTTCACATGCCAGAGAGAAGCTCAGCAGATATTCTATAAAGTTAGAAGGCAGAATGAAGAGAACCAGGCTTTGGTGCTTAGGCATTCTGATCCCTGAGGCCAGAGTGGCAGGATTACACCTTGGAGTGTCAGAGGTTGCGGCAGGCCCCCCATTGTGAGGTCCCGATGGAATACTCAACTCAGAATGATCCTGGCCCTAACTGATCTCCTATTCCTCATCTCACTGAACTGCTCGCTGAACTCTTGCCTGGACCTGGACTTTTCTCTTTTCAACCCATGGAGAGGTCAAAGAGATGACCACAGAGCCAGTGAAATCAGAAGGTCAGACTCCCTTGATTGCCAAGGTCAGGCTCATGGAGTTCTCTGTAGATGGCATTGGAAAAAGGGAGTGTCATGAGAATCTGGAGCCTGGGTTCTTGAATCTACACGAGGAAGATTGTCTCAGGTTCTTACTTGGAGATTCTAATGGGAATGCAGCTTCATGTACTTGTCTAAAGAATGTTTCTCCTCTCTCTGAAAAGGCTGCTCTCTTATATTGAGCACATTGCTTTGGAAGGCATACATGCGGAACGGTGATGGAGGAATGAGACACCACCTACCAGATCAGCCGAATCAGCCACAACAATCAATGGGGTGATAGTTGTCACTTCCAGATCGCTCTCTTATACCGTTTTGGATTCTGGAAAGACTAAAGTCAAAGTCAGGGAAGACTCAAAGGAGCTGGGGAGTAGAAATCCAGGTGCAGAAAAGACATCAGGGATGTGCAACAAGAGAACCCAAGTCTCCAGAACTAAAAACTCCAAGTTGTAGGGAGTAAGATGCCTGGATGAGGGAGTCCCTAGACGGACCATCAGGGAAAGACTGGAACACCTGCAGCCAGATGACGTCATGGGGCAAAGTCTGGGCATGAGACAGAAGTGCCTCAGAAGGCAGACAGTGAAATCACAAGGACAGGATGCCCTACCCAGGAAGGTAGCTGGTGACTTTTCATTCAGCAAATATTTCTATCAAGCTGGACCCCTTGTTGGACTCCCCAGCCCTCACCATAGAGCCAGTGGACAGCGTGAAGGAACTGACTATACAGACCCAAGGTAAGTGGTGTGACAGAGGACACTCTGCTGGTGAAGCCCAAGGACACTGATTAGCATGCAGTAATGGAAAGGAAGCTTTACAGAGGAGGCACCTTTAGAGTAAAGTTGGCCAGACGAAAGGGCTTGGAACATTCCAGCCAAGGCAGGTTCTGTGTACAGACCTGGAAGGCAGAGATTGCCGAGCCCATTAGAGCAGAGGGAAAGGAGGAGGGTATAACCTCTGACCTCACAATAGCCAGAGCCGGCTGAGCCAGACTTGTAGACTCTGGTGCCCTCTTCCACCGGGGCCCTGGGCAGCCTCCAGGTGCAGAGCCCTCCCTTGGGCCGCACCTCTTCTCTTCTGCCCCAGGGCATGTCTCTACTCACAAATTATGAGGGGCTCCGGCATCAGATAGAGAGGCTGGTTCGGGAAAATGAGGAACTGAAGAAGCTGGTGCGGCTCATTCGGGAGAATCACGAGCTCAAGTCTGCCATCAAGACTCAGGCAGGTGGCCTCAGCATCAGCGGGTTCACCAGCGGGCTTGGTGAGGCAGCAGCAGGCCCTTCCCAACACCAGGGTAACTATAAGAGGTCTGGGTCCCAGGACAGCGGGGAGGGATGGGCAAGTCAGCATGCTGGAGTCTCACTCAGGAGTGCTTCAGGGAGGACTTAGCAGACACGGAGAACTCGGACCTCACCACAGGGATCAAAGTCACAACCAAGCCCCAGCCTCAATCAACTGGTAACTGCAGCCTTTGTCCACATTCCTCCCCTTCTCCTGACTCCAAGGAGGAGCATAGACTGGAATTGTCCAGTTCTGATCCAAATGTCTCTGGATCCATCGCGTCACCAATTCTCAGCCTCCCCTTCCCTGTCTTCCATCTAGCTCTATTAGCACCCCATCTTGCTCTCCAGTTAGAGAAACCAGGATTGAAAGTTGAGGTTTGGAATTGGTTGGTATGTGACAGATCCTTGGAGCTGGAGATTTTTCAGAGAACAAACGAAGTTACAGGTGCATCTGAAGTGGTAACTCATGGACTGAGAGAGAGGATGGAAGTGGGAGGAGGTAGCATCCAACTGAGCATGTCAACAGCAAGGGAATGGCTGGGAAAGTAGAAAGCTCCAGTAGACAGAGTGATCGCCTTGAGGGTACCAAGGGATAATTCTGGAGGCAGCTAGCTTTCCAGTGCGTGACCAGAGGATGACACAGGTTACCAAGTGTGCAAAAGTTGAAGAGATCCGATGACAGTTGTTATAGTTACTTCTCTCTTTGCCTTATTCTTCCTGTCCTGGAAAAAGTTGTGTTCCTTCCTGTCCCTGATAGCCTTTCCCATACCATGGCCTGCCCTCCGTCACAGACCTACCTGTCACCCTCCTACCTGTCTCTGTCCTCTGCTCAGCAGAAACCCTTCATGTCCAAAGACTATTCTCTGGGCTCTGCCTATTTAAGCTTGGCAATGGACCCAAACACTTTTACCCCCCTATTTCTCTGTGTATGTGTGTGTACGTATGTGCATAAGCGTGCACATACATTGAACGTTTGCTGTGCTCTTTGCCTTATCCCCTTGCAACAGGGTCTCTCACTGAACCTGGAGCCAAGTTGGTAGTCAGTAGTCCCAACTCCACCCCCACAGTACTGAAGTTATAGGTGTACTCAGCCATACCTGGCTTTTTATGTGGGTACAGGGCTTTGAACTCAGATCCTCTTACACAGAAAGAACTCTTACCAATGAGCAATCTTCCCAGCGTCAACGTTGCTGTTCTAGAAAGGCTATGGGTGACTTCCTGAGTACTATATCCTTCTTTACTTCTGCCTGATATTTGAGACTGACTAATAATATTCTGCTGAACCTCTCTTCTGAGTTCCCAAGTCAGGTGAGCTGTCTGTTTCTAGACTGTTATTCCCAGGCTTAGGCTTCAGGCCCTGCCCTTCCTCCTTGGTCAGTCTACCCACTGCACAACTCCTACTCCCCACTAGAAGTGAAAATGTCTTCAGAGGAGAAATTAATTCTAATTTAGTTGTCTCAGGATGGGCCCAAGGATGTAGGTCAGTTGGTCGTGTTTGCCCTAGTGTGAGCACAGCCCTGGTTCGCACTCCTTCCCATAAAGCCAGGTATAATGGAGTACATCAACAGTAGAGGCACAAGAATCAAATGTCCAAGGTCATCCTTGTTTACCTAATGAGTTTAATGAAGACTCTGTCTGAAAAAGAAAAAGGTGCCAGCGCCATAATCAGTGGGTTGCCTGCTTGAAAGCTAGGAATCTAAATTTGATCCCCAAAAGTCTGTATGGTGGAAGGAGAGAACTGACTTCCAAAAGTTATCCTCTGACCTCCACCCATGTACCATGGTCTCTGTCTGTCTGTCTGTCTCTGTTTGTCTGCTGCCTCTCTCTCTCCCCTGTTTCCTCTCTCTTTCTCTAAATACATAAATAGAAGGAAAAAAGAAATACTTTTAGTTAAAACTAGACATGTTTCTGGTTGAGAACTGAGGTCTTAGTGTCAGGAGGCTAAAGCCTCTCAGGCTCTGTGCCGGCTACCTGCCGTCTTCACCTTGCTCTTTACCCAGTGGGTTCCTTACCACCAATCCTGGTTGGAGTAGGCAGTCTACATTTCCCCAGTAGTGATGGTAAGTGCACATGCTCCTCTTGGGCTGAATGTTTCATTACTAGTGACCGAAATGACAGACAAGGTAGCAAAAATAATATTCATTGGAGAAGGCATAAAATTTAAGAATTCTTAATTTTGAGAAGCTAGGAACTGGTTTCCTCCTCTCAGACTAAGAAAAAAAAGCAAGCCTTAGATTTGACTCTTGTTTTGAGACATGGTCTCAGATATAGCCCAGTCTGGTCTTGAGCTTTTTATGTAGCCCAGGCAGAATTCAAACTGGTGATCTCCTTAGCTTTCTGAGTGCTGGGCTGATAGGTGCACTAACACCACATCCAGTTTTCAGATTTGAATTTGAAGGCATCCTCTGGCTATTTCTGATCTTCCAAGTCCTAAATGATCAAAATTAGGATGTCAGGAACTCTGGAGAAGGAACGTTACAGTTTGTCTGTGTTATTGCTGATAAATTAATGACAAAACAGTTTACAGGAACAAGGATTTTATTTTGGCTTATGATTGTTAGGTTATAGTTCCTAATCAGCTTGATAGGAGAGTACATACCAAAACCAGTAGCCGATGGAGATATCCACAGGAATGCTGAGAAAAGGGCAAACTCCCCTTGGTAGACAGCATATCTGTCCAAGTGTGCTGAAGAATGCCAAACTTTATTAACCAGCTCCCCCCATTTTATTCATTTGCCCAGAGGATGATCCCACCCATCATCATCTGGGCTTCTGCCATCAATCAGTAATCCTGCAGGTTTGCTTAGGGCTTAACTACTAACTCATTACAAATGTTCCCAGAGCAAAAGCCTTCAAATGTCAAGTTGGTGCCAGTAGCTATCTACCACAGGAAGCTCAGACAGCTAGTAATGAAGACCAAAAGGAACATTCCAGGAGGAAAAAAAGCTTGGATAAAGACATGGTCCTAAAGGTTACAAGGAATGAGATCTGTTAGTGTGGCTACAACTCATTCTGTGTGATAGCATGTGTATTGTGTATGTGTGTGTGCTTAAAACAATTACTATTGCTGTGAGAGAGCATTCAAAGTCAAACAACTCAAGGGAGAAAGGGAGATTTATTTAACTTACAGTTCCAGAGGGGAAAAACAGACTTGGGGGGGGGAAGCGGCATGGCTAGCTGGCTGAAGCTGGAGACTGGCTATGTCACACCCATCAGAGAGACTGAGGCTGGATTCATGGAGAATCTCTCTTCTTCCCTCTGTCTTCTGTTCTGTGATTCCTTTTATCTGGTCCACTACTGGGAGGTTCCAATGAGATCTATGGAGGTTCTGATCAGATCTAGGGCTGATCTTTGTATTATACAGATAATCTCTTCAGGTGGTCTCAGCTGATCTTAGTTAATGACAGGTTTGTCAAGTTGACACCCAGGATTATCACTCTGTGTGTGTGTGTGTGTGTGTGTGTGTGTGTGTGATGTAAGTGTGTTTATGCTGGCATAAGTGAGTATGGAGTATGATGTGGATGTGTGATTGAGGTATGTGTACTATATATGAGTATGTGTGTATGTGAACATGTATGAATATGTGAGAGACAATAGTTTGTTTATGCATGAATATACTCACACAGGTATATGTGAATTATTGTGTGGTGCGGATATTTGTGTTTATGTTGTATCTCTGATAGTGTGTGTTGTTTATATATGTATAGTGGATTTTTTCAGCTATTAAGCTTTGATTTCATTTTTGATAATTTTTAATTTTTTTGTAGTTTTACAAGCATATTGAGTACTTATCCCAGCCTCCCTCCTTCCCATCCCTCCCTCCCCTTCCTTTATCAATCCCTCCTACTCCCTCCCACCCTCCTACCTGTCCATTTCTATGGACCCCAGGGTTTCTCTGACTCATCTACTCTTGTGGGGGTTCAGGCCTCTGTGGTATATCAAGTGGTCTCTCCTTGGGCTGCCCCATTGATATAGACATTCCCCTTCACTTATCCAGCCCTAATCCCTAAGGTTTCCACTACGTGTAATTATCTCTCCTGAGATCCTTGGTAGTCTATGAGGGCATGTTAGTATGTCAGTCTTTATGCAGGTCTAATAATGACAAGTCTCATTGCGAGTTCTTGGATTCAGTACCCGTGCCTTGATGTATAGTGTTTTTATTTGTGAATGCATTAGAGGCAGTGAAAAGTGAGCAATCAACTTGAAAGATCAATAGGTATTGAAGGATTATGAATGTTAAATGACAAATTTAGGAACTTGCACTTTACCCTAATCGCAATAAGCAAAAACGTGTGGTTTCTAGTAGGAAGTACTTATATTCAAGCTCAGAAAGATCATCCTGGTTGCGGAGCAGGGGGAGACAAGTGAGACAAGAAGGCAAACTACATTGAAGAGGTTTCAGTCACTCAGATGAGAGATGATAGCACTAAATGCAGGGAGCAGGAACCCATTCAAACTATTTAGTAAAAAAAAGAAATCCTACCTGCTAGCTTATAGGAAATAATGTCTGCTGTGTGATGACTGATGGTACTTCTTCCTGAGAATGCACAATTTGTCATCACCAGGCTCAGCCAAGATGGGTTCTTCACAGTTAATTCAGAGGATATTTCTCCCCCCACTTCCCTATCATGCTTATTCACACAGCCTATTTCTTCTTTCTTGTTTGCTTTTGAGGTCATCTCATGCAGCCCAGTTAGCTTTGAACTCCTAACCTTCCTGTCTCTGTCTCCTAAGTCCTGGAATTACAGATGTGCCACCATGCCTGATTCCCACAGTTAATTCCTGTATGTAACCCCCCTTCATAAGGTCAAGCTTGCTCTTATTTGCTGTCACAATCAAGCTTTAGTTCCTCTTTCTAGGCCCATCCTTCTTTATGCTCTGGTCCAGGAATTTGACACAACCCTGTTCTGGAGAAATGCAGAAGGAAATACAGCTGGGAGTATGAGCAAAGCTTTGAACACATGGGTTGTGAGTATTAAACAGCATGTGTACTACATCCCTTACAGTGTTACAGTGTAGGACAAAGACCAGATGGTGAAAGAAAGGGTGTAGAACAAGGGTTGAAGCCAAGGGATCATTAGTGCTCCCCAAGTCACCACATCTCAGGCCAGCATGCCAGGAAGTACAAGAATTCTAAATTAAATCTGATGTGGTAGGTCATTAGAAAGTTTAATCTGTCAGGCTAAGGCAACAGAACAAAATTTAACAGTTGGCTTAAGAGATAACTTTCAACTTCTCTGGCATATGGTATGTGGGTTTCCATTTGTGCTCTTGCCCATATCTGTGCAAATGACAGCAGTAAGCCTGGAAAAAGGAAATGAAATTTTTGGAGGAAGACAATGAATTGTATTTTGGTAAAACTGATTTTAAGATATCCACATAAAGTGCATAGGAGATAGTGGAAGTACGAACCCAGAAACTCAAAGAAATCAGGCTAGAAAAGATTCAAGAATGTTGCTAACTGAAGCCCTCAGGTGAAGTAAGACCACCTGGGAGGAGTATGTATAGTAAGAGATTGAGGGCAAATACTGAGACAGGCAGAGAAGCTGACAAAGGAGTGTCCTGAGAGCCAAAGGAAAGTGTCAAAAGTTTACGGCCTTGGAAGCTAAGAGACAGCTTCAGAGGGGACAGTGTCAATACGGTAGAGTTGCCAAGACATCAGGCAAAGTACTAAATATATCAACAGCCTTCAGTGAACAAGGACTTGGCATTTATAAATTTGATTAAAATTATCTCTACCACACTGGGAAAGCTCATCAGAATAGATAAAAAATAGAGAATAGACAGAACAGATGATGGCAACATCCTAGTTCGAGAAATCTGGCTTTGGGAATTATTACTTTTCTCAATACTGTGACAAAATGTATGACAAAAGCAACTTGAAGAAAAAGGATTTGTTTTGGCGCATGGTATTAGGAATACAGTACCATCCTATTAGGAAAAGCAAGGGATCATGAGGTAGCCGGATGCATTATCTGAGGAAGAAAACAGCATGCTTTGTTGCTTTCCTTTTTTACTCAATATGGGACTGAAAGCCCATGTGACAGTGTCACTCACATTCAGATCGGTGTTGTCCTTTGTAAAGACCTCACAGATACTAAGATGTGTATCTGGTTAGTCCCCTGTACTTCCCCCTCCTCTTCCTTCCCCTTCTCTTCCTTCTTTGGATTTGAGAATAAGACTTATGTAGGCTGTCTTACGTATTTGCTATCTAGCTGAGGATGACATTTTAACTCCTGATATACCTGCCTCCTCTTCCCAAGTTCGAGGATTACAGATGTAAGCCACCATATCTAGCTCCCTCAAGCATTTCTTGATCCAATTAAATTGATAACTGAGATTAACCATTGCAGGGGCCATGGAAGCTATAAAGAGAGGACAGTATCTGGAAAAGTGGGGCAGAGTCTAAAGTTTCTTTTCAAAAATAACAGAAACCTGAAATTGTTTATATGTGGAAGGAACTAGAAGAGACTGAAAATATAAAGAGGAAAAAGATACTTTTGGGGAAGTGTCTACAGGAAGACTATCTTTTCCAATGTCCTAGAAAGGAAGGACAAAAAAAAAAAGCATATATATAAATGTTGGGTGGTGGGGAGCTGAGGAAACTCTGGACCCATAGGACTCAATTTTCTTTATAAAAATGTAATTCTTCAAGAGCAAGGGAAGAATGAGGGAAGGTCTGAAATAGAGTGAAGGTGGGAGTAGGAACTGAAATGAGAACCTGGAAGGCCTAACTATACAGAGTTAAATGATATTAGGCATCTAAGGCAGAAGCCACCCACGTTGTGCCTTCTCTTGTAGCATTTTGTGATCTGAGGGCAGACACGTGGTAACCTAAGAATGGTTCAGCAAGAGTGTAGGTACCTGATAGACTTGCTGGTTGAAAGGAAGGGGAGACCTAGAAGGATGTCAGGTGGGAAGAAAATACAGAGACCAGATCTGGAAAGCTTAAAGACCAGGTGACTGGAATGAGGCAGAAGGTACAACTTTGTGGTCAGAGCAGGCAGTCTGAGCAGCAGGAAAAGAATAAATATTGACTATTGGATGAATTAGCTTTCCCAGGAAGAAAGAGATGCCAAGAGGTTCCAGACCTTGGTTCACACATAAGGCAGTTGGAGGCAAGGTCAGGACAGGATTCAGACTACAGGACCTCTTGCTTCTGAGAATGTCCATACTTGCTCAGAATCCTGCACTGGATAACAGAGATGGATGGGTGGCAGAACTGTTGGAAATCAGAAGAGAAAGGAAATGAAAGCTAAACCAAGTGCCCAAGACTTCAAAACAGTGACTGATCAGACCACTGGCTCCTTTCCCCACTGATCAGACACAGTTTAGACAGAGAATGAGAAATCAGGTGTGATGGCACATGACTATAATCTCGGCACAAAGACAAGGCCAGACTGGGGTGTACAGAAAAACCCTATCTGACAGAAAGAGGGAGAGAGAGACAGAGAGACAAAGACCGGGAAGGTGAGGATGGGAAACAGAACAGACATCTGATAGACTGACAAGGCCAGGCAATGACCAGCAGGGGGCAGGCCATAGGAACAAGATGGCTAGAGAGGCTACCACTCTTGCCACCTAACACTCCATCCCCTTCTCTCCTTCACTAAGCCCTTCCTCCTATCTATGTACTGTCTCTGGAAATCTTCAGACTGGTAAATGTTCCCTCCAGCAGGGGGCAGCCTCCCTCCTCCTCTTTTTTTTTTTTTCTCCTTTCAGAAAGGACCTTTAAGTGCCTGCCTGTAAACACATCCCCACCCACTTCCTTCCCATAACCTCACCTACTTCCTTCAGCCTACCCCATACACAAATCTATCCCCTAGAGGATTCCTTATTTCTCCAGGAGCCTGGCCCTGATCAAGACAGTCTCTCCTAAGAGTGACCCGACCGAAATCTCCTGAAATCCCGCTCAAAACACTACCCCAAAGCACTTTCCCCCACGCAGGAACCAACCATAGAGCCCCTCTTCCCCTCAAAATTCTCCTTCAGGACCCTCCTCTCCTTAGGCTCCCCCCGACCTTAGGACCAGTCTCCCTTCAGGACCTTCCCTTAGGAATCTCTTCTTGGGACTTCACATCAGAACCCTCCTTCGCACAGGATGTTTTTCTCCTGAAACGCTCTTCCTTACTGGGCCCTGTTTCTTGGGACCCTACTGGGCACAAGACCCTCCTCCCTCAGGATCCTCTTCCTCTCAGGACTCTCCCCCTACAGGACCCACTTCCACTCGGTACTGTCCCCGTAGAACCCTTATCCCATCAGGACTCAGGATTCCCATCCTTCCCTCAGGACCTTCCTCCCCTCAGGACCCTCCTCCCCTCACGACCCTCCTCCCCTCACGACCGTCCCTCAAAACCCTCCAAGCCTAGTGCTGTCCCTGCAGGACCCTCCTCCCTTCCGACATCCTCCTCTCAGAACAGCACGTCCTTCCTGACCCCTGGGGAAGCTACGCCCTTTCGGAGCCCCTCAGGCCCTTTCCTCCCCTAAGCCTCCTCGGTGCGCCCGCCGGGTCCTGCCGTCTCCCCGCTGCACGCTCGCTGCCGCGTGCTTTAAACCTGCGGATTCAAGCCTCAGTTTAAGGGTCTAACGTCCTTCTGCCCTGGAGCCTCGGCTCAAGCTCCAGGTTAGCGCCAGCCCTGACCCCACCCACGCCCGCCCCGCCCCGCCCCGCCCCGCCCCGCCCCGCCCTATCAGGACCACCCCAGCGCTACGGCCCCGCCCCCGAGGGCTGGCCCCGCCCCCGAGGGCTGGCCCCGCCCCCTCAGCGTGCCCCTCTGGTACCCGGGACCTGCGGGCGGAAGCGAGCTGCTGAAGGCGGGGCCGTCGCGGACGTTGCACGGGACGGGCAGCGCGCCCGCCACGCGGGACGTGAAGAACCGTGAGGGGAGGTCGCGAGTGGAGGCCGCACTTCCCGCGAGGGGAGACCGCGCTGTCCGCGAGGGGCGCAGGCGACATCTTTGTTCTCAAACTGCGAGCTCGGGCCGGGACGCCCGAAGGCGCCAGTCGCCGGGCCTCAGCGCCTGAGTTCGATTCCCTAGACCCACCAGGGCCACGCGGGAAACCGATGCCTGCAAGTCGCGCTCCGACCTCCACACGCCAGCGTGGCGTTGGCGCGTGCGTATCTGGCGTTTTCCGGAAGGTCGTGTACAGTGCTAGAACTCATAAATCCATCATCTAAATGCAAATTACCAAAAAGTGGACGCATTCGACTCCGAGGCGCGTGTCGGGCCGAGGGGTCTCAAGGTCGGCCGGCTGCGTCTGCTCGGTGGAAGCGGCCCCTCCGCTCAGGATGCCCCGCCACATAGCCGGAATTCTCGAACGCGGATCTCTCGGCTGCCGACTTAGTGATCCTGAGCATGCAAATGCTGTGGACCTCGCGGCTGCAACGGCTTCCGGGAGCCGGGAGCGCGCCTGCCGCGTCTCCCCAAGGGCCCTTAATTCATCTAAGCCATAATTTTGCTACGCTAAATGCCTATGAGCCGCATGAATCCCCTTTTGTAATAACTTCAAAGATAAAATTAATCTACCATACAGTTTGCTCATATTAAGCATACAATTTAATATTTTTTAGTCTAGTCGCAAGTATGTATATCACCACAACCAATTTTAAAACACTAATCATTCCTGGGTTGGTGGGAGGGGACTCATTCGGGGGCTGGAGAGATGGCTCAGGAGTTAAGTCTCTGCCTGCCAAGCAGAAGATCCTGAGTTCAATCCTGGACCCCACGTAAAAACGCCATGCAGAAATGGAAGCAACCTGAAAGACCGAGCCTCAAGAGCAAAGCAACGAGGAGGTAGAAGCAATCCACGATGATTCGGGAAGTCACTCTTGGACTTCCAGAAGCACACACAGTGCCCTCTGTTACACATAAACACGAAATCATACACTCCCTCATTCCTAACCTGTGGTACCTCTGCCCTCCGTGCCTCTTCCCAGCTCCTGCAGATCTACTGTTTGAGGAATTCCCTTATTCTGGTCATTCCACATAAATGGGATCATGTATATACTCTTTGGTGACTGACTTCTTTGATTTAATAATGTTTTCAAGGTTTACCCATACTATATAGGGTCTGTGGCTGAATAATATTCCATGATACAGATATCTGACGTTATTTACATATCAATGAATAGACATTGGGGTTTTGGTTGTTTTCTCAAACTATGAATGAATAATGCTGCTACAAATATTTATGTACAAGTTTTTTTGTTTGTTTTTTTGTCCTGGAATTTAATTCAGAGTCCCAAGCATCATAGGCAAACAGTCTACCCCTGCTGTACCTCTAGTTGGAGCACAAGTTTCTGTGCAATCATACTTGCTTGTTTCCTTGTTTTGAGACAAGGTTTGGAGTAGCCCAGGCCTTGTTCAAGGATGACCTTGATCTACTGCCTGCCTGTTTCCCAAATGTGGGATGACAAACATGAACCACTACCCCAGTTTTCATGCAGTGGGGTTGGAACCCATGGCTTCATGCATCCTAGGAAAGACTCACCATTGAGTGTATTCCCAACTGCAACTTTTCTCTTAATGTATGAATTTACAGCTGCAATTTCCACTCAGAGTACCTCCTTCCCTGTATCATGAGTATTAATATACCATGTTTTCATTTTCATTCATCTCAAAGAATTTCCCAAGTGATGATATGTTTTTTTTTTAGATTAACAAAAAAAATCTCAAAAGTTTAGGAATTTTTTGCTATCCTGGTTGATCACCAAAAGAATTTAAACTTTTACATCATAGTTTAACATTATAGAACTTGTTTACATTAGTCAGCTTTAATGTTACAGCTTCTTTATTGGTTATTGAGACATGGTATTTAATCCATTTAAATAAATTCCTGATAAAGAAGGACTGCTGTAAGATCCTGGTTGGCATTTTGCTTTTGTTTTCTATATATCTTGTGTCATTGGTTACTTAGTTTCTCTTTACTGCTTTCTGTGTTGATTAATTTTTCTATCAATTTTATCCTTTCTCGTGTATTTTTCTGTTTTTTAAAAATATTTTGCTTATCAGAGAGAAAGAGAGATTACTCCCCCATATGGGCTGTGAGTATCATACTCAGGTTCCCAAGTTTTGTATACAGGGTTTTTTGCTTTGCTTTGTTTTGAGAAAGGGCCTTCCTAGCTATGTCTGGCCTTGGGAGCCTTGGATGATTTTCTTGACCTTCCTCACTTCACCTTCCAGTGCTGAGATCATCTGAGTGTGCCACCACAGTGGCATCAGCAAACATGACTTATTGACAATAATAGCATAAAAGAGGAGGCAGAGCTATGTTATGTGTATACTATATGTATGGTTGCATATTCTTGAAGCTAAGATTAATTCAAAACTAGACGAGATGCTAGCTTAATAATTGTTAAGGAAATAGGGGCTGGAGAGATGGCTCAGGGGTTAAGCCTCTGCCTTGCAGGCGGAAGATCCTGAGTTCTGATCCTAGATCCCATGGACAGACGCCGCGGAAGCGGGGGTGGCCTGCGTTTCTGGTCCTAGTAGGGCAGAGCCTATGAATCCCAGGACAGAGTAAACAAGGAGGTGGAGGCGGTCCATGGCGGTTCCAGAATTCGCCCGTGGTTCTACACACACACACACACACACACAACTGAATAAATAATGAAAAAAAAATTTTTAAATAATTGTTAAGGAGATAATTTTAAAACTATACAAAAGGGGCTGACAAGATAGCTCAGAGGATGAGGAAACCTGGAAGCCTGAATTCATCCCGTATTCATTATTCTCTCTGTTGCTGTGAGACAAGACTCAAATGCAAGTTAAGGGAAGAAGGGAGATTTATTCTGCTTACGGTTCCAGAGGGGAGATACAGTCCACTATGACAGAAAAGACATGGCTGGCTGGCAAAAGCTGGAGGCAGCCTAAGTCACATTCATAGCAGAGGCTGAGCACTGCAAAACTGCTCTCTGCAAACTGTTAAGAGCCAAAGGGCAGGGCTAAGCAACCTCAAAGCCCACCCTGTGACTGCCTTCCTCCAGCAAAGCTCCATCTCCTAAAGTGCCAAGACCTTCCCAAATAGCTAAAGATCAAGTACACAAGCCTATGGGAAACAACTCACATTTCAAACCATGACAGATCCCTAGAAGCCCACATTGTAGATGGTAAAAATGACTTCCAAAAGTAGTTGTCCTCTAACTATCACACATATGCTGTACCATGCAATGGTATGCCTCTCTCTCTCTCTCTCTCTCTCTCTCTCCTCTCATATATTTACAGAAACAAAGAGTTGCATCTTTAAACTGGTTGTGGTGGCACACACTTGCAATGCCAGCTCTTGGGAGGTGGCAGCCAAAATGAGGAGTTCAGGATCATCCTTGCTACAGAGATTTTCAAGGGCAGCAAGGTGCCACATGGCTCTTATCTCAAGCAAACAAAATTGCACATACATCATTAATATAGATTTATAATAATTTTATACATTTATCTTTTAATCACATAGGAAAAAAATGGGAGGAGGACAAAACCAGTATAATACTGGCTTTTGCATTTGTGCATGTAATTACACACAGCACCTCACTGATGATGCATTTGTGTATGTGGTTACACATGGCCCCTCACTGATGTATTTCCTGTTCTGGGTTGTGATTACTGTTTGATTTTCTTTTTTTCCTCGGTGTGTGTTTGTGTGTATGTATGTCTCAGAGGCACTGTGTGCCTGTGGAGGCCCAAAGATGACCCTGGGAATCATCCTGAATTGCTCTACATCCATTTTTGGCTTTGCTCTGGAGTTTCCCAGGGTCTGCCTTCCAGGGACTGACATGCAGGCTGCCACCATTTCTGCCCAACGTTTTTACTTGGAATCAGGATCTGAACTCAAGTCCTCTGCTTATGAGACAGAGGCTTAGCCCTGATCCATCTCCTCAGCCCTAGAATTCTTGTGTGTTTGTTTAGTTGGTTTCTGATTCTGTCGGGTCGCCGCCTTCTGGACTCATTTTCTGGTGAAAAGTTTGCAGTAAGTTGGTTGTTTGACTTTGTTTGCGAGGGAGAGTCTTCGCCTCTGAGACATCTCTGCAGCCCTTCAAAAAATTTGTTTTTACTTTTTTCTTTGTCCTTCCAGAATTTTTTACATGTGTTGGCATGCTCAATGGCATCCTAGGCTCTTCAGGCTCTGCTCACTTCTCTCTTCTGTCCCCACACTGGAGTCACAGGGCTCTGGGTTTCATAGTTGCCAGTTTCTCTTTCACCTGTCCTGACATGCTGTTAGATCTCATGTATATTACATGCCTTCAACAATCACATGACCTAGACCACTGCTGCTTTTGTCCTGATCTGAATACAGTCTCCATCCATCGCCTGCTAGTCTCTGGCTTCTGCTTGTCTGTGTGTTGCTTTCTGTGTATTGCATCCTGTCATGAAATCACCTTATGTGTGTTGTACTGGTTTTATCTGGAATTCTACTAGGTCCAAAGCTCAAACTGAGCTGTTTTTTCTGGGGGAGGTTTCTGAAGTCCCCCCAGCTTTCTTTGCTGTTGCGGCTCTGACTGGCCAGCTTCTACAGCACTAATCGTCTCGGCTTGTACATAGCCTTTGAATCAAGAATAGATCTTATGCTTTTGAAAGACAAGAAGGACACCCACATTGGTCCTTATGTAAATAATTCAAACATAAGGGAGACTGAGGCAGGAGGATCATGAATTCAAGGGCAGCCTGGGCTACATAGCAAGATCATGTGTCAAGCAAACAGCAAAGGAGAATACTATTTTGTGACCCATGAAGAGTCATGAAATTTAAAAATTAGTGCCCACAGATAGTTTTATTGCCACACACATCCTGGGTCAAAGATTTCTTTGGCTGCTTTCTCGCTGGGGTGGCAGCTTAAGTGGCCACGTAGAAAGCAGGAACATGTACCCCTCGCCCTTCATAGGAAATCCTTGCCAACCCATGACCTGTGGGAGCATGTGGAGATTCCCTCCAAGACAGCAAGGAGCACTTCAGTAGTAATTGACCATGAGACAAATATTTGTGATTCGCATGTTTTACTGTTTCTGTATCTCCATGTAGGGTTTTATGGCACCAGCAAAAAATGGGGGTTCTCAGGAGCCGGGGTTGTAACTTACCTAGAATGAACAAGGTTCTGGGTTCAACCCCACCTCCCACAGTGTTTGTTTTTTTATATAGATTACAAAAGTGGAGGTTTTCAACTAAGTCATATGCTTATAACAACCCTTCTGTACTCTGTCTCTTTTATTTTTTAAGCAATTTTATTGGAGAGAGAGAGAAAGGAAGGAAGCACACAGTACACATGTACCATATAAGCTTCTGGGGATTGAACTCAGGTTGCCAGGTTTGTAAGTGGGCACCTTACCCACTGAGCTATCTATTTTAGCAAATGCGTTTTCAGGAGGCTGTCCCCTAAAATGGCATTAAGGGAGATAGCTCATAGAGAATGGGCTTTCATCACTCCCTACCCAAAAGGTTTTAGAAGAGAAAGGTTTCTGAGTGGGAGCTGGGTCCAACCAACTGCACCTGCACCCTGCTCAGGGAGATCAGGAATGACTCAGGGCTGTTGGGACTGTGTCTGTTGGAACTCTGACCCTGGAGGGCTCTACCAGTGGGATACATATTTCCCCACAAGAATGAGACTCAGCCCAGTACCTCCCACCAGACAACAAAGGGCTAAATTGATTACCTAGGAGTTCAGTCTCTAGGAGCTCCTCAATGGGCTGGAGGTGAGAGTGGGGGTGCAGATGGGAATGACAACGAAAGTCACCCCTATGAAGGTCAAGTGAACAGAGAATTAAATCTGAGAGACTGGATTGTGAGGAAAGGAAGCAGCTACCTATCCAGGACTCTCTGAGGTGACCCAGAATGCCCTCCAGCCATCTCCTGGATCCTCTCAGGCAGGGCAGCGGCCCTGCAGCCCATCTTTAAGGAGTCAGGCTCAGAATCAGGGCAGACTAGCTTCTTGACAGAAGCAGACAGGCACCTTGGCCAGACCCTGTAAACCTCCTGTTCTTCCTAGAGTGTCTTGCCTGTAGTCTCAGCATTCTGTTGCTCTTTCTGTGTCCACAGGTGTCTTCTTGCCCCCATCCCCAGCAGCAGCAAAGGAGCCAGGCATGGAAGATGTGGGGATAATGGCCCTCACCCCACTGGCTGACATGCTGAACAGTTCACAGCTCAGCTCCGCAGCCGGCTCCCTAGTGAACCCCTTGGCCAACCCTCTGAGCACACTGCTGTCTGGTTCGGTGCCTGTGTCGCAAAACAGCCAGTTTGCCAACCTTATATCCAGCCACTTGGCCAGCCCCATTGCAGTTCCCCCTGTGGCCAGCCTGGCCAGTTCCCTGGGCCTGCCCTCTAGTGGCCCCTTGGGCAGCCACTTGACCAGTCCCATGGCAGTACCCCCTGTGGCCACCCTGGCCAGCTCTCTGGGCCTAACTTCTACTGGCTCCCTGGCATCAAGCAACCCCTTGGCAAGCCCCCTGTCTGTGTCTCAGAGCAGCCCCCTTATGGCTCCCCTGGCAGGCACAGTGGCTGTCTCTCTGAGCAGCCCTCTGCTCTCCTCCACGGCAGCCCCTCTAGGTGTTATGCCCAACCCCATGAGCAACCTGGGGTTGTCTGAGGCTCAAAGGGTGAGGCTGGCAGAGCTACCCCGACAAGGCCCCCTTGGGCCCCATTCCATAGCCGGTGCGGGGCCAGCTGCCACTTCTAAAGGTAATAGGTGTAGGGCTGGGCAGCAGGGAATCCTGGGAAGGTCATATCTGGTCCCACTCTGATCTTTCCTCTCCTTTTTATATCATCAGCCACCAGTGAGCATTCCCAGCCAGCCCAGGACTCAGAGCCCTTCAACATGGTGTTTGTAGGTATGCCCCTCCAAACTTCCATTCTCGTGGGCATTATGGCCATGCCAGTCCTAACGTAAATTTTTATGGCACCTTAGATGCTCGGACCCAAGCTGCTGCTTCCCAGGGACAAGTGGCTCTCACGTCTGTCTCTAGCTCCTCGACAGCCTCTCCTGCCAGCACAGTCCCCAACCCTGTCTCCAATCCTGCCCCCCAAGTTACTGCCAACTATACCTCAAGAACCCCCCACCCCAGCTCCCCCTCTCGGACATATACCTCTCCCACCCGGCCTTTGCCTAATCCCCATTCTCCTACACGCAACCCCCACTCCCCACCTCGTACTATATCCTCTCCGGCTTCAGTTAATGAAATCCGGGGATCACGTCCCATCGAATCGTCTCGAAAGAGTATTGTGGAACTGGAGCGCAAGTTGGCTCACCGTAAGACCAGCAAGTTCTCTGACAATCACCGAGGTCAGTAATTCCACGTGAATACAGTGTAAGTCTGGGATCTTCCAAGCCATCTCTCTTGTCACCTACCACTCCCTCCACTTGCAGCTCAGCTGAGACCCTCTGTCATCTCCAGATTCAAAACAACTAGCCTGGGAGAGGCTGGTGGGGGAGATTGCCTTCCAGCTGGACCGCAGGATTCTGTCCAGCATCTTCCCAGAGCGTGTGCGCCTCTATGGCTTCACCGTCTCCAACATCCCAGAAAAGATCATTCAGGTATGCAGCCATCTGTCTCCCACACACTGCCAGAGGGCCTGCAAGTAGGGGACTACTCTGTGCCCAGAGGACTACTGGGGGCCCCTGCCCTCCACTGAGGCTAAGCATGTTGGAATCCAAGGGGACCCTGGGATGGAGAGTCGAGGGCTTAGTTCAAGCAGCCATCAGGTATCCAGAGCACCTGGTAGTGGGAAAGGGACAGAGAAGAGATGAGTTGGAGCATGAGCAGGTCATATTCCTGTCCAGCCACCAGGACAGCTCTGCATAGATAGCCTAACCCCCTGGGGGTAGCAGAGGGGGGCTGAGCCAGTAGCCTGCACAACACAGTGGCATTCCCCAGAAGGCTCTCCTTCGTCATCCTCAAGGGTTACTGGGGAACCCAGAGTCAATGAGCAGGTAGTAGCCTTGTCGTAGGGGCCTCAGGCCTAGGTTTTCTCTAGAGTGTTCTAGATGTGTCCACTTAACCTCCTGTGGACGGAATGGAAAGTGATGCTTGTGAAGACACACCGGAGTACAACCCTGCATCCTGTGTTGCCGCAGGCCAGAGCCGGCGGCCTCCAAACCAGGGCTCCCCTGTGATTAAGGTGAGGCAAGGAGTTGGCGATGGAGAACAGACACACACAATTCTCTAGGCTGAATGAATCTGGACCCACTTTATTGAAACTTTGTGACAGCTCTTATACTAGAAAATTTGGGGGGTAGTCAGCAGAAATCCCCTTCAGGATAGACATTTTTTTCAAGAACTTAACCCATAGCTTAAAGGTAAAGATACTTAACAGAATCATTCTCTTAGTATTTCCAAATCTAGCTAATCTATAATGCTCCACCAAATAGCCATGGGGTCTGAGTCCACATAATTATCATTGTTTTAACAGAGAGACTAGTTAAAATACACAGACCAGATATGAGCTCCTTTTGATTTCAATAAGGAACATGTTTTTTATTACAATTAACTATACGTGTGCCAGATCAGCTATACATTTTTGTAAATGGTATAGATGAATCTGTTGGAGGGGGGACATGCTTTACATTAATTTCTTCCTTTTTGAGGATACCAAATTCTAGCTGCTGTCATATAAGCTGGCCTATATTAGGTCACTCTGGTAGAAACTATATTAGGATTTATCTTATTACTATTTTCTATTAACTTATGTGCTCTACAAGAAATAGTTATGTACTGATTCTAGTGAACAGATGGCATAGTCTCATATTTATAGAATGTCTGAATTAATGAATTAATTCATAGGTGGGAATTTTATCCACCTATGTTTTAAGACTCTTGAAGTTGCTTTCTGATTTCTTTAAAATCAGTGTATACATTCTGGCTAACAAGTCTACTTACTGTGTGTGATTAGACATGAAATCTCTATTTAGAATTTTGGTTTGAAGTTAAAAGCAAGCTTTTTCTCTAGATCAGGGAGCAGGAAGCTAGACCCAAAAAAAACCTAAGAACAGGTAGGAGGCACACCCAATTCCCAGAAGAATTCCTCCTGCCAGAAGCAAAACTTAAATTACATAGGGAGGAATCTCTAGCACCTGCCCATGGGCGTTACTGTGACATTTCCCCAGCAAGCAGAAACACCGGGGTCTGACAATTCCTATATTTTACTTATTTATATCAAATAATGCTATGTCCTTTATCTAGAAGATAAAGGAATCCATCTTTGGATCCATCTTTTCCAAACCGGGACCTTGTCTACCAGATTGGTTAGATAAGCACTGCATCTTTACAGGTGTGGATGGCACTGGACAGGGAAGGAGAGCCAGGGATGTGTGTCTGCACATGGCCGGAGCAGTTGGTCCAGAATAGAGCTGGGCCAGTCTTTCCCTGGCTCGCCTCAGAGTGTGTCTCTGAGGGCACATCCCTGAAGGTCAGCCATTTGGGCTTCTCTTGGGAGAAGTGTTTTCCCTATGCTCCCCAGTTTATTCTCACAGACATTGTGTGTAAATTGTAATCATCTGTGTTCTTCCAATTGGACCATATCATCTGTAGGGATGATCTTTGATTATGTGGTCTAGGTTTGTTTTTTCTTTGGTTAAAGTGTCTTTTAGTTAGGTGCCTAATTAATTAATTACTATGATGATGATGATTATGATTATTATGTGTGTGTGTACAAAAGCACACATGAATGTGTGTGTCCTATATCGATCTTCTTTCACCTTATTGATTTGCTCTGGGGTTTCCAGAATCTGCCTTCCAGTACCAGAATTGCAGGCTGCCACCATGTCTGCACAGCATTTTTTACATGGGTCTGGGTAGGGTCTGAACTCAGGTCTTTATTTATTTATGTGAATAGGTGCAAGTAAGCCATGTGCGTGTTATGCATGCATATGCGTGTGTGCGTGTGTGTGTGTGTGTACTATGTGTATCTGTGGAGGCCCAAGGGTAACTTTGGGAATCATCCTGGATTGCTTCTACATCCTTTACACTTCACTTTGGGATTTCCCAGGCCCTGTCCTGGACGTTTCCACCTGGCATTTTTATGTGGAATCTGGGATCTGAATTTTGCTTATGAGGCAGAATCTTAACCCCTGAGCCATATCTCCAGCCTCTTTTTTTTTTTTTTTTTAATTTTCTTGATTCTTCATATGTAGCTAGGCTCGCCTTAAATTTATGGTCCATCTGTCTCAGTTGACTTCCTAAGTGCTGGAATTACAAACATACACTACCATGCTAAACTACTTATTTATGTATGTATTTGTTATTTGTTTATTAAATAGTCCTGACTTAGAACCTGCCATGTAGACCTTCATTGGAAGAACACAGATGGCATGTAGGCTAGTTCTCAAACTTAGTGATCTTCCTGTCTCTTCCTCCCAAGAGTTGGGATTATAGGTATATATCACAATGTCTAGGAATTACTTGACCAATTACAGAACAAAATCTTGGTAAATTGTAACCCTGGCTGGCCTCAAACTTGCTATGATTAGCTTTGAACAGGAAGCAATACTGTCTCAACCTCCAAAGGCACAAGCTAACAGGGACGACTCCTTACTTATTAAAATACTAATATATAAAACTGATAAACTGACACATGAAAACATTGTAGCTAGTTGGTAGAATTCCTGCCTGGCAATACCATGTAAACCAACATGGTAACACATGCCCCTAATCTCAGTATTTGGGAAGTAGAGGCAGGAAGATCAGGAGTTCAAGGTCATCCTTGGCTTCACAGTGAGTTCAAGGCCAGCCTGGGCTACATAAGACTTATTTCAAAAGAAAACATAAGAATTATACCTATTAATGCGATGTCATGTGATTTGTTGACACACGTATGCGTTGTGTAATCAGGTGACTCAGGTCTTTCTTGGTTCTTTTTTATTTTCCTTACTTCTTGTCTTCCCTCCCTCCATTTTCTTCTTTCTGGAGATCAAACCCCGCGCCTTGTGAGGCATGTGTCCTACTCTTGGGCTATATACCAACCCCAAACTTTTTTTCTTAGAGATACATTTAGATCCTTGGGCAGAGCACTTGGAACCAGAAGGTCACATAAGCAACCTGTTGTCTCTGACAAGGAACACTAGTCTCTTTGTTATGTTTCCACTTACTCAACAGATTTTCTTTTTTTTATTATTATTATTATTTATTCAACTGTGCGCATGTGTGTGTGTATGTGCGTGCGCGCGAGTGTCTGTGTATGTGTAGAACCACGGACAAATCAGGAACCACCATGGCCGCCTCCACCTCCTTCAGCCCCGGGATTCACAGGCTCCGCCTTACCAGGACCAGAAGCGCAGGCCGCCCCCCACTTCCGCCTGGCGTCTATATGTGGGATCTGGGATCCGAACTCAGGACCTTCTGCCTGCAAGGCGGAGGCTTAACCCCTGAGGCACCTCTCCAGCCCCAACAGGTTTTCTTTCTTAGGCAAATTATCCAGTGTGATTGGTTGGGGACCACAGATCCACAGTAGCCCTGTACTTAGAAAAGGGTTTGTTGTAAACATCCAGGTGGTCAGAGAGGCTCCAGGAAGGGCAGTGAAACTGGGTTTGTTTACTATACTGTAAAACAAGGGACTTTCCTGGTGGGCACACATGGGCACCACCATCAGATGCCCTTGATTATGCCTGTCCCTGAAGAACCAGTGCCATGGCACTCCCTGAAATCCTGCCCCTACCCAGCAAGCACTGCCTCTTTCAGCCCCAAGTGTAAGTCCTACCTGCTGGGGGAGCCCCAGGCGCTTCGGCTGCAGGCATCTGGGGAGAGTCGTTGTTGCAGTCAGCCTGCATGGTTGCTGATAAATGACCAGAACACAGCTTAAGGAAACAAGGAGTTTACTTTCTTACGACAGTCCGGTTACAGTTCATAGTCCAGCTTGACGGGAGAGCACACACCAACACCAGGGCCGAGGGAACTGGCCACCATAACGGCTGAGAGATGGACAATCCTTACTTGCCAAACCAGCATGTCTGGCCAAGTATACAGAAGGATGTCCACTCTCTCAACCAGCTCTCTGTGATTTATCCAGGGCCTAATCCCACCCACCATGGGCTGGGTCTTCCCCAGCAGCTAGACAATCTCCTTCAGGTTTGCTCTGGGCTTAATCAACCATCAACTCTCTACACCTGTGCCCAGAGCTCAGACCCTCAAGAGTCAAGTTGACACCTGTGCTTAACTATGACAGTCTTGCTCAGGGGCATGCAGAAGTGTGGGAGAGCCGTGCTCAGGGGACTGCAGGGCAAGTCAGAACAATGGCTGGATGAGCCATTGCCTACTTCACTAGGCCAGGAGCTTTCCCCTCACCTCTTGGGAGAGGGCCACAAACTCTAGAAGCAGGCAACCTGGGGGAATGAAGAGCCCCCTCATTTTTCCTAGGCTTCCAAACTCCCAGCTATACTCCCTATCCTCATTCCCTGAGGGACGAAGCAAGTAACAAGAATGGTGTCCTAGAAACTCTGGGGCATCACTGGCCTTGCTGAGGACAGGCCTTGGGTGCCTCTTCTCAGGCTCAGCCCCTTGGACACCCCTACTCAGACTCCTAGGACACCTGCAGCTGCTTCTCCCCTCATACCCCCTCAGTTAGTTATACCCGACAACCTCTTTCCCTCAGCCTTTCTTGTCCCGTTTTCCTCCTGCTTGCTTGTATGCCAGGGTGGCCGTGGAGGTTCCTGGTGACCACTCTCCCAACAGGCTTCCCTAAACCCCAGCAATCACAAGCTGGATGAGGAGCTGTGCCAGACACTCACCCAGCGCTACGTGAGCATCATGAACAGGTTACAGAGCCTGGGCTACAACGGACGGGTGCATCCAGCACTGACAGAACAGCTGGTGAATGCCTACGGCATCTTGCGTGAGCGACCTGAGTTGGCCGCCTCTGAAGGAGGTTCCTACACTGTGGACTTCCTGCAGCGTGTGCTAGTGGAGACTGTGCATCCCAGCATGCTCACCGATGCCCTCCTGCTGCTCTCCTGCCTCAACCAGCTGGCGCATGATGACGGCAAACCCATGTTCATCTGGTAGCACCAGTGCCCGGCTGGTCCAGGCTCACTCTACCCTGCACTTCTGTGCATGGCCATTAAAGCTTCCCACAGACACTAATTAATGGGCTAGTGCCACAACTGCCTCTTTTGTGAGCTGCTTTATCAGGCACCTCCAAGATTGTAACTGCCCTGGAGGTCCACATCTATATGGGGCCCTGACAAGACACCCTGACCCCGATAGACTCAAGGAACCTCCCCCAGTCAAGGCTCAGGGGTCTGGATGAGGGGACTGAGGTGTCTTTCACTTGGTTATGGAAATAAAGGAGACTCGGAACTAAAAAAAGTAGGAAGAAGGAATAGGAAATAGAAAAAGGGGACACAGGAAGAGGGGAGAGTCCTCCTCCTTCCTTGTGCGCCAGGCAGGGAACCAGGCAGTGTCCAATTCTGGGGTACGGAAGATGGCAGCTCCTTTCTCAAACACCCGAGGTCTGGGAAGGAAGGCAAAGCTCCTTCACAAGGCTTTGCAAACCTAGTGTGGTAGTGGGATGAGGGGCATTCAGAGCTGATCAGGGACCAAAGAATACTGACTGGACCCAAAAGCAATGAAAGGGAAAAAACAGAACGAGGAGGAGGATGTTGGAGGGAAACTACACGGAGTTGGCAAGGGCTGGGAAAGTCCAGCTAGGAAGGTGGGCATCCAAAGGGACCCCAGAACAATGTGGGATGGGAGGTCTTGGTAACCCTGAGGTACCATCAGTATCATAGAGCTCAGGAAATGAAAGATTCACTTTCACCTGGCTAAGTGCTTAGGCAAGCGCCTCAAAGGGAACCAATGGTCCCTCCCTCACTGGAAGCTCTGTGGGGTACGATCACAAGCCCCTTGATGGTGGGTCCGGATCAGTCACCCTGTGGAGAGACTGAGTACCGAGCATGGGGGAGGGGCAGACTGCCTGGTGGAGAGAAGAGAAAGAGCTAAGGTGTGGGGTACATCTCACAGAGCTGTGCAGGTCCACGGTCAAGGAAATAGACCTGCCTCCCACATCTTTGCGTTGGACGGAACCCTAAATTTATCCCAGAGGTTTAAGTGGACGGGGCGGAGTTGGGGCGGGGCTTCTAGGCCAAAGTCACTTTCGGTTCCCTTTTGTACTATCCAACGGCTGCCCGCTGCCAAAGTTCCGAGTTGGTGAAGTCAGCGTCCAGAATTCGATCTTGCAGGGCACAGCGCTTCACAGCTCCTTGGAAAGGTCGCGCCACGAGGCCTTGACCTCCTACGGCTCCCACGGACTTTCCGGCAATTCGTACACTGGAAGCGAATGAGCCTCTCGGGCTCTTTGCGGCCAAGGAGCCCCTATGCAAACCCCACCTGACTGGCCCCCGCCACCCGACGCCCTACGACCCTCGCCCTTTGCTTACTCAGCTCTGCACACACTCTACAATGTAGCCCTGGTGCTACTTTTCCCCGCCTACTGGTCTTTGGACCAGTTGCTGGGCTGCTGGGCACCCATGGAGCGCAGCTTGAGGAGGCTGAAAGCGGTGGTGGGAGGCGGTGCGGCGCTGCTGCTGCTGCTGCTCGCTTTGCCGCCGGCGCTGCTGGGCCTGCTACTCTGGCTGCCCCTGCAAGCTTGGCGCCGCCCCTTCCGCTACCAGCCCCCTCCGCTGTGTTGGGCGCCTCCTGAGCCCTGGTGCCCGCTTGCTGAGCCCGTGCGCCGCTTTGTCTTTCTCACTGCCAATCTGTGCCTGCTCCCGGATGGGCTGGCGCGCTTCAACAACCTGTCGCACAGTCAGCAGCGTGCGGAAGCCATTGGCATCGCACTGCTAGAAGGCCTGCGACCGTCGCTCTATGGAGCTACCGGGAGTAGCCAGCCACTGCCCGGGACCCCGGGTGGTGTACTGATGGCCACAGTGCCTACGGGTTTGGACTTCGTGTGCCTGCAGGAAGTGTTTGATCTCCGTGCAGCTCGGAGCCTGGTGAGCCGCCTGGCACCGAACCTGGGCCCAGTGCTGTATGATGTGGGTACCCTCGGCTTACAACCCGGACCCCACTTCAAGCTGCTGGGCAGCGGGCTCCTCCTGGCCTCCCGCTACCCACTACTACATGCCACTTTCCGTTGCTTCTCTAACGCTTGTCGTGAGGATGCCCTGGTCTCTAAAGGTCTCCTATCAGCTCAGGTACTTGCCGGGGCAGTTATGGGTGCTAGCAGGAAGGGGGCAGGATGAGGTTCCAAACAGAAGAGAGAGCTGGGACTCTGGGTGGTGTTGCAGGTGCAGCTGGGCATGTTGGACGATCGCCGCATCGTAGGATACCTGCATTGCACGCACTTGCAGGCACCCCCTGGTGAGCCCTACAGAAGGGGTTGCTGGAATATAGCCATGTCTTCATCTCTGCTGTTGATCAGCAGATTCCTGCCCTCACCCACACCTTTATCCCACTTCCCAATCCTGGGTGGATAAGCAGATCAGGACCCAGTGGGTGACAGTACCCACTCTGCATAAATCAATTGCACCCCTTTCACCAGAGGACGGAGCTGTGCGCTGCAAGCAGCTAACGCAGCTGCTGGACTGGGTGGAGCAGTTTGAGGCTGAGAGCTGCCAGGAGGAGGTGGCTGTGGCCTTCAGTGTGCTCCTGGGTGACCTTAACTTCGACAACTGCTCAGAAGGTAAGGAGAAGGGGGGACAGGCCAGCCCAAGAGACCTACCCCAACCAGTAAGAACTGGTTTTCCTGCACAGATCATGCAAAGGAGCAAGAACATGAAGTCTTCAGCTGCTTCCAGGACCCTTGTCGGCTAGGCACTTGTCAGGAGCAGCCCTGGGCCCTGGGTACTAAGTGGAGCAAAGATGGGAGCAAGGGCTTGGGGGGCCCATCAGCAAAGCTGCCACTAACTGTGCCATCCCTGACCCTCACAGGGACAATGCTGAGCACATCTATGCTCCATCATGCAGTAGCCAGCAACCCTGAGATGCTGCGAAGGTTAGTGGAATCCTTAAAAATAGGGAGCTGCTGGTATAAGCCAGTGGGAGGGGCCACCGTAGCCTTAGTGACACTGCTTCTCTCCCAGGGCCCTGGAGCAGGAGAAAGGACGCTGCCTCTACATGGCAGGCCCCCTCAGTGGAGGCCCCTATACTAAACCCTGGCAGGGCAGGCGCCTGGACTATATCACATTCCGAGGAGAGCCTACAGGTCCACTGAGCCCAGTAAGTGCCATAGCTGGAGTGACTGAGCCTAGCGGGCCTAACGCAAGCCCTCAACTTGTCTCCTGCCCCCAGGAAGTGGAGCAGATGATGTTCAGCACAGCCCTGGCAGGGCTCACTGACCACCTGCCTGTGGGCCTGAAGCTGCGTGTTTCTGTGAGTTCCTGATCCCAGCAAGCTCCCCATCACCTCTTCTTGGCCCTGCAGAAACACGCCAGAATTGGACTCCAAGGATCTTTATTAAGAAGCATTCACACAGCCTCCTGGGCCCGGCGGTACTCATAGACACTGCCACGCTCAGGGAAGGCTGGAGGTTGTGGGGGTGAGCCTGGTGGTGGGGCAGGGTCCTCTGGGTCTCCATAGCCCCCACCACCAGGCGTATGAAGACAGAATACATCCTGCCAGGACAGAAGTGGGTTCAGTAAGGTGTGGCGTGGTCTCCAAGGAGACATCAACCACCCCTAAGGACCATAGAAGCCAGTATGCCATCCTCTTTCCATTGGGGAGTCAAATTAAACTCGGCCTGTGATTCGTGCATCTGCCCATCTCTTACCCCTGGGTACACGGTCACAGACATCTTCCCGCCCAGATTCACCGTGCGGCCATCCTTTCGAATCAGAAGGTTTAAGCCACGCGCTCCAGGCTCGCCCCCTACAGACAGAAGCGCATGTAGTTAGGAGAAGACCCCCCAGGAACACAAAGAAAGGGCAGCACAGAGAAGGGCTGAGGCAGGGAGGGCTGTGCGGCACCCACCAGTGGAGGCCGTATGGCTGGAAGGCCCTGCGCTCCGTAAGCACCGACAACAGCGCCTCCTCTCGAAAAAGCAGCTCTCGGACCACGCCATCACCTCCACGGAAGCGGCCTCGGCCCCCAGAGCCTGGCCTGAGCTCGAAGCGGCGCAGGATGACTGGATACCTGTGCGGTGAGGAGCTCAGCGTCCGCGAGCCGGAGCTCATCCCCAGCCCAACTGTCCGGTCCCAGGAGGACTGCGTGCTCACCGGCTCTCCAGGATCTCTGGGTCAGTGATGCGTGTGTTGGTCATGTGACTGTGCACGCCGCTTCGCCCGTGCCAACCGGGTCCTGCGCCCGCACCTCCTGCCACCGTCTCATAGTAGCCCACGCGTGTGTTGCCCAGGGTCACATTGTTCATGCAGCCCTGGCAAAAACAGGTGATAAGGCTATATGGCTAGAATGGGCACCAGTTTCCGCCACCAGGGGTTCTAGCATTCCCCCAGAGCCTGCCTACCCTGCCCCCATCACACCTGGGAGGCGGCGCAGGCCCCGAAGGCCCCCAAGATGACGTCCACTACACGCTGTGACGTCAGCACGTTGCCGCCCACCACTGCCGCCTCTGGGGATGGATCCAAGATAGAGCCTTTGGGAATCACCACGCGTACCGGAGCTAAGCAGCCCTGTGCATGAAAGGGCTCCCGCTCAGGCTCTGGAGAAGCATGAACCCTCCCTAGGCTCAGTGCATGATGGCCAGACTCCCCCCCAACCCCCCCCAGACACTTTAGTCTTGGGGTCCACGTGCTACCCCTACAAACCTGGTTAAGTGGGATGTCACGGCCCACCAGACAACGCAAACAGTAAATGAGGGCGGACAGCGTTATGGCCCTCGGGGCGTTGAGATTACCGAACACCTCCTTCCCAGAGCCACTGAAGTCAAACACAGCGCTGCCCTGCCCACGGGAGAGGTGTGGTCATCGACATAGGCAATGCCCTTTCCCCCACCAGCAACACCACTGTGGGCACCCTCCCAGCCTGCTGACCTGGCTCAGGTTGATCTGCACGCGCAGGCGGATGGGAGAGCCGTCATCCATGTGGTCCTCGGCAGACACCTCCAGCGGCAGGCCCTGAGCCTGCCGGGAGGTCCCAAAGGCCCGCAGCATGTCTCGAACTGCCAGTTCCGCGTTTGCCTGGCAGGAAGAGCTTTAGTTGCAGTTGTGCCAACCTCAGAACTGCCCAGCTTCCTCCCAGCATCCACAGCACTGCCCATGTGTTACTGCTCACAGGCCCACCTGAATATGGCTCATGTAGGCCTGCACCACATCCAAGCCATACTGTCCAATCAGCTCCCCCACCAGCTGGATGCCCTTCTGGTTGGCTGCCACCTGGGCACGGAGATCCGACAGGTTGTCATGGAGGTTCCTGGTTCCACTACAGCCAGAGACCTTGCCTGGTGCCCGCAGAGCATCTGTCACGGCTGGACAGACAGGGTCACCACTGAGCTGCTATGCGTGTCCTCAGCTGCCTGGTGACCTTTTCTATACCCACAAAACCCTCACTGGGCTCTGAGAGCCAACACTGGTCTTCCACTGGGTCCCCATTTCCCTGCTATCCCTAAAGACTACAGCCTCCATGCTATGCTAAACCTTCTGCCTCTCTGTAACCCAGAGTCCCTGGGTGCCCTTGGCAAGAACCAGGGGCTGCCAGTGATCTGCAGCTAGATGCCTTGGAGAGGCAAATTCGTGCCCTGTCCTTGGTCCCACCACTCCCACTTGCCTCCACAGCCATATCCTTCACAAGAATCTCCAGCACTATCCATGCAGCCCTCTTCCTGAAGGGTTCCCAGATCTGGCCAAGGCACCCCTCCCATTCCTGTGAGCAATGCAGTCTAGCCCAGGGACCATGCCACACCTGGGGAAAGCACCTTACTCCCTAAGACTCACTGACCATCGCATCCTCTGCCTTGTGTCTCATCATGCTCCATACCTTCTGTCCTGTCTCCCACTATCAAAGGCACTCCATCACTTCTCACTCCAGGATGCCTCTGAGTTCCCAGATCCTGCAGCCTCAGACCACCACTGCCTTTCCCAGGGCCCCTCCCCTCACCTGCAGGTGCTCTGACATGCTCAGTGCAGAACCTCCAAATCCAACTGCTCACTTCCTCCCTACCAGATCATATCAACTACATGTACCTTTGAGTTCCCAAACAATTCCCTCCATCCTCCACCAGCTAGATGCTCTGCATCTCCCTGGACACCTGCAGCTGACTGACCTGCCCACCTGCCCACCTGCCCAGACAGGCAGATCAGTGTAAGCCCAGTCAAAAGTCACTTAAAGCACCCTGACGCCAAGAGACTCAAACTCAGGCCCAGAAGGCTCTCTAGGATGCTGCGGATTATAGCAGCTGCCCTTCTACAATTGCCCCTCAGGTGTCCTGACTGTCCACCCTAAAACCACCTACCACAAAGCCATCATGGGCCCAGGCAGAATTCATCTCAGCTCCTCTACATCTCTGAGATGATGTACCTCTGTGCTGAGGGGTCACTACCTGTTTCCTCCAAGTCTCAAGGTGAGCCTGGGAAGGCAGGCTGTGTGTCAGGATCCTGGCCATCTTGGCTCCTGGCATGCATCCCAGCCTGCTGAACCCTCAGTAGGACCCAGCTCCCACTCACCCTCCTCCTGGAACACGCCTCCCTGGACCAGTTTGAAGGACAAAAACACGGCACCCTCTTGTTGCAGTGTGGTGGAGTGGGGGGGCATGGAGCCTGGTGTGATGCCTCCAATGTCTGCGTGGTGCCCTCGGCTGGCCACGTAGAACACAGGCCGAGTCTGACCTGGCCAGAACACCTAGGGATGGACAGCAACTGTCAACTGCACCGGTCAACCTCTGCGTCCGTCTGCAGCCAAAGCAGCAACCCTCACCGGTGTGATGACAGTCAGGTCTGGAAGATGGCTGCCCCCTGCACTGGGGTGGTTGCTGAGAAGTACGTCGCCAGGGTGAAGGTCAGCACCCAGGTGCTGAATCTGCAAGCAGAAGACAGATGCAGAGCAGGGGAAGAGGGCTAGGTCTAGGGTGAGGCACGGGCAAGAAAGAAGGTCTTACCGTACCTGGAACTGTACGGTCTCCTGCATAGCTCCCAGGTGCACGGGGATATGGGGAGCATTGGAGACCAGCCCCCCATCAGGCCCAAAGAGGGCACAGGAGAAGTCGAGACGTTCCTTGATGTTGGTGGAGATGGCCGTGCGTTGTAGGATGCGGCCCATCTGCTCTGGGGGCACAGAGTGACCAGGTGCCCATTGGCACCATCACCCACATGCATAGCCCCAACAAAAGGAGGTACAAGACCCACAGGGTCAAGGCCTCCCAGGCCCAAACCCAGGATTCAGAAGTTTTTCCTGTACCCTGGGGAAGCTCAGGGCAGCAGTCCATTCATCTGAGCAGTAAGGCTACAGCCTACTATACGTTAGCTTGGGGGAAATGTACCACCTACTCACCTTGGGCCTCCCATTAACCTTCTGCCATGCCTGGTACAGCAAGACCCTGGTTACCCAAGTATACACTTTTATGGACCGTGACTTGACTCTGGGTCACAGTGGTGGCCTGTTTTTTTGTCCCGACTTATCTGCAGATCACATAGCTGCTCCTGCTGAGAGCAGAAAGGTGCTTGCCCTACGGGGAGCAGCTCTTGCTGGGTACCATCCTAAGGCCAAGGCCACACTGTCTATTCCATTATCAGTTCCCATAGCATACACCTGCCAAGTACCACATGGAACAGACCCAATGCTGCCGTCCACAGCTTGCACCCAGCCCTTGCTCAACATGCAGTTTGCCTAGTCCTATACCACAAGGGTCAGGTCTATCGAGAAGACAGCAATGGCTACTCACCAGCAATGCTCATGAAGCGGTGTGAGAAAATGGACAGCTGGATGGGGTCAAGCTTGGTGCCTACCATGCTGGGGTTCTCGGCACCCACAGAGATGCGGATGTCTCCTGTCTCAGTCACCAATGCCTGACAACCTGGCTCTACAAGGATGGTGCTGGGGGAAAAGAGACACAGAGGAGCTACAAGGAGTCATGCCAGAACCTCTTCCCAACCAGAGACCTCATAGCCCCAGACCAGGGGATACCCCAATGATGGAACCCCCTGTAAAAGGCCCTCTAGTATCCCTCCCATTTTCTCACACTGCTTCTCCCAGGCGATTCCTGAACCAGGATTCGGCTTACCTGTTGCTGTCTATGATGAGGCAAGGCCCCTGGAGCTGATGCCCATAGCCCAGTTCTCCTAACAGGTACACGGGGGTCTCCTGATAACCCCCCTCAAAGTAACATTGGGTCACCTGCAGAGGTTGCTAGATTCAGCTGGGCTCTCGGGGCACCTTTCCCAGCCCTCCCCCAACATGGCTATACCTCTGCATGTACACTGGTTCCCAGGTCCCATGGATGTAAACCACCAACCTTGTCTACTCGGGGAGGCCCAGTCTGGGCTTTGATGGTATCCTCTAGCCGAAGTCCACTGCGACCAGTGCCCCTCACCCGCACATCGTCTACCACCACTGGACGCTCAGGGATGACAAAGCCAAACTCTCTCATGTACCTGTACCCACCCACCCAAGGGAGCCAGTCAGGACAAGGCATCCAGACCAGGAGGCCGCACACTGGGTGGCGAGGATGAAGCGGCACATACCTCTCAACAAAGGCTGCCCCAAAGTCACCAGCGCGGGGTGAGTGAGATGTGGCTGGATGCTGGTGGGCAGATACCATCAGGGCACAGTCAGTGCCCTGGTAGCGCAGGTGCAAGAAGCTCTCAGTGCTGATCTGTGACCTGCAGCAGGCAGGGGCACTCATCCAGGACCCATGAGGATGAGTACCCTGCTTTCTCAGGCACTCTAAATCCAGGGGTTCCTCTCTGAGGACCCCAAGGCGTCTGGAAGTCTTCCAGTGATACATCCACCCAGTGAGTGGTGGGGATAACGTGAACCCCGTGCTCAGTGGTACATATGTCTACCTGGGGAAGCCCTGGGCCCGCAAGGCATCCACACACTCCTCTTCTAGTTGGCTCAGTCTCTGGTCCAGTTGTGCAAAGGTCTCAGGTGTGTAAGACAGGGAGCAGGGCTCTTGTGCTTCATGTACCACATCTGCCAGGGCCAGCCCCAGTGCCGACAGCAACCCGCTGTGCCTGTAGAGATGGCGGCATGGCAGAGAGGGTACACCCACCTCCCTAAGTCAGCTGCCCGAGCTGAGAGCACATGCCCGCAGGTACACCCTTCCTCACACCCACCTGTGAATGTGTACAGTGTCCATGCCCAGGGCTCGAGCAATGGCACAAGCATGCTGCCCACCAGCTCCCCCAAAGCAGGCCAGCACATGGGCTGAGGGATCATGGCCTCGTGCCTGGTGATTCAGGAAGAGTCAGTAAGCAGTCTTTCATGTGCCAACCTGGCTATCCCCCCACATATACCTCTTTCTCTTGTTGGGCTGATCGCAAGGGGCAGGACTGAGAGGGGACATGTAGGGAAAGGAGGCATACCTGTGTGAGGGCACGGATAGGCCGGCACATGGCTTCGTTGGCCACACGTATAAAGCCCATGGCCACCTCTTCTAGGCTCAATGGGGAAGTTGGGCTGGACCCATTTGTCAGGAAGCTGTTGACCTCAGTGGCCACAGCCTCTAGGGCCTTGCGGGAGGCCTCAGGGGACAGGGGCTGGTCTTCTCCTGGCCCAAAAATGCAAGGGAAGGAAGCTGGCAGTAGACGACCAAGGACAAGATTAGCATCTGTCACTGTCACGGGACCCCCTAGGAAACAAGGCATGGGGTGGGAATTGGAGACTGTAAGCAGAGCCGAAGTGGACAACAGAGATGGGGACGAAGAGGCAAGATGGACCTAGGCAGCATAAGACTGCGAGGTCTGGCAGGACATTTGCTGGCTCCTACCTTTGCGGTAGCAAGCAGGACCTGGGTGGGCGCCTGCTGACTCTGGCCCAACCACGAAGAGGCCAGACCTGGGAAGACAAAGGACTAGCATCAGTGTGGGGAGGAAAGAGCTGAGGGATTTCAGCAGGAGGGGTCAGTGCTGACCTGAAGAAAAGACGGGAGCCCCCCCCAGCCGCCACTGTGTTGATATCCAGCTGTGGGGCCTGGAGGGTAACGCCGGCTGTGCTGGCCTCAAACACATGTTCAAATTCCCCAGCGTAACGGCTGACGTCTGTGGACGTGCCTGATGGGGTGAGATGCAGAGTCAACTCAAGACCACTGGCTTTTACCCAGCCTGGCAGCCGAGTCTTCGATAGAAACACCCGCCTCTCCCGGCCTCCATACCTCCCATGTCAAAGCCAATGACGGGCTGACCACCTTCCAGATGGTAGGTGGTGGCTGAATAGCCAACTACACCACCAGCTGGACCAGAGAGCACAGCCCGAGAGCCGCTGAAGGCATCCATGGGAGCCAGGCCTCCGTCGGAGCGCATGAAGAGCACCTGCACACCCTGTGAACACAAAGGGAGTAGTGGAGAACCAGGAGGCTGCACGGCCTGGCCTAAGTGATCAAGAGTGCTCACCTTTAACTGCCCTTGGAAGCCTCGACGGAAGCCTTGCACGTAGCGTTGGATGGCAGGAGTGAGGTAGGCATCAGCACAGGCTGTGTGCCCCCGGGGAACGATGCGCACCATGGGCATGGCATCCGAGGACAAGGACACGTGTGTGAAGCCCAGCTCCCGGGCCAGTGTGCCCACCTGCTGCTCATGCTGGGCCCACCTGCAATGAGCACCCCAGGGCGCCGACTCCCTACTTAGGCCCCAGGACTCCCTTGGGAGCCCACATTCCACCTGCAGCAGGGGGCCCTCACTTACGTGTACGAATGCATGAGCACTACTGCCAGGCTTTGGATACCCCGGGACAGGAGCCCCTCCAGCTTCCCACGCAGGGCCCCCAGATCAACAGGCTGCTGCACCTCCAGCAGGTCCCCTGTGCGGCCTGGAAAAGACCACAGCCCTAGTGAAAAAGCTATCAGTAGCCACCTAGACCCAGAACTTCACATGGTTGTCTGCAGCATCCACACCTTTGACAGGAGACCCAGCGCCTGGCTCTCCACGATATAGCACCACACGCTCCTCTACCTCCAGCACCTCCTCATACAGTACTTCTGGCATGGGCACAGCCTGGGGGAAGGAGGGGAGCAGAGGCTGAACGGAGACCAAGGTCTGAGGTCTTATGTGGGTGGGCAATTTAGGCACTGGGATGTGTCCCAACAGGCCAGGAGATAGAGCGAGGAGGCAGTCAAAATGACTCAACAAAGCCCCCCGGGGGAAGGGCAAGTACCTGCTCTTTGCTCTCAGGAATGTCTGTGGAGTGGGAACAACCATTCCCCACCCTCTTCTGGGAAGGTTTGTCCAGGGACCCAAAGGGGGCTCTTTTGCCCTAAGCATAGCTGGTCTGGACTGTCAGAGTACCATGCACTCACTCAGAGGGAATGGAGACATGGGCCCTGTTGGCAGTGCCTGAGCCTCCTTCTACCCATCATCTGATAGGTTGGCCAGCACTGCCTCATAGCCCTCCCCACAGAGCTGTGGTAACAGGAGTGGACTTGTACAAGCTCTGCCTGGCACCCAGTTGGCATGAGAGATCTCACCAGGTCAAAGAGATCCGCACGGGCCTGGGTGCCGATGTGCAACAGATCTCGGAAGCCCCGCGTTACCAGCAGCGCCACCCGTTCCCCTCGTCTCTCCTAGCAGTGCGTTGGTGGCCACTGTGGTGCCCATGCGGATGCTGGCGATGCGACTAGTGTCCAGTGGCCGATCCCGGGGCAGCAGCATACCCCCCTCCTGGGGAATCATGTGATCAATGTCAGGCCTCAGGCTGGGGTCCCACCTCGGTTCCACCCTGCTCTACCTGCTCCAGGATGCGGCGGATGCCCTCTGTGGGTGCGTCTGCATAGTTGGCAGGATCTTCTGAAAGCAGCTTCAGGACCCGCACATGGCCCCCCGGGCACTGGGCAAAGACATCTGTGAAGGTGCCACCGCGGTCAATGGCAAAATGGAATCGCCCCTCTGGACCGCCCATGGCGCCCTTGCTGAGATCCAGCAGAGACTCTTCAGCTGGTAAACCTGGGAGAACTGCACAGAAGGGCCTGTCACTGCAGAGGCCTGAGTTCACGCTCGAGGGAGGCTGGTCTCTGCAGATTCCAAATTCAGGAGTGGCCCCGGGTAGCTGTTGGCAGGAGCTATAACATCCAGCTTACAGAATGGCCTGAATGAAGACAGAGTCAGGCAAGTGGATCTGCCAACCCTGTGGCCTCATGACCCAGGTCTCAGCCAGAACCTCGAATAGAAGTGGAGAGGAGCCCTTGGGCTGGGGAAGCCTGGATCTCTTAGGATGACAGGCACCTGAGTTGGGACAGGAAGGAAAGGACAGTGCCATTTCCAGGCCTTGTCAAGGCCTTACGGACACTTCAACCCAGCAAAGCCTGTTCAATCGCCAAGCGGGCGGGGTGAGAGCCAGGGGAAGAGCCTGGCCCTGGGAGGGAAGGGGCTGGTGGTGGCAAAAGGTCCCTTTGCAGCAGAGCCCACCTGCAGAATCTGCTCCCGGCAGCTGCAGTCTTCTAGTGTTCCCTGACGCTCTGCCCTCACCTCAGGGAGGGGCCTACCAGGGCCCGCCCCCCACATGACTGATCGACCAGCCCCACCCACCTAGTTGCATAAGGCCTTGTCCAGAGCTCCCTCCTTCCAGGCTCCCAGCAATCCAACACCAGCCCTTTGGCTCAAGGGTACCTTGGCTCCGCCAGCAGCCAGGCCTCTCTACTCAATTGTTGGAATCACAGAGCAATGTAACTTGAGCCCAAAGTAATAGTACCTCTGATGTCTACTCCCTGGGGTGGGAGACCCTGGCAAGGGGAAACCGGCACAGGGTGATAAAGGGAATCAGGAAGGGTCCCGGGGCCCCCTGAACCCTGGAAAATCTTGTCCCGGCACATGTGCTGCTCCTACCTGTACACCTAACACACCCTGTAGTGTAGACATACATTGCACACCTAAAGCTGACCTGGAGTGGGGTTTCCAAGGGAGACATCCGTGGGCCAGACACCACAAGAACAGAAGTGACTTGCCGTGACTTTCCCACTCCTGTGTGTCTGCCCAGCGATGAAGTGGGCATAGCCCAAAGGGAGGGAAAGTGGGCACCTGGAGTAGAAAAGGGCAGAAAGAAATCAAGGCCAGGTTCTTATCTGTATGTGTCTTGGTTGCTCTGCGTGGGATTTGAACCTCCAGCAAAGCAATCCTCATGAGGCTGGTGTCCCTGGACATGTTCACAGATTCAAGGGGGTCTCAGTTGTAGTCTCTGGTTGGGAGTGGGGGGATCTGTAGGCAGGCAGAGGCTGGACTCAGATCAGTCCCAGAAGGAACCCTTGTGTAGAACGACTGAAGGAGGCTGGGGCTCTAGTTTGCAGCACAGGCTGGGAGCTGGACTGGCAGTGGCACCGTTTGCCCCACCAAGAGTGCTCCCCCGCAAAAGTGGCCTCGGAGGAGCAGCTGCTAGGACCTAGGAGGTTGGGTGAACCCAGTGTGCCAGGAGAGATGCCAGACTGTGATACAGAACCAGAGATTAAATTGGAAGCAAAGGAAGACACATGCTGAGAACAACCTGGGCCCAGTGCCTGGTCCCAGCAGACACAGGAAAGAAAGATGAACTGACTGACTCAGAACAGCACCGCCACACCTGACCTACCCCTTTCCCCCTAACCTGGGCCCAAGCCCTCTTCTGTCAGTCTAGACTCTCGGTGTCCCCTGTGGACTGCTCCTGTACCCTAGCCTGTCCTTAGGCCTTCTTCTCAGTGACTCCCCCACCTTTGTACCCCTTTCTCAGACCAAGTGAGACAAACTCCTACCCTCTAGCAGGCATGAATCAGGCCCAGATCGGGCACAGAGCACCCTCTCTCTCATAGATAACTGCTGGCCATATCCAGCAGCCACCCGCCAAATAGCGATCTTGCCCCATGGTACCACTAGGAGCCTTTGGCTCATTAGCCCCCAAGTTGCCTTCCCACCCTCAGGTCCAGACCAGACTTGAAACAATCAATAACCAGCCAACACACGGAACCCCAGCCCACCTGTCCTGAGCGGCTGCTGTCAGCAGCCCAACTTCAATCCAGGACTGTGACCTGCAGGCCAGAGTTTGCTTGTCACAGTAAGCAGCTAACTCATTCAACTCTGAGGGCCTGCTACCTTCTCACAGCAACTAGGACACAGTCCTATACCCCACCCTGATTCAGAGGAGAATCATGTAACCCTGACCTTCCCTCGCACTGCCTGATGAGCTGTGCGCTGGAGTCCTGAACTATAAGTCCTCATCCCTGCTCCTACTCCTGCCTCCAAATCACCTTGTTGTCTGCCTTGCTATGTCTTCATCCCTGTGCTGAGTGCTGCTGTGCCTGGTGGCTCCCCTCTGTGGTTGTAGGCTCCCCTATATTAGTGTCATACGGTTCCCCCAGCAAGGATGAACGACCATCACAACATTCTCGAAGGGGTGTGCCCACCTGCCTGCTCCAGTCTCCCCTGGACTCTGCACAGTACCATTTCTTGAGGCCCTGGCCAGCTCCCAGCAAGCCCACGCCAGGAACAGTTCCCCTTCTAGGCTCGGGGCAGTGCCCAAGTGTCCCTCATGTTCCTTTCTCATCTGGTGGACGCCCATTATGCCAAAGACCTGCTACTTCAACTTCCAACATTCATCTGGAGCCAGATCTGTACTCACTGCTCAGGAGGCTGACACAGGAAGATTGCAAAATCAAGGCCTTAATGAGACTCTGTTTCAAAGCAAAAAAAGAAGGGAGTTGGGGGCTTGGAGAAATGGTTCAGGGTTTAAGATTCAGCCTCGCAAGCAGAAGGTGGAAATGGTGCTGACCTGCACTTCTGGCTGTGATGGTGAACCTGAGAAATCCCAGTGCAAAGCAAAAAGGAATCCAGGATGATTCCTGAAGTCACCTTGGTCCTCCACAGGGATACATAGTACAACAGTGCCCTCTGATACACATACACACACACAAATAAACAAGCAAGCAAATAAATAAATAAATAAATAGATATTGAAAAAGAAGAGAATTGAGGGCTGGAGAGGTGGCTCAGAGGTTAAGCCTCTGCCTTGCAGGCGGAAGGTCTTAAGTTTGGATCCTAGACCCCAGTATAGACGCCGGGTGGAAGCAGGGAGCGGCCTGCGTTTCTGGTCCTAGTAGGGCGGAGCCTGTGAATCCTGGGACAAAGTAAACAAGAGGTGGAGGTGGTCCATGGTGGTTCCCGAATTTGCCCGTGGTTCTACACACACACACACACACACGCACGCACACACGCACAATTGAAAAAAAATTTTTTTTAAAAGAAGAGAATTGGTAGAGTAGGAAGAGATCTCATTTTAATGTAATTCCCAGGTTCCACATGCTCCATGAAGGAAGTGGCTTTTGATCATCTACTTGGACACTAATAAATTTGAATATGTGGAAAGATGAACAAGAAAGACTCTGGAAAATGTTGTTCTATAAACCATCTTCACCAAAAAAAAAAAAGAAGAAGAGAATTGAAGATTGTCATAGTTAGGCAAAGGTGTCAACTTGATAGTTGAAGGTTGAGCTCTAGGCACATTTGTAGAGAATTAGTTGTTGAGTTAAGCCCAGAGCAAACCTGCAGGAGATTGTCTAGCTAATGGGGAAGACCCAGCTCATGGTGGGTGAGACTAGGGCCTGGAAAAAAAATGCAGAGAGCTGATTGAGAAAGTTGGTGTCCTTTTGTACACTTGGACCAGACATGCTGGTCTGGCCAGTAAGGATCGTCCCTCTCTCAGCCATTTTGTGGAGATGGTATGGCCAGTTCTCTTGGCTCTGGTGTTGGTATGAGCTCTCCTGTCAAGCTAGACTGAGAACTATAACCAGACAACTGTAAGAGAATAAACCCCTTGTTCTCTTAAGCTGTTTGATGGTGATTTATCAGCAACCACACAGGCTAACTGCCCAGGGATATAGGTTTACTGGTAGTACTTGCTTACCAATGTCTATGCTCAGTATGGGGTGGAGAGAGCATGCATGCATGTGTGCAGTCTGTATATAGTGTAGAGTGTGTTTGCAGTGTGTGTATATAGTGTGTGTGATTGTGTTTACTGTTTGTGCTTGTGTGTGTATCTAAACATCTTTCACAATCTCACCTTGGCCAGGCTTTTGTCTCTTTTGCCCTTTGCTCCAAAAGTGAGACTGCTTGGCATCTCATCAACACACAGCAGAGAAGCAAGTTTTCACTTGAGCTCCCTAAGCCCTGCAAAGTTTTGCTGGTCCCCTTGCCTTCTGCACTGGACACTGGCCTGACGGCCAACGGACTGCTACCTCAGGGCCTTTGCATTAACTGTCCTCTTGGCCTAAAGAGCTGTTCCCCAGCCTGGTGTGCAGATGCCAGTTCCTCAGTGATGTCACATCATCCCAGCTGCACGGGCTTCCTAGAGTTCCCACCCACCCCTCGCCCTGGCCGCCACACTCTGCAGGACTTTTGCCTTCTTTCCATCTGCACACAAGTTATAAGAGAATTATGTTGGCTGGCCTACTGCTCACCTCTCTCAACATCCTTGAATTTGATCAATCTGCGCCTGGGTGACCGGGGACTGGCAGTCACCCCGGCCAGGAAGCTAGAGCTGCAGAAGCCCAGGCTGCTGCCCCTGTTCTTGAGGACCAGCTTCAGCTCTTGGTTCTCCTGAATAAGCTGCACCAGACGCCGTAGCTCCTCATTCTCCTGCGCCAGCCGCTGGATCTCTTGCCGCAGGCCCTCATAGCTGCTGAGGAGGGACATGCTCAGTAGCAGCTACAGCAGCTGGCCAGCAGCCAGCTGGCAGGCCAGGCAGGCCAGGCCTGGGCGACCCTGCCATTGTGAGGTCAGTATCTGTCCCTGCCCCAGCATTCCGGGGCTTTAGCACCAAGACCAGTCATCTTGGTGCCTGCGGCAGACCTCACCTCACCTCTGAACTCCAGCCTGGAAGCCTGAACCAACCAGTGATGTCCAGAGCTCTGGCTCCTTCCACGAAACTCCTTTCAGAAGACTGAAACTTTTCTGGCTGATTGGTGTACGATAGCTCAGGCATCGTTCTCGACCCTCCAGCTCACCCCACACACACACACACTGGCTGCAGCCCCTGATGTTAGGACACAGATCTGGACAAAAAGGCACATAGCATCTGGACTCAGTGGCTTGCAGCATCCAAGTGCAGGAGGTGGGATATTAGGGACAGCAGGTATTGAGCTGCCCTGTAAGGCCAACAGCAGGAATGGGCAGACCTGGACAGGTCAGGGCCCAGAAGTGGACCAATGAACACAGTGAAAACATGGGGAGGGGCTGAAGACAAAAATGGACCAGGCATGCAGAGTTCTCACCCGCAGTGGGCTGACCTACTACATGGGGAAGGGTGCGAGACTGGCACTGACACCTGAAGGGGCAACAGGCACACGCACTTTGGAGGAGACACCATCTAGGCCACAAGACAGAAAGGAGAAACAAACTGCAAGAGACCCACCAGAGATTGAATATCAAACAAGATGATAGGAAGACACTCCCCCCCCCCGCACCCCATCAGTGAGATTTGCATTTTGCACTGGACTTTTGCGAAGGACTTTCTTCTATCTAGTGTCTTGTAACAGGATATTTCTGTGAGGTCATTTTGATGTTCTTAGGTTATGATTATTGTCAACTTCATATAGTTTTCTTTATGCTTGCTTGATGAGGAGTTTGCAATTCTTAATGTCTGGGATCTCCCAGAATGTCCATGTCCTTTTGGATCCTTTGTTTGTGACATGGGTACAGGATGGGAAGAACTTCTGAGAGCCGCAATGCAGGAGAGAGGTATCAGTGCACTCAATGGAAACATAGTGGCGACCATTTAACCAGTTCTTGTGGGGAAGCAACCCCAGCCACAGGGAACACAGAGCACTTCTAACAGTGTAAGGGGCTTCACCTGAGATGAATGGTAGGGGTTAAAGCCCAGGTCAGATACTGTGAAGATAGAGGGACCGGCAGTGTGCAGAATTCTAACAAGGCCCCAGCAAGCCTGACCATGCTCAGGTCTATGAATAGGATGGTCCGGACTCTCACAAATTAGATTACCAACATGGCTGAAGAATAAAGTGAGTGGGCCCAACCTCCACAGGACAGATGTCTTTCTAGAGAAGAGATCTGAGGCATGACAGAGAACAAATAGGGAGGTGGCCTTTGCTAAGGGTGCCACACAGCAAGGATGGACTGGCCTCAGCTGACACACCAGCGTTAACCTACTGGACAGAGCTGGGATGTGTCTGAGGTGGTAGAGTGCATGCCTGGCACACATGAGGCCCATGGCTGATCGCTGGTACCTCAGAAAGCAGGTGTGGCAGCACACACTATAGTCCCAGTCCTTGGGGGAAGAAGCGCTCTCTTTAAATGAGTTTTTTAGTGGTTTATTTTTTAGAAATGGCATCTTGTAGACAGGCAAGAAGCTCAGCGTGTAAAGACTTCGGCAGGCAAACTGGAAACCTTGCTTTTGTCTCCAGAGCACACATGGTAGAAAGAGAGAACCAACTTCTGAAAGTGATCCTGGGACCCACACATCCATTACATGAAATGCATGCACGTGCCTGCTCTCTCCATCTCTCACATAAGTAAGCAAATGAATAAATGTTGTTTTAAAAAATTAAATAGGGGGCTGGAGAGGTGGCTCAGGGGTTAAGCATCTGCCTTGCAGGCGGAAGGTCCTGAGTTCGGATCCTAGACCCCATGTATAGACGCCGGGCAAAGCAGGGGCGGCCTGTGTTTCTGGTCCTGGTAGGGCAGAGCCTGTGAATCCCAGGGCAGAGTAAACAAGGAGGAGGTGGAGGCAGTTCATGATGGTTCCCGAATTCATCCGTGGTTCTACACACACATACACACACGCACATACATATACACATACATGCACACACGCATACATGCACAATTGAATAATAATAATAAAAAATTAAATAGGTCCCTGCCATGCTGTTCAAGCAATCCTCCTGTCTGAGTCCCTCAATGCTAGGCCACGGATCTGCTCCCCCCACCCCCAAGACCGCTGACCATGCAGCTTCCAGAAAGCTGCATCTGTGCTTCGAGACTGGGCAGGGAACTCTGGGTGGAGTCAATTGAATCTGATTCTCTTAAACTCTCCCGGGTCCTGCCTCTTGGCAGAGGAGACAGGCAGTGGCCTGTGCCCAGCTGGAGCCTGAACTGCTGCCCACGCAGCTCTGCCCACGCAGCTCTGCCCACGCAGCTCTGCCCACGCAGCTCTGCCCTCTGATGCGTAGAGTGCCTCTGCCCCAGCGTTACAGCCCACTTGTTTATTGTGTGTGTGTGCATGTGCGTGTGTGTGTGTTGTGTGCGCACATCACAGGACATAGGGAGGTCAGAGTGCAACCTGCAACGGTCAGTTTTCTTCTTCTATCGCATCGGTTCCAGGATCAAACCCATCTGGCCACTTCTTGTTCTCTGGACTCTGAACCTGACCTGTGCCTGGAGAATGTGCAGAAATCATGGCTCGAAAGCTCCAGGCCTTGATCTTGAGCCCTGGCCCGGAGTTGGAACCCTGAACGGCTGGGTGAACTTCTAGCTACATAACTCATTGGTGCAATTAGTAACTAACCCGGACAACCCAGGGGATCACGGGGCTTCACTGTAGCTCACCGGTCCATCACGGTAAGGAACACCACAGCGGAAGTGTGAGACGCATGTGTCCCAGCACACAGGGCATGACATGGTGCACACTCCACAGCAACCAGAGCCTCAGTGACGGCTATGAGTCATCACAACTTAGAGGCCAAGTCCACTTTAAAAAAAAAAAAAGACATTGAATCTTCACTTAAACCCACAGATGCCCGATAGTGAACTAATAACGGAAACAACCTAACATTGCTGCCTTCATTTGCATCTGTCTCCTTTGCCTTAAACTTTAGGTCACAAGCCCATACACTTCTACATAGAGACGTAATTATTTAAGAAATGTCTGTTTAAAACCTGGCACTAGGAGAGGCTGTCGACTTGCTCCCGTAATTTCACTGTGGAGGCTGAAGCAGACGGTTCTGCTTCAAAACTAAAACAAAAACCTGGTAACATAAGGTTACTTAGTTCTATACACTTTTTTTTTATTATTCTTTATTCAACTGTGCACATGTGCGTATGTATGTGCGCGCGCGCGCGTGTGTGTGTGTGTGTGTGTGTGTGTGTGTGTAACCACGGGCAAATTCGGGAACCACCATGGATGCTTCCACCTCCTCCTTGTTTACTCTGCCCCAGGATTCACAGGCTCCGCCCTACCAGGACCAGAAACACAGGCCGCCCCCGCTTCCGCCCGGCATCTATACGTGGAGTCTAGGATCCGAACTCAAGACCTTCCACATGCAAGGCGGAGGTTTAACCCCTGAGCCACCTCTCCAGCCCCTGCTTAGTTCTAAATAATCCTAACCTACCTCTTTCTCCTCAATACTTAAGACCCCAGGTGAAAATAACTGAGGGGTGGAGAGACGGCTCAGGGGTTAAAGCCCTTACCTCATAAGCAAAAGAACCTGAATTTAGATCCCAGATACCCACATAAAAATGCCAGGTACAAACAGTGGAAGTCCATAATTCTGGACACAGCCTAGGACACAGCCTAGGAAACCTCAAATCAAAGCAATATGGAGACAGAGAAATCCAGGATGATTCTCAAAGCCACCCTTGGGGCCTTGACAGGTGTTGCAGTTCACCTGCATGGTTGCTGATAAATGACCATCACACAGTTTAAAGGAATAAGGAGTTTACTTTCTTAAGACAGTATTGTTACAGTTCTCAGTCCAACTTGATGGGAGAGCATGCACGAACACCAGGACCAAGGGAACTGGCCACACCATCACCACATAACAGCTGAGAGATGAACAATCCTTACTTGCCAGACCAGCATGTGAACAGAAGGATGCCAACTCTCTCAACCAGCTCTCTGTGATTTATTCCAGGGCCTAATCCCACCCACCATGGGCTAGGCCTTTCCTGTTAGCTAGACAATCTCCTTCAGTTTTGCTCTGGGCTTAACTCAACTACTAATTCTCCACAAATGTGCCCAGAGCTCAAACCCTCAACAGTCAAGTTGACACCTGTGCTTAACTATGACAACAGTGCTGATACATGCAAAACACAAACATATGCTCACAAGCACACACACACATACACACAAAATAATTCAAATGCTTTAAAAATTCCAGGAATAGAGAACCTTGAGATAGATCATCTCACTAAGGAACTGACTGATGCTGAATCGGATAGGAACTGATGCCCCCACCCCAAAAGGGACATCATCTCATATTATTCCCTCAACAAGAACTTCTTCAGGACCTCAACAAAACATACGTGAAATCAACCAGACCACAGTGTGCACCTCTTGTTCCTGTCTAATGCTTCCCCAACCACTTTATTCATTCATATATATTTGCATGTGTACATGCGTGCATGTGTGTGTCACTGGGCACCTTGTGTCCCTGTGGAGGATCAAGGATGACTCTGGTAATCAACCTGGATTGCTTCTACACCCTTTTTGCTTCACTCTGGGATTTCCCAGTTTCCACCTACCAGAGGCCAAAAGTGCAGACCACTGCCATTTCCACATGTGGGACCTGGGATCTGAACTCAGGACCTTCTCTGCCTGTGAGGCAGATTCTTAACCCCTGAGCTATCTCTCTAACCACTCTTCCCCCAACCTGGCAGTATCCCCAAGACAGTGCTGAGGACCCTGCCCCTGGCCCCCATAAGATGATGCAACTTCTTTCTACCAGAATGTTACACATTCTTTCCTGCTTTTTGAGATTTTTTTTTTGAGCGAGAGAAAGAGAGAGAGAGAAAGAAGAGAGAGAGAGAGAGAGAGAGAGAGAGAGAGAGAGAATATGTCAAATCCTTACCACTATACTACCAGAGACATTACTGTTCTATCAAGATAGAATATCACTTAGACTTACCTTGAACTGCCTATGCATTCCAGGCTGGTCTCTGGTGCTGATCTTCCTGGTTCTATCTTTCAGGTGCTAGGGAAAGTGCTGACTGACCTGGACTTGGTGTGCACCAAGCTGTCCTGCCTTTAACATTCTTTTTTTTTTTTTTTAATTTTTTTAATTATTTATTCAACTGTGTGCATATGCGTGTGTATGTGCGCGCGCATGTGTCTCTGTGTGTGTGTGTGTGTGTGTGTGTGTGTGTCTGTGTGTGTGTGTGTCTGTGTGTCTGTGTGTCTGTGTATGTGTAGAACCACGGACAAATTCGCGAACCACCGTGGAGGCCTCCACCTCCTTCTGCCCCAGGATTCACAGGCTCCGCCCTACCAGGACCAGAAGCGCAGGCCGCCCCCGCTTCCACCTGGCATCTATACGTGGGATCTGGGATCCGAACTCAGGACCTTCCGCCTGCAAGGCGGAGGCTTAACCCCTGAGCCACCTCTCCAGCCCAACATTCTTTTTTAAAGTGTGTATATTTCTATGTGTCAGAGACACTGCATGTGCCTGTAGAAGCCCAAGGATGACTTTGGGAATCACCCTGGATTGCTCTACCTCCTCTTTGCTTGCTCTGGAGTTTCCCAAGCTCTGCTTTCCAGGGCCTGACGTGCAGGTCACCACCATTCCCACTTGGTATTTTTTACATGGGATCTGGGATTCAAACTCAGGACCTTCTGCTTTTCTTTCTTTTTTTTTTTTTCTTTTTTTTTCTTTTTTTTATTATTATTATTATTTATTCAACTGTGTGCATGTGTGTGTGTATGTGTGTGTGCGCGCATGTGTGTCTGTGTATGTGTAGAACCACGGAGGAATTCGCAAACCACCATGGACACCTCCAGCTCCTTCTGCCCTGGGATTCACAGGCTCCGCCCTACTAGGACCAGAAGGGCAGGCCGCCCCCGCTTCCACCTGGCGTCTATACGTGGGATCTGGGATCCGAACTCAGGACCTTCCGCCTGCAAGGCGGAGGCTTAACCCCTGAGCCACCTCTCCAGCCCCAGGACCTTCTGCTTTTGAGGCAGAGGCTTAACCTCTGAGCCATCTAACTTAAAGCAATTCTCCATCCTCCGCTTCCTGAGTGCTGAGATGACAGGCTCCACCCTCTATTGGGTGCAACCACGCCCATCTTTACAGTTACTTGTGTATTCTCATGTTAGAGGGCCCATGGCAAACCTGGTTGGTAGTGAGTCCCCTTCTCTGGCCTGAAGTTCTTGTAACACTTCTTACTGCAAGTCCAATAACCCTACAAAGACTTGAATACTCAAAATGGCAGAAACATATTTTTCTGAAGCTTTCAAGAGCTAGGATCCTGGCAGGGCTGAGTCAATGGGATCACGGGTTCTTGGCAGCACGGCTCCCTGGGGATACTCTGTGCCTCTTCCAGTTGTGGGTGACACTAGCATTCCATGGCTTATGCCCACCTTGCCAGTCTCTGCCCATGTGGTGGTAAGGCCTTCTCTTCTGCAGTCAGATTAACCCTTTCATAAGAATGCTTGTGGTGACATTGAGGGCTACTCTGTATAATTCAGGATCATGGCTCCATTTCAAGATCACTAGCATAGTCGTTTCTGCACATTACCTTTTACCAAATACAGTGACAGCTCTAGACTCCTGTGCTTCCTGACCTGAATATTTGGGCTTGTTTTTCATTCAGTCCCTGACACTGGCCACACACGGGGCAAAACTGGAACACCTCCCACCACATAGCACCTTGGTGAATCTTTGTTTGCACGGGAGTTTAAGCATAACCTTTGGCTGATCAATGGCTGTACACCGACCTGTGCAGACCAGATGCAACTTCTCAGAAGCTGAAAGTTCTGAAAAATAAGTACTGGGGGAAACTAAATGGCGACATCAGAACCACACGCTGTGAAGGAAGTGGACCTCACAGGCTTGTCCAGGCAGGTTACTAAGCAAACTGAAAAATAGAAGTAAGCCCAGGAGGCCTGGCTAAACAGTTCAGAGTTGCTGGAAGACATTACCTGAAAGGCTCAATTTCTAGCAAAAGGTGCTGACACACGATGACACAGGCAAAGAACAGCAGGAAAGAGCCACAGTGAGCACCACCAAAGGGCCCAGAACTTGGGTTCTGCAAAGGTGTAGAAGCTTTGCTTAGAGGCCGGTGGCACAGATGAAGGCCATGCATGGATCTTCCCAACATGGTCTGATCAATTTATAAAGAAGAAAGGTCTGGGCCGGTGAGATGCTCCAAAGGCACCTGTGCACACACTTGATGACCCCAGGCTAATATCTCTGGAACCCACATAAAGGTAGGAGAGATGTGTACATACATCATAATGATGATAACAATAAAGCTTAAGAAAAAAGAAAGGTTTCTTTGGCTCACAGTTTTGGAGGTTTTAGTCCATGACCAGGCTGCTTTGTGTGAGGCAGCACATCAGGTTGGGAACCCAGGGCAAGGGAGCTGGTCACCTCAGAACAGCTGGAGAGGAGAGGGCAGCCAGGGTCTCCTAGTGATCTAAAGTCCCTCCGCAAGGCCCCACACACAAGGTCCACCACCTCCCAAGGGCACCTTGCTGGGGCCCTGCCTTAGCTCCACAGCCCTTTGGCATGTTCTAGACCCGAGCTGTAATAACTCTCCCTTTCAGTGCCACGACCAGATGGGTGCACCAGAAACCAATTACCTGGGACCATGTAGCTATGACATCTGCCCTGGATATGACTTTGCTTCACTCCCAGCAATCCTTTGACCATACCCATCCTAGGTCCACAAACACCTTATAATAATAATTTTATAATATAATTTTGTTATAATAAAATAATATTTTTTAATATGAACTTGTGCTATGGATCAAACCCAGGATTTCGTGCATGCTAGGTTAGCCCTCTACCAACTAAACTAGCTCCCAAATCCAACTGGTTTAATCAATTTTTTTTGCTTCATTGCCCAAGCTGATCTCAAACTTGTGGCAAAACATTTCAACCTTAGTAAAGACTGTTTCTTCCCCACAACACACTCTTGTTTCCTGCTCTGCAGTATAGAACTAGGGGGAAAAGCACGGGCCCCAGCTCCCGGGACGCCATGCTGGGCACACTTAGTTTGGGCTGAATGAGAACAGTAACTTCTTGATGTTTATGTCATTACAGTTGCTCTGATGTGGATATAACTTCTAGAACACAGCAAAACCTGCTGCTGCCTGCTACAACTCCATGAGCTGACGGCATTGACTTCAACCAAACAAGAAAACTCCAAAGGCCCTGAAATCACCCAACTGCTAAGTCAAAGAAATCTGTTACAAGTTCTCTCAAATTTAACAAAACCCTAAAAAATTATAGGCATTTCCTGTGACATGGAAGCAGCCTAATTAAACCCCAAATTCTTAAACTATGGGTCATGATGCTCTATGCAGAGCTGTAAAACTGAATGAGGAGGCTGTGAAATATTTGGCAAGACTAAAATATTTCCAAACGCACAAAAACTAAACTTAGTTCAAAATCAAATGTATCACTTGGTGTGGCGGCTCACACCCTGCCCCCAGGAAGCCAACACAGGAGGACTGACCTGAGTACAGGATACCAGGACTACATATAAAAACAAATAAAACGCATAATGAATCCAAAATGTTCCTGCAGTGCTCACCCATATTGCACAATGATTGTACTGTGTATACTCTGGGTGGGTTTTTTTTTGTTTCGTTTTGTTTTTGCATGTATGTGTTTGTGTGTATGTATGTGTGTGTGGCTTGAGTATTTGTTTGTGATGTCCAAGAATGACATTAGGAATCATCCTGGATTGCTCTTCCATCTTACTTTTCTCCTCTGAAGTTTCCCAGGCTCTGCCTACCAGAGCTAGAATTACAGGCCACTAGCAAGCAGTTTTATGTGGGATTTGGGGATCTGAATGAGGTAAAGTCTTTAACCATTGAGCCATGTTCAAAGTCAAACAACTTAAGGGAGAAGAGAGATTTATTTAACTTACAGTTCCAGAAAGGAAAAACAGTGGGAGAGACATGGCTGGTGGCTGAAGCTGGCAGGCTAAGTCACTCCCATCCATGGGGCTGAAGACTGGAGGATTCCTGGAGAATCTTCTCTTCCCAGTCTCCAGTTCTAAGGAAACTTTTATCTGATGTGCCACTACTGGGAAGTTCCAATTGGATCTAGGGCTGGTCTTTGTATTGTAAATGTGTTGATCTGGATAATTTCTTCAGGTAGTCTCAGCTGATTTTAGTTAATGCCAGGTGTGGTCAATGACACCCAGAATTAACTATCACAGTTCCTTACAGCTGAGCCAGGCAGCCTTTATTTACCTTGTGTGCCAGTCCCAGGGTGGCCAGTGCCCACCATGAGCTTGCCCAGGTATGAGTGTGTCGAGTTGACACCCAGGAATAACTGTCACAAGCCATCTCTGTAGTTCCTTTTTATTATTATTATTTCAAAGGATTTTTTAGTACTTATCTGACAGAGAAAAGGTGCACACATGCGCACTATGACACACAGGATAACTTTGCAGGTCAGTTCTCTCCTACCATGTGGACTTTCAGGGATTGAACTCTGGTTGCCAGTTTTGTGAGCAGGAGTCTTACACAGTGAGCCATCTCACCGGCCCTTAGTTTTCTTTTCTTTTTTCTTAATTCATTTATTGTGTGTCTGTGTATGCATGCTTATGGAGGGCCAGGATTGACTTTGGGAATCATCCTGGATTGCTCTACCTCCTCTTTGATTTGCTCTGGAGTTTCCCAGGCTCTGCCTTCCAGGATTAGAAGTACAGGTTGGTGCCATTTCCTCCTGACATTTTTACGTGGGATCTGGGATCTGAAATCAGGACCTGCTTGTGAGGCAGACGCTTAACCCCTGAACCATCTCTCCAGCCTGAGTTTTAGTTTTGAACACACGACGTAGGCACTTTGCCACTATGTGTCCCTGAAACGCCTAGACTCAAACTTGAGTTGTACATTATGTAAATTTTGGAGCTGGGATGTAGCTGAGGAGTCTAAGAGGAAGAGACAGAAAGCTTAGAAGTTTGAAGTCATCTTCAGCCACATACTGGGTTCAAAGACAGCCTGGGCTACATAAGATCCTGTCTCTCTCTCTCTCTCTCATATATCTATATATATATATATATATATATATACATTAATCAAATAAAAGTTAATTTACCTCTTTCTCTGTGTGGAAGGCGACATCATAAGAACACTGTCGTCTTCAGAGACATGAGAGCATATCCAAAAATAGAGAACACACAGAGGTAACTGGATGTCAGGTAGCTGGCTAACATTATGTCAGTGTGGTTTCTTTTCCTGGTGTGATATTTATCTATTCTTAAAAGTTTATTGCATGTTGGACTTTTTTTTTTTTATTGTGTTCACTTAACTCTGGATATATAACTTTGTCTCCCTTTTCTTAGACGGCCTGGCAGAGAAAAGAGTAGTGTACAAGGTCTGAAAAAGGCCAGCCTGCCAAGCTGGCTGGCAGCTGGGCATGCCGTCTTGGAAGAGCCCTTCCACTGTTCCCTGATAAGGATGGCTTACAGTATCTCAGTTGTCTGCAGAAACAAATGTGGCTTCTACAGAACACTAGCTTTCCTTCTGTGCAACAAGAATGTGGTTGCCCAGTGGCAGGGCACTCAGGGTCCTTAAAACCCCAGCACTAAAGCAGAGGGGCTGCAAAGAGGGCGCAGTGGACTGAAGTGATGGCCTTCAAGCAAAATGTTTTTCTTTCAGCCTCTGACACTTCTGATTCTGCAGCTGGGCTGCCCAGCTACGGAGTGGTGGGAGTCTGAGCCGCCTATCAGGGGAGAGGGATCGAGGCTGCTTGAGTAAGAATTTTCAAGGCCAGAAAGTTACAGTGGACAAAAGACAAGTGCAACAAAGAACAGGGCCCAGGAACTCTCTTTGGGCCTAGTGCTGCAGCACAAGTAACCTCACTGTTCTGTGTCTCTGAGTGTGTCACTCTTCCTGAACAGAAAAGGCCCTTGTCCTGCAAGCACAAGGACCAGAGTTTAGATTCCCAGAACCCACAGACAGGCACTGCAGCCACCTGTAACTCCAGCCTTCCAGAGGCAGAGACGTGGGGTTTCGGGGCATGCTGGGTTAAATTAGATGAGCATGGTTTGATGTGAATCTTCCCCCAACAGGCTCAAGTGTTTAGTCCCCAGCTGGTGGTGGGTTTGGGAAGGTGAGTGAATCTGTAGTAGGTGGAGCCTTGTTGGAGGAAGCATGTCACTGGAGTCTGGCCTTAATAACTAGCCCTTCCCCCAACTCCCTTTCCTTCTTGAGTATGACCTGCTCTCCTGTCCCCATACATTTGCCTGCCACCATGTACACTCTGCCATGATGAACTTTATTCCTCTGGAATCATAAGCCTAAACAATAAACTCTTTCTCCCTGAAGATGCTTGGGTCAGAGTTTTTTATCAGAACAACACAAGAGCGACTAGCACAGGTAAGTTCTGGATTCAACTGAATGGCCCAGGAACAGCAGAGGAAGACATCCAACATGTCTTGGGCCTCTGCAAGCACCCCTATTCCCTCCCCAGCTATACGTGCAAAAACACAAACAAAAAAAAACAATGTTGAGTTCCTGTGAGCTTCCCTGGAAGACAGCATCTCGCACATGCACCAAGGTGCTAGAGAGAGAGTACCAATGAGTCTAAAAGGAGAGGAAGCTGGAAGCTTGTGCCTGGCTTCTTTTGGACTTTGCCACATGAACTTTTTCCCTTGACTGACTGTCATAGTTAGGTAGAAGTATCAACTTGATGGTTGAGGGTTTGAACTTTGGACACATTTGTAGAGAATTAATAGTTAAGCCCAGAGCAAACAGCTGGGAAGGCCCAGCCCATGGTGGATGGGACTAGTACCAGAGCAGGTGAATAAAACGGAGGGAACTATTTGAGAAAGGAGGCATCCTTGTGTATACTTGGTGAGACATGCTGGTCTGGCAAGTAATGATTGTTCCTCTCTCAGTTGCTATTTGGAGATGGTGTGGCCAGTTCCCTCAGCCCTGGCGTTGGTGTGAGCTCTCTTGCAAAGCTGAATGAAGAATTGTAACCGGACTATCATAAGAGAACAAACCCCTTGTTCCCTTAAGCTGTTTGATAGTGATTTTATCAGCAACCATGTGGTCGAACTGCAACACTGACTTATTTCAGTCCTTTGTAGTAAGTCTTCTTAACCATGAGTACCATCCTATGTTGAGTTCCATGAATCTTCCCAACAAATCATTGAATCCCTAACACAACCCTCAAATTAGTGTAAGCATTATACTCCTGTGATATATATCAACTTGGTTGGATTAAGAAATATCTAGGGTGGGAGCAGCAGGCTCAGTAGGTGCTTCAGTTATCCTGCACTGCTGCTGATAAATTACCATCAAATGGCTTAAGGAACAAGGGGTTTACTTTTGGCTTATGACTCGTGGTTACAGTTGTTTGTTCAGCTTGGCAGGAGAGCTCACACCAGCACCAGGGCTGAGGAAAGAATTGGCCACCATCTCCACATAACAGCTGAGAGAGGGACAATCCTTACTTGCTAGACCAGCTGTCTGGCCAAGTATACAGAAGGATGCTAACTTCCTCAAACAGTTCCCTCCATTTTATTCATCTACTCGGGAACTAGACCCGCCCACCATGGACTTATTGTTCTTCATCCACTAGACAATTTCCTGCAAGTTCACTCTGGGCTTAACTCAACTACTAATTCTCTACAAATGTGCCCAAAGCTTGAAACTTCAACTGTCAAGTTGATACCTTCAAGTTGACACTTCACCCTTTGTCAACTTGACACGAAAACATATCACTTTTAAACTGTAACCTTCAGTCCTTGTCCCCACAGGTATTAAATTTATCTTACAAATACATTTAATTCTAAAAGTCTGAAATTCCTTAACTGTAAGATCCTGTCAAATCAAGTTAAATACTTCAGCACAGATAAAACATTACAATGGAATTATGATGACATAGTAAGAAAATATCAAGTAACAACTAAAGAGCAGCCAATCAAATACCCAGTCCTATAGTTCAATGTCCCTCTCTGATGCTCATCATATAATCATGGTAACTCAGATTCTGGGCATCCCAGTCCCTCTTCACAGCTCAAAGTTTCACAAAGAGCATGTCTCTGGATCAGGTTGAATCTTCACTCACAGCCATCTTCAGCACACATCTCATGTATCAGTTCTTCCCACATTAGCTCTGGCATCTCTAACATCTTCACTTCTCAATGATAAGCCAGATTTTAATTCCACAGGAAAAAATGCCCTTCCTGGGCCTCTCTGAAGGCTTCCTGCCACACATTGCCTGGGTTCCTGCCATTCTCTGAAACCTTGGAGGAGGAACCCACAACCTCCTCCTTCTTATATCTTCGATGCCACTAAAACTAGTACAACTTGAACAACTTTGTCAAGTTCTGCTATAACCTCCAGGTAGAGATTGGCTCCCTGAAATCACAGTTGATTCAGCTTCTCTATGCTGATTCTCAGAAGAATCTCTATGCTGGGCAGAATCTCAACACAGTGATATTTATTTCTTCTACTGTCCCAGTGTAAAGCATTAGATTTTCCTTCAATGATATTTTTTTCTCCAATAGCCACTGCTGCTCTGCTGTCTGCTCTTCTTCATCAAAGATTTCAAGCTCCCAAAATAGTTCTCCTCTACCAAGCAAACCAGTCCATCATCTTTAAATTCAGCTTTTCCAAAGTATTTGTTCCCTTCATCACAAACTGGGCCCAAACAATCCACAGTTCTCTCAGAACCTTTATTCTCCAAATAGGCCATTAAACTCTGAAGAATGGTATTTGTAATCCACAGAACCCAAATCTTCAAATATTTTAAACTTCGTCCAATAAAACCATTTAAAATCCACAAAAAACACATAATCAGATTTATGAGCAACACCCCACTTTTCTGATACCAAATTCTGTTGCAGTTTGCCTCTATGGTTGCTGATAAAATCATGACAAAATACCTTAAAGGAACAAGGTTTATTTTCTCTTGCTTATGTTAGTCCAGTTAAAATACAATATAGGTTTAGTGAATTTGATTTACTTGCCTTTGTTTCTCCTCCCTACATAACCCGCTGGCTAAAGATGTGAAGACAGATCCTTATGATGTTAATGGATTGTCTCTGGGAATATTGGCCCCTAGAATAAAATACCGCTCAATGATTCAATTCCCAGTGTTTGCTTATGTGTTGGGTGGCCAGACCATGTTTACAGAAGAAAAATGACCAGTATTGCCATATAGCCTGGACCCAGAGGCGCTACTCCACAGATATCATCCCACAATTTTGACCCGCTGGCCACCACACACAGGAATAGCATAATCCAATTCATTAGTGTGGAGAAGTGGTGGGAATACACCTTGGTAGACCAACCCTGTGTCAAACAGACAGCAAAAAGTTAGCTCCAACTCAGATGGCCAAACCATGCCTATGACAGCAGGAGGCTGATGTACTGAGACTGGGCCAGACTGTAACATAGAAGCAAAACAAAACAAAACATGAAGAAAAATACCTGCAGAATTATTTGGATTCTATAAGGCTTTTTTTTTTTTTTGTGTTTTTGTGAAAAACGCACCTTAAGGGTGCATAATGGGAATGATCTTATCTTGAATTCTTTTTTTTTTTTTTTTTTTTGTTGGCTGGTAAAACAGATCAGCAGGTAAGCTTGACTGCAAACCTGGCAACATCAGTTGGGAGCCCCAGAAACCCACATGATGGAAGGTGAGGACTGTCTACCACAGCTTGTCCTCTTCGGGATCAGGGGTTAAAAACCCTGCCTCACAAGAAGAAGGTCCCGAGTTCAGATCGGGGTCACACGTAAAAAAACACCAGGTGGAAACGGTGGAGGTCCGCACTTCTGGCCCTGGTGGGTAGAATCCCGAAACCTCCAGAGGAAGGCAAAATGGAGGTTGAAGCAATCCAGGACGATTTCCCAAGTATCCCTTGGCCATCCAAAGGGTTATACAGCGCCCTCTGATACACAGGTCTTGAAAAAATTATCCTCTTAACCTCCGCATGTGCGCCAACAGCATGCGTGCGTTCTCTGACACAGAGCTCAGTAAATAGTTTACAAAACTGTATTCAGCTACATATACACGATTGCACGTTTCGTGTTTGCTTTGGATGAGGAAAAAAAACACATTTGGTCGATACGGTGGAGAGGTGGCTCATGGTTCAAAGAAAAAAATTATGTATACATAAAACTCATTTGTATCGCAAGATTGTAAAAACTACACAGCAAGATAACAAGATGGGCGAGTGGCTGCCCAGCTCTGCGGAGGTTCCTGCAGCCCCGGCTGGAGAGGCCCAGGAGTGGTGGGGCTGCCCTGGAGCGAAGCACCAGAGCCAGCTTTCTGCGGCAACCGCTTGTAAAAACCTGCGCCCGGAAGGGGGAGCTAATACCCCGGAATCGTAGCTCCCAGAGTTCCGAATCTCGGAAAGCCGCAGACCCGGAAGGCCGATGCCGGGCAGGAAGCGTAATTTTTCAAGACCTGAGCGCGGGATCCCGGGGGCCGAGGCTGCCGGGAACTGTAGTTTCCCGGAACCGGAAGTTACTGAGCCGCCGGAATAAAGTTCCTGCGGACCGGAAGGAGAGCGGGCCGTCAGAATCTACGCAGCCCAGACTCCGGACGGCCGAGAGCCGCGTCTTCCGGGAGCCACAGCATGGCGGGGCTGGAGCTGCTGTCGGATCAAGGCTACCGCATAGATGGGCGGCGCGCCGGGGAGCTGCGCAAGATCCAAGCTCGGATGGGCGTGTTTGCGCAGGCTGACGGCTCGGCGTACATCGAGCAGGGCAACACTAAGGCGCTGGCGGTGGTCTACGGTCCTCACGAGGCGAGTCGGCGGCGCGGGAACGGCGGGGCTGCAGGGGCTCGGGCCGCAAGCCGCCTGAGTAAAAGCCAAAATTCTTGCAGTGCACACTATCACACCCTCCCCTGGGCCCTGCGTTCCCCCATTTGCACCCTTAGCTTCCTCGGGCTGCCGCCGCTCCAGACCTTGCTTTCTTGCATCTCGCCCGTCTGCCCACTAGAACATAAACTCCCCAATGCAGAAACTTTGAGTAAAGCATCTGGCTTTATTGTTGTATTTTCGGCGCAGTAACAACGGCTGACAGCTACCAGATTTTAAAAAGTTGAGTTGTGGGAGCCTCGTTTTTTAGTTGTTAGAAGACAGGGTGATGGTTCGTAATTCAAATGAAGTTGAGGGATTACCAGAAAGGTGAGGACCTAGAGCTCTGAAAGCCAGGAAATATGAAATATTCTTTCACATTTAATGGTCCTCTGGAAGGGAAGTGAATACAGATGAATAAACCAGACCAAAGGTTTGTAAAGATACACAATGCAAAGAATAGTTGAGTAGGAAATGCAGTATGGAAAGGCAGCATGCATGCTACAGGTACGGCTTACACTGAAGCGGGTACGACTTAGAGGCAAAGTACCTGTCTCTTCCTAAAGCACTATAGGAAGAGGAAGAGGGAGGTCAGCCACACAGGACTAAGGAGTATGTGCTTGGTGAGGTACATCTGGCTTATATGACCTTTATATTCCAGATACGGGGCTCGAGGTCTAGAGCTCTGCCTGACCGGGCTCTTGTGAACTGCCAGTATAGTTCAGCAACCTTCAGCACAGGGGAGCGCAAGAGAAGGCCACATGGGGACCGGAAGTCCTGTGAGATGGGCCTGCAGCTACGCCAGACCTTTGAGGCAGCCATCCTCACACAACTGCATCCTCGCTCCCAAATTGACATCTATGTGCAGGTAAGCCACCTGCAGCCTCTGTCTCGGGGAAAGGGACTGGAGGTGGAAGGGCTGAAGCGCTGGAGGGTGAGATGGCATCCTGATGGCCTGATACCACCCTGCAGGTGCTACAAGCAGATGGTGGGACCTATGCAGCATGTGTGAATGCAGCTACGTTGGCCGTGATGGATGCTGGGATACCCATGCGGGACTTTGTATGTGCATGCTCAGCTGGCTTTGTGGATGGCACAGCCCTGGCAGATCTCAGCCACGTGGAGGAAGCCGCTGGGGGCCCCCAGCTAGCCCTGGCCTTGCTGCCAGCTTCAGGACAGATCGCGCTGCTTGAGATGGATTCCCGACTGCATGAAGACCACTTGGAGCAAGTGCTAGAGGCTGCTGCTCAGGCAGCCCGAGATGTGCATGCACTGCTGGATCGAGTGGTGCGGCAGCATGTACGTGAGGCCTCTATTTTGCTGGGGGACTAAATGCCAGCCACCCATATGCAGAATAAAGGTCTGTTCCTCTGTTCAACACACTGCTGTACAGTACTTACAGAGCATCACAGAGGTCAGCCTATTGCTGGCTTTTGGGTGTGATGGGAGTTTTACCACCATGAACATAAGAGTGTTCAGGATTCAAGCTCTGAAGAAGAAATTGGAGAACCTGGGCAGAAGAGCAGGAGCAACCAAGCGCTCAGTCTGCCAAGCTCCCCCAGGTGGTCTGGGACCTGAGCACTGGCTGAAAAGAACTTGGGGATCCTCTGTATAGGTGCAGAGCTGCGGTTTCAACTAATAACCTTCTTCGCCTGAGTTCCCATTAAGTCTTCTGGCCCCTCGCCTTGATCTGTATAATTACAAGCTCCTGTTGTTCTCATTTGGTTCTCTCTCATTTCCAATCCTCACCTCTACATCTCTTGCAGCAACCCCAGTTCTCAGACCAGCCTGTGCTGAGGCCACGAACACATGACTTTGCCAGTGCACAGGAGCCATGTGTTACCCACTTTCTGTTCATACATATCATCGCAACACCCCTGAAAAGGGCTTTGGTCGTCTGACTCTGGTGACCTTGCACCTAGCACCCAGGGGACTCCACTGTCTTAAGGCGGCTGGTGGCCACTGGAGTGATAGTTCACTGAAGGGCCTGTATGTCATATGCAGGACACGGTCACTCACAAACCTCCCCGTCAACAGGGTCAGTGTTACCCACCTGCCTTGTGTAGAGTCTTCACTGGCTCCTGGGAACCCCCCAGCCGGCGCCGGGCCCTGGAACCTGTCCCTCTCGGAGGCTGCTTAGCATGCACTCCGCAGCCAAGTTCCAACCCCACCCACCGGCAGCGATCGCGTTAAGTAGCTCCCCGGCCTGCAGTTCTGAGTGTGCGCACGACGGGCTTCTGTCGTGAGCGTGCGCAGTTGCACTGCGGAGGCTGGATGGCGCGAAGGACGCTGGGACCGGAAGCGGCGGCGCTGACAGCGGAGGCCGCCGGGGCCGCGGAGCTCCGCGCTTCGCCATGGGTCTCCTGTCGGACCCCGTGCGCCGGCGCGCGCTCGCCCGCATCGTGCTGCGCCTCAACACGCCACTCTGGTGAGGGCGAGGCTGGGGGTCGGTGCTGGCGGCAGGGCTCGGGACGGGACCCTCGCCGGGGTGATGTAGGACCGGAGCTGACGGGGCGCGCCCCTGGAATTCTTGGAGTCGTAGCGGCAGTGGGGGCGGCGTCCCCGTCCCACTCACTCCGGGGTCTCGGTCCCCTCGCAGCGTCCTGAGCTACGTGGCCGGCATAGCCTGGTTCTTGGCGCTGGCGTTCCCGCCGCTCACCCAGCGCACGTACATGTCGGAGAACGCCATGGGCTCCACCATGGTGGAGGAGCAGTTCGTGGGCGGGGACCGCGCCCGCAGCTTGGCCCAGGACTTCGCCGCCCACCGCAGGAAGGCAGGGTGAGCGCCCGCTGCGGGACGGGGAAGCCCGGGGCCCGGGCCGCGAGCTGCGCTCACGAGCTCGCTCTGTCTGCAGCGCTCTGCCGGCGGCCTGGCTGGAGCGAGCGATGCGGTCGCTGGGGCTGGAGGTCTACACGCAGACCTTCTCGCGGACGCTGCCCTTCCCGGACGAGACCCACGAGCGCTATGTACTGAGGGAAAGGGGTGTGCCTGGGCTAAATGTCCTGTCGAGGTGCCCCGGAATCACGTGGGAGGGGTGACTGGTTAAACCTCTAGTGGGCGGCATTGTCGTGCGGGGACCCTGGAGGGCTTCAACCCTATACCGCGAGGTTACATTGAGCTTCCTCACCAACACCTCACGCAGATGGTGTCGGGTACCAACGTGTATGGCATCCTGCGGGCCCCACGTGCTGCCAGCACAGAATCCCTAGTACTTACTGTACCCTGCGGCCCGGAGTCTGCCAACAGCCAGGCTGTGGGACTGCTGCTGGCACTCGCTGCCCATTTCCGAGGTGAGGCCTTGGGGCTCTGGCCCGGGGAGGGCTTGGCCACCAACCAGGTCCCATTGACCTTGTCTTTTATTTTCAGGGCAGATTTACTGGGCCAAAGACATCATCTTCCTGGTGACGGAACATGATCTTCTGGGCACTGAGGCTTGGCTAGAGGCCTACCATGAGGTGAACATCACAGGTAGGCGCTCTGCATTGTCCTGGTCTCTCCAAGGTCAGCCTGTCCTCACAGGTGCCCACCCTGCTGCTGCTTTGCTTGCCCCTGCAGGAATGCAGTCATCTCCCCTGCAGGGCCGGGCTGGAGCCATCCAGGCTGCTGTGGCCCTGGAGTTGAGCAGCGATGTGGTCACCAGCCTTGATGTGATTGTGGAGGGCCTCAACGGGCAGCTGCCCAACCTCGACCTGCTCAACCTTTTCCAGACCTTCTGCCAGAAAGGAGGCCTGCTATGTACACTCCAGGGCAAGGTGGGACCACCCTCCTGGGAGTGTGGGACCTGAGGTAAGGATTCCCTCTGATCCTGTCCGTGTGTCCCCAAAGCTGCAGCCCCAGGACTGGACATCACTAGATGGGCCGCTGCAGGGTCTGCAGACACTGATGCTCATGGTCCTGCGGCAAGCTTCTGGCCGTCCCCATGGCCCCCACTGGCCTGTTCCTGCGCTACCGGGTGGAGGCTTTGACCTTGCGCGGCATCAACAGCTTCCGCCAGTACAAGTATGATTTAGTGGCAGTGGGCAAGTAAGTAGCCCCTGGTTCCCTCTCTGTGGCAAGGCAGTGTCTGGCTGGGGAGACTGGCTGACTTAGGCACCCCTCCCCCTCACCAGGGCTCTGGAGGGGATGTTCCGCAAGCTCAACCACCTACTGGAGCGCCTGCATCAGTCCTTCTTCTTCTACCTGCTCCCTGCCCTGTCCCGCTTTGTCTCCATCGGCCTCTACATGCCTGCCCTTGGCTTCCTGCTCCTGGTCCTTGGACTCAAGATATCCTCCCGCGTACTACCTGCTCGTGGACAGCCTCAGAGACCCTCAGCTCTAGGATGGGGTGACCCCCCATCTAGCTCTGGGGGTGGGACTATGCAGTGAACCCTTGATTTCCCACTGGCAATTCCCATGCCATGTCTCGTTGGGGTCCTTGACTTGGGCCATGCTCTGGAGCTGTGGATGAAGCTACATGAGGCTGGAGTGGGCCCTGAGGAGGCAGCAGGGACCCGTAGCCCTGGCCCCCATCCTTCTGCAGCACAGGTGATGGTACTCTATAATATCTAGAACCCTAGCAGGAGGGTGGTAGGATATGTGCTTGGGACTTCCCTTGTGCTGTAACCTAATTCCTGTGCCCATGTATCCTGCAGGGTGTGGGCCTGGGCTCCCTTGTGGCACCCCTACTGATCTCTCAGGCCATGGGTCTGGCCCTCTACATCCTGCCAGTGCTGGGCCAACACGTGGCTGCCCAGCACTTCCCAGTGGCTGAGGCTGAAGCTGTGGTGTTGACACTGCTAGCAATTTATGTAGCAGGATTGGCCCTTCCTCACAACACCCACCGGTGAGCACTTGGGCTAGACAGGTGGAAGCAGACCCCCTAGACACTTAGGATAGTACCTGAGCTAATCCTGGACCTTTCAACCCTGCAGGGTGCTGACTTCACAAGCCCCAGATAGAGGCTGGATGGCACTGAAACTGGTGGCCTTGATCTACTTGGCACTGCAGTTGGGCTGCATCACCCTCACTAATTTCTCACTGGGCTTCCTGCTGGCTGCTACTATGATACCTGCAGCTGCACTCGCCAAGCCCCACGGGTCCCGGTATGTGCTGCTTGGCCTCAGTCAGTGTCTGCCTCTCACCAGAGCCCACCTTCCTTCAATCCCTGTCAACGAAGGTGCCTAAGCTAATGTTGTCTTTCTGTCCAGGGTGCTGTGTGCTGCCCTGCTGGTGCTGACGAGCCCAGCAGCTGTGCTCCTTGGCGGCCTATTCCTGTGGCGGGAGCTGCAGGAGGTGCCACTGTCGCTGGCAGAGGGCTGGCAACTCTTCCTGACAGCCCTGGCCCAGGGCGTGCTAGAGCACCACACCTATGGCTCTCTGCTCTTCCCGCTAGCTGGCATTGGGCCTGTACCCCTGCTGGCTGCTCTTCTGGAATGTGCTTTTCTGGAAGTGAGGTCTGCCTGGACATGCAGGCTGGGGTGGGGCTCCCCAGCCCCCAATTCTACCTCCTCCCTGGGAAACAAACAAGCACTGTTTCTTTGGGCTCCTGGCTCGCTCACGTGGCTAGGTGTCTTTATATTCCTTTCTGAAGGAACTGCTCTGGTCTCTTTAGGCTCTGTCTAGGGTGCCTCCCTGCTGGACCTGCAGGAGAGCCTCCTTGAAGGGGCAAGTGCACACTCAGCTCTGGAGGCGCCAGTCAGGTCCAAGGGTCTCAGTGCAAAGCTGCAGATGTTTCTGGGGGTAACATGATGTGCAGGCAGTGTTTGAGGGCCTGGCAGTGGTCCCCAGAGACCACACAACACCATCTTCGGTGTTGAGCTAGATGACAAAGGAGTTATAAAGGAGGCCAAGGCCAGAACTTTGGTATGGGTTTAGAGCTTAATTTAGGTGAGGTGCTTGCCGAAGCAGAACTCAGCACAATGAGAAAGTGGTGCTCAAAGCCCAGCCAGTAGACATGGGGGATGAGAATCCAGAAAGTGTTGCCTCATGAACACAGGAAAAAGCGAGTTGTTGTGACAGGAGACCTCAGCCACAAAGCTGAAGAGACTTCATGGCAGCGAGGACAGGCGGGTAGTGCATAGCTGGGCTGCAGCTTCTATTGCCCTGTATGGAAGGGCAACAGCTGCCCTGCCTAGGAAACCCTCTGTCTTGTGTGAGCCACTTCAGTTCTCTTCAGGATGTCTGTGCTCAAAGTGAGCTGTTTCCTCTTACTGTGACATGATCAGACAGCTCAAAGCAGAGCTCCTTGGCCATGTGACCTCAAGAGTGCTTGGCCCGCAGTTGTGGCAGTGATATGAACAGGCCAGATGTAGGGATAGCTCCTGACGTGCCCTCTCAGATCCCTTCCTGAGGGTGGTGGTCATCCCTGCTTCCTGCCTAGCCATACATGATGTTAAATTATATATGAGGAAAAGTGATTGAATCTTGTAGGTGTACCCATTTCCTGAGTCATACACTCCTGGAAGTGACCTAAATAAACTCATTTGTTTGCCAAACTGTGCTTGAAACCTTTCTTCAGTCTGTTGGTTCCTGCCCTATTTGGGGTAAACAGATAAGTCCTTTATATTTCCCCTGGTCCGTCTTGAATCCCCTTGCCACTGAAGGCAGCCTCCTGCCTCTTCTTCCCTTCCTGCCACTGTGGGCTTCTCACACTCCTATTTGCAGGCCACCACTCCCTCCTGGACTCCACAGAGTAGTCTTGCGAGGTTGAGTGTGACAGAAGCCTACTCACTGTCCGCCCTCCTCTCGCAGTCGCTGGCCCAACTTTCTGTTTTTATAGATGTGTCTTCCCAGGGCTCAATAATGTGATGACCTCAAGTTTCATCCTTGCTGGGACTTGGATGAAACTTTATGCATTATTGGCTAATGCACATTGTTAGGGTTGTTTCCAATTTCGACTATTATAAATAATTTTGCTACCAGTATTCATGTCTGTTTTTGTGTGCCCATAATTTTTAAAATTTGAGAATGGGGGCTGGAGAGGTGGCTCAGGGGTTAAGCCTCCGCCTTGCAGGCGGAAGGTCCTGAGTTCGGATCCCAGATCCCATGTATAGACGCCGGGCCGAAGCGGGAGCAGCCTGCGCTTCTGGTCCTGGTAGGGCGGAGCCTGTGAATCCCGGGGCAGAAGGAGGTGGAGGCGTCCATGGTGGTTCGCGAATTCGTCCGTGGTTCTACATATACACAGACACACACACACATACACATGCATATGCACACAGTTGAATAAATAATAATAAAAAAAAATTTGAGAAATGGTGGAGGTCAGAGAACAACTTTTGAAAGTCAATTGTCTTCTCCCTACGGGGTTCTAGGGACCAAACTCAGGTCACCAGGTTTGGAATCAGGTACCTTACCCACTGAGACCTCTCACTGGCTATTTATTTATGGTCAGAGTAGCCCAAAATGGCTTGGAACTCAAAGCAATTCTGCTTCAGCTTCCCAAGTGCTAGGATTACAAATGTGACCCACCTGCCCAGCTTCTAGATGTAAATTAGCATTTTTTGTATGTCTATGCCTACTTTTGAATTGGTGAGGCTTACAGGGACTTGTGTTTAATATGGTGAAGATCTGTTAAAACTATTTTACAAAGCAGTTAAACCACTTTACATTCCCACCAGCAATGTATGAGAATCTTAATTTTCCCCATCTACATTTATATAACAGATCCAGAATGATGGATAATAGCTGTGAGGGCTGTTTTTTTGTTGTTGTTGTTTTTTTTTTTTAAGTGGGTAAACCTTGATTTCCTTAATCCCTAGTGGTTTGATTTATGTGAGTGTGGGGGCGTGTGTATCAGAGGGCCCAAAGGTGACTTCAAGAATCATCCTGCATTGGTGTACCTCCTTTTTGTGCTGTACCTCCTTCCAGAGCCAGAATTTCAGGTTGCCAGGAGTTTTTAAGAGATACGGGATCTGAACTCAGATCCTTCTTGAAGGCAGAGGTTTAATCCCTGAGCCATCCCTCCAGCCCAACTAGCTGTGCTTTTTTGTTTCAAATGAGTGAGTTTATGGATTATACAGCAAGCAAAAATAAAAGCACAATTAGCAAGAGCAAATGGAGAGAAGCAGTGGATGAATAGAAACACCAAACCAGGCGCTCCCAGCATCTAGCAGAAAGAATATAATAAGCCAACAAGAGAGTAAGCAGAAAGATCAAATCGGGTGCCTACACACGTCCAGCAGAAACCAGGAATTGGCTGTGTGATTCAGTAGGTGAAGGAGCCTGTATGCAAACTTGTTGACCAGAGTTTGAGCCCCAGAGTCCACCTGATGGAAAGAGAATCAACTACCCAAGCCAGTTCCTCTGTTCTCCACACATGTACCTTATGCACATACATGTTCCCTCCCCCAATCATTCACTCTCTCTCCATTGAGATTTGTCTGCACGATGCTGATAAATTCACAACAAAATATTTTAAGGGAAAAAAAAAAAAAGGTTTTATTCTTGCTTACAATTGTCCAGCCACGTCTCTTAGTCCAGCTTGTCAGGAAAGCTCATGCCAACATCAGGGGAAGAGGGAATTGGCCACATCATATTCATTTCTGAGAGAGGGGCAATCCTCACTTGCTAGACCATTCTGCCTGGCCAAGTATACCAAAGAATGTCAACCCCCTGTATCACCTTCCTCTATCTTATCCACTTGCTCAGAGAAAAGTCCCACCCACCATGGTCTGGGCCTTCTCCATCAATTAGACAATTTCCTTTAGGCTTGTTCAGGGCTTGTCTACTAATTTTGCACTGCTATGTCCAGAGCGGAGGCTTCAGTTATCACGGTGACACCTGTAACTATGACACACTCTCTCTTCATATATGTGAAGAAACACCTGGAACCAGGTTCAAAGTCTCAGGCAGAGCAGAGTTTTTTCCCATGAACTTCCAACTTCATATCTTGGATTGCTACTACCTCCTATTTGCTTGATTCTGGAGTTTCCCAGGCTCCGCTCATCAGGAAGGCTGCAAGTGCAGGCCACTGCCATTTTCCTCCTGGCGTTTTTTTACATGGGACCTGGGATCTGGGACCTGCTTGTGAAGCAGAGGCTTAACCCCCAAGCCATTTCTCCAGCTCCCCTGCCATAGAGATTTTTATTTCACAGTTTAAACTACAGTGACCTCTGTTGGAAATGGTTTACCTTTAAGCAGTTCACAATGGTATGATGTTTCTAATAACTTCATCTGCCTGCTGTTCTTCCTCTCTCTTACAGAGGAGGCTCAATGGGAAGTTTGGGGACACCTGAAATAAACATGCTTACTTGTTCTCATAGTCAGTGCTCAACAGGAGCAAGCAGCGCATGACACACTGTCAGTATATTTTGCATATGAAACATAGTTATCCATCTTCTTGTGTATAACAGACCCAGTGTGTGTGAAGTCCTCTCACTGAGATCTGGCTTTGTGTTTGTTTCCCTAGTGTTCAGTAACACTGAGCACCTTTCCATATGCATATTGTAGATCTGCTTTGTTCTTGGGTATGCTCTTAATCTGTAGCTCATGCTGTTTTGCAACATTGGATTAACCAATCTATGATCTAGTGAACCTTTTTTCTCTTGGTTTGTTTTTCTTTTTATTGTTGAGTTGTAAGAGCTCTTCATATATTCTGCCTATTAGACCCTTTCAGGACATGCCATTTGTATTTTCTCCTGTTCTCCTATTATTGAAGTTGTCTTTTCCCCTTTTATTGTTCTGTGATATAGGAAAAATAATTTAGTTTTTAGAAAGTCCAATTTGCTGTTTCTTTGGTTGCTTATGCTTTGGTGACATATCTAAGAAACCATTGCCTAACAAAAGGCAATAAAGGCTTATTACTGTGTTTCCTTATAAGACCTTTATATTTTTTAATGTTTTATTTTTTATGTAAGAGAGAACAGGTCAGAATGTGCATGTAATAGTCAGAAGATACCTTTCAGAAGTCATTTCTTCACAGGGGAACAGATTTAGGTTACCAGGTTTGCATACAGTAATCTTTATCCATCCAGCCTTCTCACCAACCTAGTTTTATGATTTAAAGCTTTTGATCAAATTTTGGACTGTTTCCTTTGCTTTTTTTTTAATACATTTTTATTATTATTTCAGCTCATACAAATTTATTAGGTACACCAGTTCCCTCCCTCCCTCCTTCCTCCTCCCCCCCACCCCCTGCTCCCCCTCCCCTCACCTCCTCCCTCCCCATCCCCCAGTGCCTCCCGCCCCAATTCCCAGAGAGTCCTTTTTTTTTTTAAATTTTTTATTATTTATACAATTGTGCACATGTATGTGTGTGTGTATGCGTGTATGTGTGTGTAGAACCACGGACGAATTCAGCAACCACCATGGACCACCTCCTCCTTGTTTACTCTGCCCCGGATTCACAGGCTCCGCCCTACCAGGACAGAAACGCAGGCCGCCCCCGCTTCTGCCTGGAGTCTATACGTGGGGTCTAGGATCCGAACTCAGGACCTTCCGCCTGCAAGGCAGAGGCTTAACCCCTGAGCCACCTCTCCAGCCCCGAGAGTCCTTTCTTGTGCATGCCTGACTCTCCTCTGGGCCCTCCTCTCTGATGACGTACAAGGACCCAGTGGCATTTCCCTGAACCCTTTTCCGTGTTCCCCTTAAGCATAGGAATGCTTTGCTTTTTTAAAACGTTTTTATTATTTTTGTTTATTTATTTGTGTGTGTGTGTGTGTGTGTGTGTGTGTGTGTGTGTGTGTGTGTGTATCAGAGGGCACTGTGTGTCCCTGTAGAGGACCAAGAATGACTTTGGGAATCATCCTGGATTGCTTCTCCCCTCTTGCTTCGCTCTGTGATTTCCCAACCTCTGATCCTGGGGCAAGAAATACAGCCCCCCTGCTATTTCTGCTTGACATTTTTATATGGGACCTAGGATCTGAACTCAGGACCTCTGCTTGCGAGGTAGAGTCTCCCCAGCCCTGCTTTGGTTTTTTTAGACGGATCCCATATGCCAGGCTGGCCTTGAACCTGGTCCTTCTGTTTGCCTCCCAAATGAACCACCAGATCGTGACTTCATTTTTGTGACCGGAGAAAGTAGGGGCTGATTTTATTTCTTTGCCCATGAATATCGAGTTATCCTAATTGCTTTGCTTGTTTTGTTTTTGCGGTGGTGTTGCACTCTGCTTGCATAGTTGTTGATAAATGACCATCAAATGGCTTAAGGGAACAAGGGGTTTATTTTCTTAAGCTAGTCCAGTTACAGTCTGTTCAGCTTGATGGGAGAGTATGCACAGTTACTGAGGAAACTGGCTATACCATCTCTACGTAATGGCTGAGAGGGATTATCCTTACTTGCCAGACTAGCATGTCTGACCAAGAATACACAAGGACACCAACTTCCTCAACCAGCTCTCAGTATTTTATTCACTTGTTCAGGGGCTAGTCCCACCCATCATGGGCTGAGCCTTCCCTATCAGCTAGACAATCTCCTGCAGGTTTGCTCTGGGGTTAACTCAACCATTAATTCTACAAATGTGCCCAGAGCTCAAACCCTCAACTGTGAAGTTGTTACCTGTGTCTAACTATGACAGGTGATCCATGTGGGCCTCACAAATGCAGTTTACTTTTTATTCGAGACGGGATTTCACTAAGCTGTTCCAGCTGGCCTTGAGCTTTTATCCCTGCACCTGCTTAGTTGTTGGATCACAGGTCTTTACCATAGGGTCTGCTCCACTTATTGAAAAGGCTGTTTTCCCATTGGCCTGAGTATCTTTCTTGAGCATCAGCTAACAACAGATATATTACAGAAGATGCTGCTCTGCACTCCCAGTGCCCCATCTGTGGACCTTCTTGTCCATAGGGCACAGCTTCCCATACTCACAGCCTCTACAGCTCTCTGAATCTTTGATTCTTGCTATTATTTTTGCTTCCTACCTGTTCATGCCTACAAATGCAAAGTGTGTCTCTTTATAGACACCATACATCTAGGTCATGATCTTTTATAACAATTATTGATCTGTCTTTTTTATATATTTACATTTAATGTAATTGCTAATACAGTGAAAATATGTGTTATTTGTTTCTATGTCACACATCTTTTTTCTTTGTTCCCATTTTCTTTATTTTCTTTCTTTATTTTTTTCTTTTCTGTTGCAAGTGTTCTTACTATGTAGCCCTATCTGAGATCACTACTGTGAGTCTCCATACTCCATAGATATTGCCTCCTCCTCCTCCTCCTCCTTCCTCCTCCATCTCCCTCTTCTTGCACGCATGGAATGTGAGTGTGTGTTTTTCAGAGGGCATACTGTGTCCTTATAGAAGCTAAGGGTGACTCTGGAAATCATCCTGGATTGCTCTACCTCCCTCTTGCTTTGCTGGGACTGTAGGCATGTGCCACCATATCTGGATGGTCTTTTGCCATGTCTATTCTTATTCTGTTTTGTTTCTTGAAACAAGGCCTTGCTATGTTGCCCAGGCTCAAATACCTAGACTCAAGCAATTCTCCTGCCTTGGTGGAATCTGTATAAGTGGAATTGCAGCTGCATGCCACAGTACCTGATTTGTTTTAAACATTTGTTACTTATTTATGGAGAAAGCACTAAAACACATAAAACAGATGTGCTGGCTTGTGGCTAAAATCTTAGCATGAGTGCGGCTGAGACAGGAAAATCAATGAGTTCAAGGCCAGCCAGGGCTATGCAGTTAGCTCCAGGCTGCCTGAGGACCAAGGGAGACTTGGTCCCAAAGAATATTAGTCACTTCTCTCCTTCAATCTTTATTTGTGAGGCATAGTCTCTCTTGTTATTTCTGCGATAATGGGCACCTCACCACAACTGGCCACAAACTTCTGGATGATTCTTCTGCTTCCACCTCCCATCTAACTGTGGAAACATTAGGATTGCAGATGCATGCCACTGCTTCCTGATTTTTATGTGGGGCCGTGGGCTTGAACTCAGATTGTTCAGCTTGTGTGGCAAACAGTTTAACCCACTGAGTCATTTTACTGATCCGTTTACTGTATTTTGAAATTATTTTTCCTGTATGTGTGCAGGTGCATTGTGAATGTGTGCCTGCAAGTGTCATCCAGAGGAATCAACCTCAGGAAGATTCTCTGCCTCTTTTAGCACAGGGTTTCTCATTGCCCTAAAGCTGACCAATTAGGGCTAGAATGTCTACCAGCAAGCCTTAAGAATTCTCTCTCCCTGATGCTAGGATTACAAGCATAAGCCACCATTCCTGGCACTGGCTGTGGGCTCAGAGTGTTGAACTGAGGTCCTAAATTTCCAAGGCCATTGCTTTACTTAATGAACCACCCTCTTGATCCTAAAAGTCATTTTTTAGTGGTCACCTTGGAGATTACAGTTATCATCTTAATGTATAACAGTCTTGTTAGGGCTGGGAATGTGGCTCACTCAATGGTAAAGCACTTGCCTAGCATAAAGGCAACTTTGATCCTCAGAGCTTAACAAGCAAAGCAAGAAGCAAGAAGTAATAATCTGATCATTATTAACCCTGAATTAATTTCAACAATAGAAAAATGTGCTCCTCCCATGTAATAATAATGTCTGTGTGATTTCTGTTCCTGCCATTCTTTATGCCACTGTCACAAGGGATATTTAAATGTAACATGCATAAAAATAAAGTACCCAAAACACACCGCATTGCAGACTAGATGGAAGTTTTTAATGTTCCAGAACTGCCAGCCCAATTGTGGGATGAGGGAGAGAACAGGAAGGAAACAAAAGGGGGGTTGGGAGAGGGAATCAACTGGCTTTACACCCACAGGGTGGTGGGTGGACAGAGGAGAGGGTCTGGAGGAGATTTTCCCAGAACCTGGATCATCCTTTGTTCTTGAAAGCCAAGATTAAGCAAACGCATACTCTCAAAAAGCCCTCCTAGGGGGATAGGGCCATCAATCCTATCCTTCCAGCCTCTGGTTACTGTTGCATGGGGTCGGCATGGGAAAAGTTGCTGGCTGGAGTGATGGAGTCCTGTTCTTGAGTTCTCGTGGTGAGGATGATGACCATAGCAGACTGTATCCTAGCTGGGTCACTAGTCTCTGGTAAGAGGTATATGGATAGGTGGTTAAGAGCATTTGGTTGAAAAAGCATCGATTGTGTTCTCTGATCTTGCCTTGAAGACATCTGAAAAGGCAAGGTAGGATATGTAGCAACAGAAAAATGGCCACTAGAGGGCCTACAAGGGGAAAAATCTAAGTGTTTCAAGGGGAAGAATCTAAGTGTTTAAGGGGCCATAATTGTGAGGCCTCCAGTGAGCCCCTTGCAGAATGGATTGGAGTGCCAAGTTCTGAAGGTTTTCAATCCTCTTCTACCTTTCCCATGAAGGTGTTGTAACAGCAGTGCTCCTCTCTCAGGAATAGGCATGTGTCCCCTTTCTCTGCCATGAGAAGGTCTAGAGCTTGTCTGTTCTGCAGGATGACTGAAGCTAGCAAATTGAGTTGAGTATGTAAGAGGTGAAGAGCAGTAAGATTCTTGCATTGCATTTTCAATCTTCATGGGAAGCTGTTGAGATAAGTGGAGACTGTGACCTCAGCCCCCAGCCCTATGGCCAGGTGATGCCATCAATAACAGAAAGTCCTAGGTCTCTCCTGGAGTGGTGAGATGGTGTCAAGCTTATAGTCTGTTGGAGGAGTGTATCCTCACCTTCAGAGTAAACAGTGATCTTGGTAAATAACAGTGCCATATAACAGGGACCCATAGTATCAGAGGCAATGCTAGGAAATGGAGTTGCACCAGAATAGAGAACCACTGGAGCTTTATACAGTAGTCCTAACGGTAACATTCTGTCCACACAGTTGTGGGGGAGGAGACAATACCTTTGAGGTGAGGAGACGAAAGGCACCAATGTCTACCATTTGGAGAGGGAATCTGTTAAGTAGTACTTGGTAAGAGTTTGTGTAAGCAGTTAGAGGTCTGGGTAACCACATTCAGTAGAGGAACGGGGAAGCTGCATAAAGGGGTGCACGTGAAACAGCTGGAAAAATTAATGCTATTTGAACCATTAAGAGAGAGGAGCAGTTGGACAGATTCATTGAGCATAGTCATCCAGGGAGTGGAATCCAGTTCCAGGGATTTGAGGCAAGAATTCAGAATCCAGGCTGACTTTTGGATGTGGTTGACTATAGGATCAAACGGAGTAGAGGGAGCAGGGCCCAAGGCTCTGAAAATCTTTATTTCTCCTTGTTGGCTACTCAAAGGACAATATCTGTAAGTATAACCCATAACTCCAGTTACCCATTTAGGATCCTAGGGGTCAGAGACGGTAAAGATAACTTTATCATAGCCATCGACTGAGCGGGGTCTAGATGGCTGTACAGTTCGGCTGGGGTATGTAGAATATTTACAGCCCCAATGGGGGGATCTTCCATACTTAGGGTCCTTACAGTCAGATCGGATCTGGTCTGACACTATGTATATGTATCTGGGATTAGCTCAAGCTACGTCCTGGGGTTACTCACACAACCAGCAGCACCCTCAAAGCAGGCATCTCCAACATTGAAAGTGAGATCAATGGCCCTTGAGCAACTGGAAGTTGGGCAGAAGGTAGAATTTAAAACCTTGTTATTATGATTTATTGCAATGATCTGGAGCCTCCACGCCATTCAGGGAATTAGGAGAGCAAAGGTGGGGGGGAGTAACCAAAGAATCAGCAAGACTAGGTAGGAATTTTTCATGATAGGGTTTAGGAGTCAGACTCATGGATTAGGGGAAGGTTGGTAGTGAAGGAAATTTTAAGGCATAGGGGTCCTGTGGGATGGCAGGTAAACTTATCGTTAGATGATTGAGGTGAGTCCTGTGGAAATGGATCAGGATCCCTCTTCAGTCAGGAGAGATGAATCCAGGAAGAGTTCCTTGGAGTTTAGCTGCTGTTGGAGCTGTGAGAATCACTATATAGGGGCCAGTGCAGCAAGGTCCTAAGGCAGGGGGTCAAGAGTTTCTAGCTGTACCCTGTCTCCTGGTGAGACAATCTGTGTGACTGGATCCATCAAGGGTTCGGCAGCGTCTGGTCTGTGTGTTCCCTGAGTGAAGTTCTTAGGAGGGAAAGAGAGGGAGAGGAGCATACCAGGGGATTAGGGTCCTTAAGAGTGGGAAGATTGGGGCTGGAGAGGTGGCTCAGGGGTTAAGCCTCTGCCTTGCAGGCAGAAGGTCCTGAGTTCGGATCCTAGACCCCACATATAGACACCAGGCAGAAGCGGGGGCGGCTTCTGGTCCTGGTAGGGTGGAGCCTGTGAATCCCGGGGCAGAGTAAACAAGGAGGAGGTGGAGGCGGTCCATGTTGGTTCCCGAATTCGTCCGTGGTTCTACACATACACACATACATACACACACGTGCACACACGCATACATGCACAATTGAATAAAAAAAAGACATAGGGGGAGTAGAAGGTCATGGGACTGTCCAAAGTAAGTTTAGTGGCTTCCTGAGTGAGAACAGAGGCTGCAGCAAGTGCACATAAGCAAAGCTGCTATCCTTTGGTAGTGCTATCTGTTTGGATAAATAAGCAACTGGAGCAAAAGTAGGGCCCTGCAGTTGATCTAAGACTCCCAATGCCAACCCCACTGACTCATGTGTACAGGAGGAAGGGCTGGTGAGATTAGGTCAGGTTGGAGCCTACAGGAGAACATCGAGTAGGAGTTGGAAAGAAGAGTGAACAGGACCAATGGGGTCTAGGGGTACAGAGGGGCAACCCTTGGAAGCCTCATAGAGGGGTCAAGCCAGGATAGGAAAGTTAGGAATCCCAGTGTAGTTCCTGCTAGACCAAGAAAGGAAAGAACTTCTTCTTTAGTAGTGGGGGTGGGGGGGAGCAGAGATTGTAGATACTGCTTACGATTAAGTGTTAGGCTACATGAGGTTGGGGACAGCAAGGATCCTAGGTAGATTACTTGAAAACAGGATATTTGTGCTTTAGAAGGGGAGATGAGATACCCCTTGTGTCCCAGGAAAGTTAGGAGGCAATTCAAATGTTGAGAAGTGGAAAGAGGATGTCATGGTTTGAAATGTGTCCCCCCACAGTCTCATGTGTTTGGGAAGGTCACAGTACTTTGAGAGGTGGAGACTTGCTGGAGGAAGGCGGTCATAAGGGATGGGCCTTGAGGTGAATTAGTCCCACCCTACCTCCAGCAGGAATCTGCCTTTGCAGCAAGTAGTCTTATAGTTCTCAGCCTCTGGGATGGGAGTGACTTAGCCTGACTCCAGCTTCAGCAAGCCAGCCATGCTGCCTTTGCCATGAAAGACTGCTTTTCCCCTCTGGAACCATAAACTGAATAAATCTCCCTTTCTCCTTAAGTTGCTTGACTTTGAATGTTCTCTCTCAGCAACACAGAAGAGTAACTATTACAGAGGTTCTACATAGAAGGAGGCCATCTATATATTGGAGGAGGACACTGGGGGTGAGGTCGAGTGACCAGAGATCAGTGGCCAGAGCTGTCCAAAGAAGGTGGGACTGTCCCTAAACCTCTGAGGAAGGACTGTCTAGATGAGCTGGGGGGCAGCACCAGTGCCAGGGTCCTCCTAGGTGAAGGCGAAGAGATCATATGAGTTGGAGCGTAGAGGGATAGTGAAGAAGACATCTTTCAAGTCTAAGACTGTGAAGTGTGAGGTGTTTGGGGGAATGGGAGAGGAAGGTATAGGGATTGGGGACCACAGGATGTATGGGTTGTACTGCAGAGCTAATTAGGTGGAGATGCTGAACTAGTCGGTAGGAACCATCAGGCTTTATGACAGAGGATGGGAGTGTTATGGGGCAGTGAGTTGGGATGAGAATATTAGTTTGTAAATGGTGTTGAATGGTGGGTTTTAAACCCTGTCTGTGTTTTAAGGAAATAGGGTATTGAGGTCGACAAGGGTAATTAGTGGGATCCTTGAGAAGAATCTTAATAGGGGAATGGTGTTTGGCTCTGATGTGAAGGGATGTGTCCTTAATGGAAGGGTTGACGTTGTATGGCAGAAAGGGAAGTTGGTTGGGGTTGAAGGCTAAAAGGAGGTTGCAAGGAGAAGATACATCTGAGGTGGGTTAGGGGGTAGATGGGGAATAAAGGAAAGAGATGAAGTTTAACTATAAGATCCTGTCCCACATCCAATACCCATCAGGATGGAGCGAAGGGCATTGCAGGAGCAGCAAAACTGCAAAAAATCAACAAACCATAATCCAGAACTTCAGAGACTCTATATCAACCACCTAGAACTAGGCCAGCCTAATCTCTCCCCATCCTGAAGCTCAGGGAAATTTGCAGAAGAGGGGGCGGTAAGATTGTAAGAGCAGGAGGATGGGAGGAGCAATGATATGCAAGATACTCCACACAAGTTAGGGGCAAAGCAATCATAATTGGACTTTGCATGCCCTGCGTAATGTCCAACACACTATTGACCCCACAAAGTCTAGCATTTGCTAAAGGCATCAAGATCCTTGGAGGCAAGGGATTGACAGCCACAGTAATGTTCCTATGCTTAAGGGGAACACAGGAAAGGGTTCTGGGAAATGCCACTGGGTCCTCGTACGTCATCGAAGAGGAGAGCCCAGAGGAGAGTCTGGGATGCACATTAAAGGATTCTCCGGGGATGGGGGGGGAGGCACTGGGGGATGGGAGGAAGGGGTGAGGGAGCAGGGGGGTCGGGGGGAGGAGGAGGGAGGGAACCGGTGTACCTATTAAGTTTGTATGAGCGGAAATAATAATAATAAAAATAAATAAATAAAGTTCCTGTCCCAGAAGGGGTGTGGGGAGGAGGGCACTACAAGGGAGCAGTGGGTGAGGACTGTCCAAATATCATACAGGGCTACAGAGATTTGTTTTCTTTAATATTTTATTTATTTGGGAAGAGACAGACAAAGAGTGGTGTGGGGAGAGAGAGAGAGAAAGAGAGAGAGAATGTGAGAAGAGAAAGGTACATATGTGCCTTTTGTTTGTGTGGAAGTCAGAGGACAGCTTTTGAAAGTCACTTCTTTCCTTCAACCATCTACCATGAGGATTCCAGGAACTGAACTCAGGTCACCAAGTTTGTAAGCGGGTGCTATCTAGTCAGCTTCATCTCTGCATAGAATCATAACTTTTCCTTCATAGACGGCAAGATGCCTCAGCAGGTAAAACATCTGCTCACAAACCTGGAGACATGTGTTCAATCTCTAGATGTCCACAAGGTAGTAATCCAAGTTGTCCTCAGACTTCTGCCTGTGCACCATGGCAGGTCTGTGCTCTCTCTCTCTCTCTCATAAAACATAAAAATAATAACTTATCACTTATGTAGCTTTTTGTTTATTCCTTTTTATTTACATTTTTAAAAGAGAGGGTCTCATAGTAGTGTAGATTTGCCTGGAGCTCACTGTGGAGTCCATGCTGGCCTGAAAACTCTCACTTGAGCCTCCTAAGTGCTGGGGTGATAGGTCTTCAGTGTGCGTTCTGCTCAGACACAGAGCTCCTGTTGAGCAGTTCTGTTCTTCAGCACTCATGTTCCTTCAAGCCTCTTGGGTTGCAGATGAGAATCATGTTGTTGCTTTTGTTAAAGGCTCCTGAAGAATCACTCCTTTCTTAATACTTTCAAGATTCCTTTTTCTTTTATTTTAAAAATTATTATTACTGGGCTGGAGAAATGGCTCTGGAGTTAAGCCTCTGCCTCACAAGCAGAAGGTCCTGAGTTCAGATCCTGGTTCTCATGTAAAAATGCCAGGTGGAAATGGCATTTCCAGCCCTGCGAAACTCCAGAGAAAAGCAAAGAGGAAGTAGAGCAATCCAGACTGATTCAGAAGTTACCCTTGGGCCTCCACGGGACTATCTGATACATACATATAGACACACACAGACAAACACATATACAAAAAATTGAGGACAGAAAACAACTTTGTGGAGTTAGGGTTCTTCTACCATGTGGGCTTCCAGGGATCAAACTCAGGTTGCCTTTACTGGCCAAACAATCTTCTCACTGGCCAGAAAATGAACATTTTTGAAATTAGCATATAGAGCAGGTGTGGTAGTTAGTGGCTATAATTCCAGAACAAGGAAGGGACTTTTAGAAAAAGTACTTAAGTTTGAATTTCCTGCTGAATGGGGTACATTTCAGTTTTCATGAACTTGGTGAACTTTCATCTAAGTATTGTTCTTCTTTCCCCTCTGCTCCTGAGAAGATCACTATTATTCACATGTTGGTATACCTAATGTCCCAGAGACTGTCATCTTTTTTCTTGTTTAGATCCCTTCAATTTCAGAATTTCTATCCAATGGCTTTCCTACTCTAGTGAAAGTGATTACATTTAAGCTTTTTTCTTTTCTTTTTGAGATAGGTCTCATGTAGCTCATACTGGCTTCTAAGTCCCACACAGGAAGGAGAATGGCCTTCTATTTCCACCTCCTCGGGTGCTCACAACACCCAGTTGCAGGCAACGCTAGAGCTAGACTCAGAGCTTCATGCCTGCCATGCAAGCACTCTGCAACCTGAATTACAGTCCTCTTTTAATTATTTAATTTTTTTTCAGTGTTAGGTACATTTGGGGAACAGTTGATTTGAGTCCAGTTACAGGCCCTCCTCAGGGATAGTTTCTAATATTGGTTCTTGTTTTCCTGTTTATAGTTTAGACTTTGCTTCTTCGAATGTCTCATAGTTTTATGTTGAAAACTGAGTATTTTAAATAGAAATTGCTTAATATAATTGTTAAGTCATTGGCGTCACCCAAAAATGATGGCATAAGAATTCTTGCGTTGGAGAGCTCCAAGCCACCTTAGGTGGGGCCGATTTGGATTCCAGGAAAAGCAGCACCAATGCCAGGCTGATCAGTCCAAAACTCGCAGCCGTAGGGCAACTTATCCTTGTGATGAGTCCGGATGCTCTCAGTAAGGAAGACGACTCAGGGCGTTTATGCCAGGGTTTAAGGAACTTGGTCGTGGTGCTGTTTCTATGGAGCCAGACAGTCTGCGGAGCGGAGGGTCCTGCGGGCGCCCCATCCTGGGCTGGCAGGGACAAGCCACCCTTCTCTCTGAAACTCTCGAGGATGCGCGGGGCCATGTGCCCACTGCGGAAAAGTTGTCGAGCACACGGAGTCTCAGCGCACGACTCTAGCTGCGGGCTCTAGCGCTAGACTTGGCAGAAAACGCGGGTAGACGGCCCGCTGTCGTTATGGCAACTAGACCGCTACCCGGTCCCACAGCCACGGCGGTTTCTAAGGCGACCAGCAGGGCGTGGCGAGGCGGTTACTCGGCCCGGCTAGCCCCGCCTCCGCCCGGATGTCGCGAGGTCTTAGTTCTCGTGGACCCGCAAGGGCCGACGGGAGCGGTGGCCGCGCTGAAGAGGGCCGACATGGCGGCGGCGGCGGCTTCGCTTCGCGGGGCGGTGTTGGGCCCGCGGGGCGCGGGGCTTCCAGGCGCGCGTGCTCGGGGGCTGCTGGGCGGCGCCCGGCCGGGGCCGCTCCCGCTGCGGACACCTCAGGTGAGCGTTGGCGCGGGCCCTGGGCGGCGCACGCCCGCAGACCCTGAAGGTCACGGCGGGGAGGCTCCGGGCGCGCGCCGGCCGCGATCCCTCACGCGACGCCCGCGTCTCACTGGGTCCACGCTGTTGGGTCGACGCGGTCCGGGGACCAAGCTGGGCGCCTACGGCCCTGAGCACAGGCTGCCTTTGCACGAGCCCCGGGGTCGCGACGCAGCCTCCGATGGGTCGGGGCGGTGGGCTTCCCGTAGCGGGCACTCCCAGAACCGCTCCCGACACCAGCTGTCTAGACTGAGCTGGAGATGTGCAATGACCCCAGTCTGACCTCAGCCGGCTGCCGATGACCTTGGTCTGCCGCAGCACCCTTGGTCACTTAGGCCTATTTTCTTGGAGCGTCTGGCTTAGGCTCCAAGAGCACTGGCCACTTGCTCCTCAGAGCCGAGTCGTGGCCCCGGAAGGACCCAGCACAGGGATGCGGCCGACAGTGGGCACAGCATGCCACTGGCGGCTTATGCGCTGGGGCCAGTGCTGGGTGGATGAGTGGGAGATGTGGGCCCCCATTCAGAACCCTAGGTGGGTGGGTATGGTCTTGGCAGGTGCTGAGCGGGGCTCTTGCAGGCAGTATCCTTGTCCTCGAAGTCTGGCCTTTCCCGGGGCCGGAAGGTGATGTTGTCAGCGCTGGGCATGTTGGCTGCAGGGGGTGCAGGGCTAGCTGTGGCTCTGCATTCTGCTGTGAGTGCCAGTGACCTCGAGCTGCACCCCCCCAGCTATCCGTGGTCTCACCGTGGCCTCCTCTCCTCCTTGGACCATACCAGGTGGGTGTGTGGCTGGTTGGCTGGGGGAGTTTCTATGTGGACTTGGATCTTCAGTTCCTCTAACCTTTTATCTTTTCAGCATCCGGAGGGGTTTCCAGGTGTATAAGCAGGTGTGTTCTTCCTGTCACAGCATGGATTATGTAGCTTACCGCCACCTGGTGGGTGTATGCTACACGGAGAATGAAGCTAAGGCTCTGGCTGAGGAGGTATGAACCTCAGGGTGGAGGATACTGGGCTTGGGGTTTTTATTATAGTTGGATTGAAGGATTGATGGGGCTCTTGGTGGCAGGTGGAAGTCCAGGATGGCCCCAATGAGGATGGGGAGATGTTCATGAGGCCAGGGAAGCTGTCGGACTTTTTCCCAAAACCATATCCCAACCCTGAAGCTGCCAGAGCTGCCAACAATGGAGCCTTGCCCCCCGACCTCAGTACATCGTGAGAGCTAGGTACATGGGATGCCCACAGTGTGGGGCTGGAAAAGGGACAGTTCGCCTTGTATGGAAGATGAGCTGTTGATATGTTTCCAGGCATGGTGGTGAGGACTATGTCTTTTCCCTGCTCACTGGCTACTGTGAACCTCCCACTGGGGTATCACTGAGAGAAGGCCTCTACTTCAACCCCTATTTCCCTGGCCAGGCCATTGGCATGGCACCTCCCATCTACAATGAGGTCTTGGAGTTTGATGATGGTGAGTGTCCTTGATTATTCATCCTTTCTCACTCCCTGGTGAGACTTATATTTTAGGCTTGGGATGTTGTTTGTGTAGTTAGGAAGACTTTGAGAACAGCTTTCATAATCCTGTGGGGGGGACTCCCTTTGGTAACTTGGGAAAGAGCCAATCTCTGGTGCCGTGGAGCATCATGTACTAAGTATTAACCCAGATTGGGCACAAGTCCCCAAAGTAGTCTTCACCATTTGTCCGTGATCTAGGCACCCCAGCTACCATGTCACAAGTAGCCAAAGATGTTGCCACCTTCCTGCGCTGGGCATCTGAACCAGAGCATGACCATCGAAAACGCATGGGGCTCAAGGTAAATGGTTGGATAAGAGCCACAGTGGGCACTGGTGAGGGTGTGAGAGGGGCCCCTCTTGCCTGCTTTCTCTGAGCTTGCTTTGTCCCCAGATGCTAATGATAACAGGCTTGCTGCTGCCTCTGGTCTATGCTATGAAGCGGCACAAATGGTCAGTCCTGAAGAGTCGAAAGCTGGCATATCGGCCACCCAAGTGATCCTGTCCAGCATCTGCTTGTCATTTGCCTGAATGGGGTCTCAAGTCCAGGAGCCGTCCCAGACCTGTTCAGGTTTCAGCTGGCTCACTCGGCCCAGTGCCTCTTCATCAGGGACAAGAAGGGGCAAGAGACAAAGCTCTTGCTTGAGATTTCCTTCAGCCCTCATTATGGGAATAAATTAAGTTTCTCAACGTATGCATTTGAGCTGTTCGGGTATTAAAATGGATGCTTTCAAGGAACTCTGGGACTGTATTTCCCTGTGACCTTGTGTACTGCCTTGCCCAGTAACTATCTGGAGTGCTAGGTGCAACATAGAAAACAAAAAACTGGCTGTTAAAGAGAGCATTATGGCTATACTCTGGCAAAGGAAAGGTGGTGCAGAAATACTCAAGTATTGGAGTGTTTAACCACCCATCTTCTATCCTTTGAAAAGGATATCCAGGAAAAGCTTCTGCTGGGTATAATAGCTCTGACTGAGAGGACAAGCCATGTTCCCAGACATGTAGAAGTCAGAGTAGACAGGAAGACAAAGTACCAGAGATTTTTCCTAGTCTTGACTGGGTAGATGGATAGTGGTACTGGAGTTGAGTGTGAAGGTATCAGGGCATTTGTCATGGACTGATAATCTAGCAGTTCAAAGAATCGTCAGTGATTAAATTCATGACAGTTTGTTATCTAAGGGCTTGGGCTTGTCAGGCTCACAAAGGCATGATCTCAACAGTAGTCCATGAAATTCAGTATTCTTAATGTTTATACTTCCCTTGTCCTTTGAGAGGGAAGGAAAATTCCCACTGCAGTGTCTCTTCAGCTGCTATAGCTAAGGAAGAGAGAGGTGATAGAAATCAAAGGGGGTTGCAGAAGGACAACAGTAAGAGGTCAGGGATCTGTGAGAACCTCATCAGGATACAGGCCAGTGAAGACCCAGTAGGGTTAGTAGGGTCTAAAAGAATCCCAGAACTCTGTGACCACCGAGATGAGTTTTGGTCCACTCTTTGGTAGCCTCGAGCATAGCTTGAAGGGGCTGTCTACTGATGACAGGCCAGTTTTCTTGGTTCCAAAAGTCCTGGCAGCCAGGCTGAGGCAGCAGTGCACCAAGGCTCAAACAATGGGATAACTCATAAGTGTCTTTAATTACTGGCTTGTGGTCTTTGTCCCTTAAAACTGGTATCTCTGTCCCAACAAGCAGCCAAAAATGGAAGTCCTCTGAGAAATTCAGGAGGCGGTCCAGGGCTTTGGACTTCAAGGAAAAGCAGGATCCCTGTAACCAGGGGAAGAAGACATTATTCCAGTTCTTTTAATACCCTGCACACTCCATACCCATCCTGCCCTCTTGTACCTCTGGTGGCTGCTAGGTGCGGCTGTAGAAATAGGGTCCCAAGTGCAGGGTCGCTGGGTGCTACACATCTCACAGCCGGGACGGCTTGGGGCATTGATGAAGGTGCAGGAAGGACAAGGCCAGCCAGGCTGGGAAGGTGGAGAGACTGTTGGTGCTTCCTAGCTCCTTCCCATGCCCACAACTAAGTATAGCCCACAAAGACTTTGGTCATTTGCCCACCTGAGGGAGACAGGAGAGACTGGAACTGGCTGGCTGGGGGACATGGGACAGTGCCAATGACTGGGGAAGCACATGTGTCAGTTCTCCATCCATCCCCGGGTGTTGAAAACCGTGACCTGTGGCAGAAGGGTAAGTCAGGGCCTTCTCAAACTGCAGCCCACCTCCTTTGCTCCATCAAGGACTAACCTGAGGCTTCCCGGGGGGATGAGAGCAGGTAAAGAAAAGCAGGGTCTCCATCTTGCCGAACCCCATAGGAAGCAAGACTGCGTTCAGGGACACACAGGTATCGTCCAATGACCCAGCGCTGAACAGCTGGTGGGAAACCAAATTCTGCGAACACCTGAGGCAACACAGGGAAAGACAGCATGACCCAAACTCACAGACACTCATGGCAGGTTCCCAGGCTCCTTGCTTACCTGCTCCTGAAGGGCTGCAATGGAACAGTGGGGGTGAATCTGCAGTGAGACATGAGCAGAGGATGCAGAGGACAAAGCAGATGTGGCATCTTCAACTGTGACTTGGAGCCTGAAACACATCAGAGATTGTACTGGAATCTGAGAGGCTCAGGAGGGCTGAGAGAGAAAGACCAGGTCTCACCTGATAGGACCTGGTGGAAAGCAGGACTCCAGGAGCTGCACACTGAGAGCCACGTGACTCTGGGCCAGGATGGCTGCCGTGTTGGCTGCTTCCTTCTCATCCCCACCTGTAATGGCTTTGGCCAGGCGTGTGGCCAGTTCTTCTCAAGGATAAAGACAGCCATTATAATAAGACACTAGGTACCCCCTACCCAACCTCCTCCTCCCTGTCCTGACCTTTTTTCATGTCTTCAGAACTTTGGGTAAGACCCACTTCTAGTTGGGTTGTTTTGGATCTTGGGGTCACAGGACTGGGTGGAGAAACAGGGCACATTTCTGAGCCCAGGGTTGGGGCTGGGCTGCCACTGCCTAGAAGGAAAGATGCTATCAGGTCATGCTGTGACCCTAATTCATGTTAGGCCTTCCCTTCCCAGCCTTAGCTTAAAAATATCAGGGGTTCCTGCCTGACTCATTGGTACTGAAACTACATTTGACTCATCCTTGGGTCTAGTCCCTTTGAATCTCTGCTGCCTAGTACACTCTGTGCCCTCCTCTACATGAAGGAATGGAAGCAAGCCCTCAAAACCCTCAAAAAGGGACCTGCCCTTTCCAGTCCAACTGTAGACCTACATCAATCATCTCTTTTGGTGCCCTCAGAGACCTCTCTTGGCTCCCTCATCTGTACAAACATCACTTGTGCTGCTTGCCCTGGGCATCTTTACAGAACTGAACACATGATGTCTCCTTTTCTTGCCTCCTGTTGAAGGCCAGTAGATTGCAATGAGGCATCTCTACCTAGTGCTGACAGCTCCAATAATAGCCTAAGGCCCAAGGTATTGTGTTAAGTGAGCAGTGTCCTCCAAGCCACCTGGAATCCTGTCTGAGTGTCATTGCACAAGATTGCCTCAGTTTTTTGTGCCTCTTGTTGCAAGACTCAAACCATCCTCTTCAAATTTCACTCCTTTCATATTCTCAAGAGGTCTTTCCTTGCCACCTTTTTTAGGGAGTAGCTCTCCCTTCCCAACTCTAACTCACTGTACTATCTAATTGGCTTATTATTCATTTTCTATATATGCCTCCCCATTAGAATTGAAAGCTTCCAGGAATTAGAGGCTAGACTCATGCTAAAGTGTCCAAGAAGAGGGGAAAAGTGTACTGTAGGGTCAGGAGGCTGACTGAGAGCTCAAGGCCAGCCTGTGCTGCAGAGTGAGCAGTCTGAGCATGAGCTGAGCACACACATCTGGTGAAGAAATGTAACCTCTCTTACTTTTTCAGTGGTGAGTTACATGGGACTGTTTGACAACACACTACCAGTTGTATTCCTGCCTCTCAGCCATCTCTTCTATCTTTTCTCAGGACACTGTCTGAATCCCAAACCCCCTTCTTTGTGTTTCTCTCTTATGGTGACTTTGGATGACTTTCTATCTCCAGTTCTCTGGAGCCATAGCCATCTCTATTCCATGCATGCCCTGTGGATGAGAGTCCTGTCCTAGCTGGTTCCTGACCACTACTCTTCCATTTATCCTGTCATGAAAACAATCTAATTCCAGCTCCTAAGAACCTACTGTCTTCTTTCCAGTCTCATTTGCTAAACCCCATATGACTGCAGAAGTCTCTGCCATTAATGACAGGGTGGCCTGGGACTGTCACTTTTCCACTCAGTATGCTCCTATAACTCTGCAGTCCTATGACTGTGTTCTTGCTTCGGCCAAACACTCATGAAGGCCAAAGAGTTTCTCAGGAATCACCTTCTACCTCATTTTTGAGGCAGGATCTGTCTTGTTATTTCTGCCACCTTATATATGAGTTTTCGAATGATTCTCCTGTCTCCGCAACTCATTTTGCTATATGAAAGCTGGAGCCGTCACACAGGTTTTTACGTGGGTTCCAGGGACTGAAAAGTGTTCATGGTTGTGCAGCAAGCACTTTTATCGATGACTGTCTGGGCCCTAAATCTCTCTACCTCCTGAAGCCTTCCCAGATGCTCAGCTTCTCCCATCACTATCTCCCACCTATGACTAGGGGGCCAGGGCTACTCCAAATAAGCCGTTCTAGGGTACTGACCATTCTGTCCATCCGCAGTGGCACCTCGCAATAGGGCTGCCCACTGATGTGCTTCCTGAGAGTTGAGGAAGTGCAAACTGAAGGTTCCAGGTCCTCCTGGTGGAGGCTGCAGCTCATGATGGCTGGGACCACGGACGGTGTAGCAGACAGACTCCAGGGGCCATTCTAAAGTGACCTGAAAAAGGGAAGAGTCCAGGGTTAGTGCTACTCATCCTGAAACACACGACGACTAATGGACGGGAACAATTTCAAGGGCTCCAATCCTTTCCCGGTTATCTTAATAAATCCTCACTGAGTCGGCCAACCAAGTATCAGCATCATACCCATTTCACAAGCAAGCAAAGAAAACTACGTAGGGGCACTGGGCGGGCTAGCGCGCCTCAACTCTCACTCACCGTCCCGGGCCCCACACCTAACAGTTCCAGTCGGAAGCGCCCCGGGCGCTCAGGGTCTGCGCTCAGCTGCAACCTCCGCAGCTGAGCCTCAGCGTCAGGTCCTGCGCTCAGCGGCCTCACATTGGCGTGCACCGCCAGCAACACCGCGGATGAGCTCGGATCCGCGGTCGCTGCCGCTCCGCCTGCGGGCGGTGCCATCTCGATTCCGACAAGGTCCTGACCTCTCTAGTCCGCTTCCGTGAGCTCAGGCCCTTGGGTGCCGGTCAGAAACCCAGCTGTGAGCCTGGGTTCCGGTTGCGGCCAGAGCTTGGGGCACGGGAAGGACCCAGGGTTGCGCGCAGGCCGAGCCTGATCGTCCGCCGTGCCCAGGGTATAGGCACGGCCAGAGAATTTACAGACACAGACCAGCCGCGGAATTACATTGGGGGGGGGTCTGTGGCAGCGTCCAAGCGCACTTCTCTAAAGCGCGGCCGGCGAAAGCTGCAGCTGCACAGGGGCAAAGCCGGCAGCCGGCGGGCGCGAGGCCAGCCGGAGGCCTCCTTCCTGCGCGCTGGAGCCGCTCGGCTGCCCTTCGGCGCGCACGGCCACGCCACACCCACGGCGCGCACTTAGGGTACGCTCCGCCTGGGGAATTGGCTAGGCTCTGGGGGCGGGGCGGGAGAGGCCCTAACCAATGAGCACTAGGAAGAGAGGCGGGTCCGTAAGCTGAGCAAGTGACGGACAAGCCACACAGCCAGTAGAAGTGGAAGGCAGGACTGAGCGGCGGCGGATGTTCCCAATGGTTTATCGCGCTCTGGATTCTGAGGCCGGAGCGGACCATTCAGGGGAGCGGGGCCGGGCTGGGAGGACGCTTGTTGTTGTCCGGCCGGGAGGCGGAGGTCGCTGGTTCGTTCGCTCGCCGGTGCGATCTGTGGCGGTCGGCGGCAGGTCGGTCGCGAGAGCGAGCGCTGCAGGGGGGCGAGGCTATGTCGCGGTGGCACCCCGGATGGGCCGGCAGGGCCGGGCGTAACGGGACGTCGCCGCGAAGCTTCTTCCCCCGGATACAGTGCGGCCCGAGTGGAGGCCGCGGCGCCACCCTCCAGTCTTGAAGAGCCCGCGCTGCGTGGAGCCCGCGGCGCCTTCATCTCGGCACCGACGCAAAACGACCGGTCTAGCTCGGCCCCATCTGGCCCAGCCCAAGCAGGTGAGTGTCCGTCCCGTGCCCCGAGCCGTCCCGGGCCTCGGGAACCACAGTCCCCGGCAGGCCTCGCGCTGTTACACTGCCTCCTGGGACTTGTAGTTCCGCTGCTGCTTGGCGTGAGTTCCCTCCCGTTGGTACACTGCCTCCTGGGATTTGTAGTTTCCCCGCGCCTCTGCGGGTGCACCTTGCCTGTGGGGGCAACGCGGTTTAATGGACCCTGGCACACACCAGCAGGACCGTGGAGCCGCCTACACCCATTCGTCTGCGAAGAGATTAGACACGTTTGTAAAATAAGCGAGGAGCTTGTGGGTTTCCCCTCTTCCACAGTGTGCTTCTTATGGGACAGGGAGGAAGCACCCATCCAGGTCACAGTGGGACCAAAGCCTCAGGAGTCCTGGGTTCTAACCGGAGTGCAGGTTCTCACCCAGACTGGAGACCTCAACACAACATGAGGGTCTGCAGACTATAGGAGTCATTCTTTAACTTTTTTTCTTTTTTTTCTGGAAGTGTCCAAAGAATGTTTAGGGAGGGGCTATTCACATATCCAGGGTGAGCAGGTTCCATGACTCTGGTGCTATGCAGGGGGTGTAACTGAACCGAATCCAGGAATTGCCACCCTCAAGTAACTGGATCTTATCACCACTCTGCCAGTATCTGAGTGTGGATACAGGTAGGAGGAAGGAAAGGAATTCTGTGATGGGCTCAGACTAGACCCTGCTTAGCACTCGGCTAAGGAGTCGGAGAGCTGAAAGGGGGAGGTAGGTAACCATGGCTGGTTTCTCACATCCTCAGGTAGCAAGCACTAGTCCTTCTGGCACAAGGAGCCCCCAGGACATGAAGCTGTTGGAGAACTCCAGCTTTGAGGCCATCAACTCACAGCTGACAGTGGGAACTGGAGATGCCCATATTATTGGCAGGTGAGGCTCTGGGGGTCAATCTTGTAGAGGTTACTGCCCTGGCTCCTGAGTTAAATTTTGGAGACAGCATGCTCCATGGTCCTCCTGCATTCTGTAGGATTGAAAGCTACTCATGTAAGATGGCGGGAGATGATAAACACATGTTCAAGCAGTTCTGCCAGGAGGGGCAGCCCCATGTGCTGGAGGCGCTGTCCCCACCCCAGACTTCTGGCCTCAGTCCCAGCAGGTGAGCTCAGGTGGGGCTTGCCTTTTTGGAAATGTGAGATGTTGGGCTATGCTGACATTTGTCCTTGTGCAGATTGAGCAAGAGCCAAGGTGGTGAGGATGAGAGCCCCCTCAGTGACAAGTGTAGCCGTAAGACCCTCTTCTATCTGATTGCCACACTCAATGAGTCCTTCAGACCAGACTATGACTTTAGTACAGCTCGAAGCCATGAATTCAGCCGTGAACCCAGCCTCAGCTGGGTAAGGATCACAGCCATTCCCACTGCCTTTTCCATGTTCTGAGGATCTTGGGTTGTACCTGCTGTCTTGAACCTTGTCATTCCTGACTGTGACCTTCCCTAGGTGGTGAATGCAGTCAACTGCAGCCTGTTCTCAGCTGTGCGGGAGGACTTTAAGGCTCTGAAGCCACAGCTGTGGAATGCAGTTGATGAGGAGATCTGCTTAGCTGAATGTGACATCTACAGGTGGGCCATGTCTCTACAGGTGTATCCCCAGATGTGTGTGGCAGTAGGAATCTCACGCGTTTGCTTGTCCCCTGCCCAGCTATAACCCAGACTTGGACTCAGACCCTTTTGGGGAGGATGGCAGCCTCTGGTCCTTCAACTATTTTTTCTACAACAAGCGGCTTAAACGAATTGTCTTCTTCAGCTGTCGTTCTATTAGGTTGGTACCATCTATTTCCCTTTCCCTAACTGCCTATTGGAACCATACCATCCCTCAGTTGAGTCCATCCTTCCTGGGTGGGCCAGGGATAGGTGGTCCTAACATTGATTTCCCTATCCCACCCACAGTGGTTCCACCTATACACCCTCAGAGGCAGGCAATGCATTGGACCTGGAACTGGGGGCAGAGGAGGGTGAGGAAGAGAGTGGAGGTGGAGGCAGCGAGGGCAGAGCCGAGGAGACCAGCACTGTGGAGGAGGAGGACAGGTGTGCAATAATGGTGATGAGTCCAGCCTTGAAGCCTGGAGTGGGTGAGATGGGGTGGGGCCCCTCTGCATGAATTCCTGGGCTGTGATTACTGTGTGCCAACCTCTTCCAGGGTTCCAGTGATCTGTATGTGATGAAAAGAAACAGGCTTCAGCGTCCTTCAGCTTCAACCAAGGCCTCCTGGATCTGCCCACCTGAGGGGTGCCAGAGCCTCTCTGGATGTTGGCCAAATCCTGGCACTGCCACACTTCTGGTGTTTCTCAAGGCCACGCCTGCCTTGCCCGTTGGCTTCAGCCTAATAGTCCACTCACCCCTGCAGGCTCCTACTGCCCATGCTGTGGCTGGACTAGGTGGTGCAGGACTTGGTGGGCAGAGTGACTGCCCTGTCCAAATAGACTGCCACAGGCAGGACAGCTGAACCAGAGTTTATTTTTGTATTTCTATGGGGCCTGTACACTCCAACTCCAAGAGCCAGTAACTTGAGACCTTGTGAGCAGGGTTCATTGTTCATTGGCTCTGGTCTTGAGAGCTGGCCCCTGGTGCCCACCTGTTCCCCCACCTCAGCCTGTGGGCCATGTGCACTGAGTGTCACTTTGCTGCAGCTCATTTGTTTCCAATAAAAGTTTCTGTGACTTAGTGTGGACCTGGGTGTTGTGTGGAGGTGGGGCCTTCATCGGGGGTGGGGCTTGTAGAATCTGGTATCCTAGCGACAGCCAGTGCTCTGAGACCTTTGCTCCTAAGAGCTGTTAAGTCCAGGGCACTCTCTTGAGGTCAACATGGAGGACAGTGGGTTAGAAGTAAGCAGGGCCTTTTCAGTACAGGGTGAGAACCTAACTGTGGATTTGGACCCATATGATGTGGACAACTATGACGTTCCAGACCCTGGGCTGCTCTCGGAGAACAATGGTGAGGGGACCTGGCATGGTCCAGGAAGCCGGTAGGATCAGAGCTTATGCTCTCTTTTGTCCTGGAGGTGGAGTGTCCTGACCCCCAGAGTTAGGGTGTAAGGCCATGGGTGACACCTCTCCACTCTCCCACAGAGGTGGGACTCGTGCCACAGGTCCTGCAGCTCTTCACCAGCAACCAGCGGTGGAAAAACATGACACCGCGTGCTCGTGCTCGACAACTGTGGCTGCATCTGCGCACGTACCTCCATGATGTTGTAGAAAAGGTGTGGCTCTTGGTTAGGCCTTTCTGATCTGGGACTCTTCCCTAAAGGTATTGGACACTAGCTCCCCTGGACCTCTGTAATCTGGGACTCTTCTTAAAGCTACTGGACACTAGTTTCCTGGGCCTCTCGAGTTTCCTTTGAGAAGCTCCCCACTGCTCACCTGTAGGTCTGTCTATTCTGGTCCACAGGAGAAGAGAGATGAACTGCGTGTGGCTCGTTTGACTCATGGGCTGGAGCCACTTCGTTTCCTGGCGGTGGCAGCTGGGCTTTGTTCCGTGGCACAGGACCCAGTGGGTAGACGTTTTATGGTGCTGGACGGTGCAGGTTACCTGCACCAGTACACCAAAGACGGCTGGGTACAGAAGAAGCTGCAGGCTCCTGTGGCACTTACTGGTCTAGTGACTGTGCTGGGCCCTCTGGGAGAGGTGGGCCGCTTTGTAGGTTGGGGCCCTGCTGGACTGGCCATACTAGGGCCAGACTTCAACTTGCTGTGGCTGAGGCGGCTAGGGGTTGGTAAGTTACTGAGCCAGGAGCCCATTTGCTGCCTACCTGTGCCCAGTCTGGGGCTGCTGCTTGTCGCCCTGGTGGGTGGCAGTCTGGAGCTCTGGAAGTTTCGCTCAGGTGGTCGCCGCCTGGTGCCTGGTGGGTTACCCTTGCAGCCACCACCGGGCCTGACTGGTACATTCAGGCGTCTGGCTCTGGGGCCAGAAGTTTCCCACCACATCTCACACTGCTTTGCTGCCTATGGCTCGGCAGTGATCACTTTCGACATGGACTCCTGGGCTCTTGTAGATGTGTGCAAGGATCTGCACAAAACGTAAGGGGAACAAGGAATAGGTGGGTGGGTGGCTAACCTCCAAGGAAAACCAATCACTACAGATTAACAAAGTGCTGTGTGGGATCTCCCATTTCTCCTTTCCTAGCATCATCTCTGACTTGGAGTACTGCAAGGAGGTAGAGGCCATGGTGACAGCTTCCCGGGACAGTACAGTGAAGGTGTGGGAGACTGACTGGCAGATCCGCATAGTGTTTGTGGGCCACACAGGTGTGTAGCACTCTGGCAGCTATTGGAGCCTTTCACCTCTCTTCCTGGAGCTCGGCCTCTCCCTTAAAGAGCTCATCTGTCCGTAATGGCTGCCAGTTCTTGTCAGGCTGCTTTGTGTTGGCTGACCCCAGGGACTCCTAGAGTGACCTGCACTTTTCCAACAGGCCCGGTGACAGCTATGACAGTCATCCCCAACACCGCCTTGGTGATGTCTGCCTCACAAGATGGGACGCTGCGCACATGGAATCTACAGGCAATGACTCAGGTCGGGGAGGTCTCTATGGGCTGCTGGGGCCAGAACGTGCTCTCTAGGGGAGTAAACCGTTTGCTAGCCCCTGCAGCCCCTGGGTGGCCAGTGCTTTCACTGTGCTCGAAAAGCGTGGAGCTGTGGCGCTTACGTGAGCTTTACTCACCATTGGCACAGCTTTCTGCACCAGTGCTCCATATACAGGTGGCGCCAGCTCTGCCCGCGCCAGCCGAACCATCTCTGCCTGCTCGCCTCATATGTGCTTGTGCAGATGGGTCTGTCTACCTGGTGTCTACTACCACAGGGCGCACAGTGAGCGCCCTGTTGCTGGAGCCTGAGGACTGTCCAGCTGCAGTGGCCTATTGCCTGCCACGTGAGGCGCTGTGGGTGCTCACGCAGTCTGGACACCTATTACGTGTCAACGCAGCACGCTGCCCTATGGTGGTGCTGCATCGCTTGTGCCCAAAACCGCCTCCAGCACCACAGCCCTGCTGCCTGCACCTCTACAGCCACCTCACAGACGCTCGTAGTGCCTTCTCTTGCTGGGAGATCGTGCACCAGTACCAGGGTGACTTGCGCCGCAGTGCCTTTCCCTGGGCCTGGAAGAACAAGAACAGGTGGGCACGAGAGCCATCAATGGGCAGACTGTTCACAAATGGGCAGAGCCCTTGGCAACAGGCTCCGGTAACTTGGCAGGTTCCTGCCTGTGATGGGGCACTCCGATGGATCTCTGTCTGTGCTGGACGGGTACTCATCAGTCACGGTCTTTCACACAGAAGCACACAGCCCAGGACCTGTGACCGCCATTGCATCCACCTGGAACATCATTGTGTCTTCTGGTCAGTACCTTCTCTTCCCCCTAATCCTGCCTGAGAGTGCCCCCTCCCTTTCTTGAAGCCCCAGCCTGGCTGTTGTCGCTGACAGGTGGAGACCTGACAGTGAAGATGTGGCGTGTCTTTCCCTATGCTGAGGAGAGCCTGAGCCTGCTGCGCACCTTCTCCTGTTGCCACCCAGTGGTGACACTCTGTGCTCTGGGCAAGCGCGTTACCGTAGGCTTTGAGGACCCAGAGAGCGCCACCTACGGCTTGGTACAGTTTGGCCAGGGTGACAAAATGCGCTGTGACCACAGGCCACAGGACGACCCTCTGGACCACATCACCAGTAAGGGGGCAGAGCCAAGGTGAAGCCTGGGTCCTCACTCTGTTCTGTTTCTAACTTCAGTCCCTGCCCCAGGTCTGTCCTGCTGCCCCACTCTCAAGTTATACGCCTGCTCAAGCTTGGACTGCACTGTCAGAATCTGGACCTGGGAGAACCACCTCCTGCGGTGGGCTAGGGCCCTGGGGGAGGGTTAGGGATGGGATAGGGGATGGGGAGGGACAGCCAGCTGGGCTCTGGATCAAAGGTCAAACTCTGGGCTCTGGAACCCCCACAGGCTCCTACAGTTGGATGGCCCCCCTCAGGCCCTGGCCTTCTGTAGCAACAGTGGAGACCTGGTGCTGGTACTAGGCTCCCGCCTCTGCCTGGTGTCCCACAGACTCTACTTGCCCACATCCTATCTGGTGAAGGTATGCAGGAAGGTCCAGGTGGGCAAGGTGGTGCTATTCACAGGCAAATCCCTGTGCTAGGGACACAGACTCCGTTTTGCTTCCTCAGAATCTATGTCAGAAGACTCCTGATGTTGTGGATGATCATCTGCTACCACTGACCGACCAAACACCAATGACATCCAGCCAGCTGCAGAGGCTTGCCAGTCTTCATGGGGCAGCTAGCCTGGGGTCTGCTAGCAAGCTTGCTCAGTTATCCTGGAGGCTTCTACCCAACCCTGGGGGGAAGGTGGACAGGACTTAGCTTATATCCCCGGCATGAGGATTCTGCACTCCTAGGCTCCTCTGGAAGTGCCACATTCCAGTCCTATCCTTCTCCCAGCTATTCCTTACTCCTGTTTCTGAACCACCTCCCTGATAATGCCCACAGTCCCAACTGTGCCTGTCCCTCTCTGCAGAGTGACTTTGCCCTTCATCAAACGCCAGACAGCAATACCTCAGCAATCAGTACCAAAGGAGGTAGGGTGGGTCCTGACCCCTAGACAGCCCCAATGCCCAGCCCTACTCCATGCCCAGGCTCAGGCTACAACTCTCAGTTCCTGGGGTGGCCTGGGAGTTCCCAAGGTTGTTTGGGTAGCACATCACAAGTCTTCAAGGAAGTATAGACTGACCTCTGACCCCCATCTCAGGACTTGGAGGACCTCATAGCACGGGACCAAGACCTTCAGCAGTTAAGGCAAGGGCTGGTGGTTCCAGCAGCCCGACCCCCACCTAACTGGAAAATTCGCCAGGAAGCCTTTAGCAATTACCTACATTTGATCTATGGCTCTGACCTGCTGGTAGGTGCGGGTCAGTACAAGTCCCTGCCTTCACCCTGACATTCCCTCACTCCAGGCCTGAGGCAACTACTTTTTTCTTCCCTACAGCCTGGAAGGGAATCCCTGCAATGGACCACTGCTTCAGAGAGAGAGGCCCAGGACATGTGGACCCAGCCCAGAACCACTAGCTCGTTTGTGAAAGCCGTAATCAGCACTGAATTTCAACCAGTACCCCCACCCCCATACTTGTACACCCCAGGGTTCCCAGGCAGGCGCTTTGCCCGTCCACCACGAGTTACTTTGCCTATTCCACCCCTGCCCCGGCAGGTGCATAGCCAGGCATCCCAGGTAAAGACTTTTTTCCCCTCCACAGCCCTGCCTAACTCTGTAGTTCCTGCCCTTCTTCTCTTGTAATTCCTTGTATACCCCAGCTTCTAGCAAGTTCATCCCTGAGCTCTGATCTGGGCCTCAGTCTGGATCTACAGTTGCGGTCAGAGTGGTTCAGAGGGGAGATGACCATGCTTCTGAGCACAACATCATCATCTCTCCTGAAGCATAGGGTAAGGTGGGACATAGCCTATCTGATGGTTGTTTCAAGGGCTCTGGAGGTCATGTTGTATTCTGAGTCCGGTTTCCCTTCTCAGGTCCCATTGTTGCTGCAGAGACGTCCCAAGAATCTTCCCTCACTTCTTGGAGGCTTCTTTCCACGCACTGTGCTATCCTACAAGGTGAAACTTTGGTTTTCTGTATGTACCATCTCCCTTTATTTTAAACTGTTAATGTCCCAAACTGACCCAAGGGTCACGAGCACCTGGAGTCACCCCTTCTTCCTAGCCAGGTCTAGTGTACCTGTGAGTCTCCCAGGCCTGGTCCAAGCCAGAAGTCTCTCACCACTAGTTTCTGAATATCCCTGTCCCCAACATGAGTGCTGTATTCCTTGTGGACATTCCTGTAAGACCAGCTTCCTTATGCTTCTTGAGAGCAAAATGAAGGGCGAGCTTCTCAGGATCTATCATCTCATACACTCGGGACATAGTGGGCATCTAAATAATCCCTTTGTTCAGTACATCCCTGGCATTTGCCTAGCTTTGGTAGGCACATCTTCTCCTTCCATTGACCTTTCTCCAGGTTCCTTTTCTACCCTGCCCTCTTCCTCTATGTGTATTATAGATCTCTATTTCAGGGCTCAGGTCAGGTACCATGGAGAGCACTGTGGTCAGTGCTCCCCAGAGGCCAGATTTCCCTCTTCTGGATTTCCCTCTTAATTTCCCAGTCCATTAAATTTCCCAGTCCATTAGATATCCCCTGTACCTCATCTCACAGGCTAAATCACTTGTCTGTATATTGAGAGCAGAGACTGTCAGTTCAATGTGGTTCTTGAAGGATCATGGTCATGGAGGTGATTCTTAGCCTACTCTGTTGTCATCTGCCTCCAGTACCGTCCACGACCTATCAATTTCCCAGGTTGTGTGCCCAACTCTGTGGTACTGCAGAAGATGTGGTCGCCTTCAGAGATCAGCTCCATCGGATCTCTGGCCGAGATGTCCTCCCATGACAAGCTGAAGGTAAGAAGCAGGGCTGAGGATTCTCCAAGAAGTCCCCGCTGTCGCATGGACTGCTACATGTCCTATACTTTCTCTCCTGGCAGTCAAGAGGCCCAGAAGACGGGTGGCTGAAGAAGCACTACAGGTATTCCGGCAAGTGGCGTAAGTTGATCAACTGGCTTAACAGGACATCTGGAAAAGAGAAAGAAGAGGAGGACGAGGAGGACGAGGAGGAAGAGGAGGACGAGGAGGAACTGGAGGAAGAGGACTTTGAGGAAGATTGGATCTCATCTTCCTTGTACTCTGATGAGCAGCTAGCATCCTGGGACATAGATGTTTCAGTAGGTTCCACAGGCTGTAATGGGAAGGGTGGGATTGGTGTTCAGAGAAATGGTCCTACAGCTGCTGTCACTTGCCTTAGAGTTCCATGGACTTGACTCTAAAGTCGAAGAAGACAAGACACTTCACTTCAAAGCGACGCCATAGCCACTCTCTCTGGGAAGAACGCTATGGGGACCTGCCCAAATTCCTGCATTTTTTTGTTCTCCAGAACTGGTTCAAAAAGATGTTTCCCATTTTTTCCTTGAAGGTTCGGAGACTCTGGGAGCCTGGGAAGCCCAAGCTGGGATGGGGGAAGGGGAAGAGACAGGGATCTGTCTGCATGCAGAGTGGTGGGCAGGGCCTCAGCACACCTTCCTGCAGGCCTACCCAGAGATGGGCACAATAGAGGGTCTAGCCTCGATGCTCGTGGACTTTCTGGGAAAGATGACCTGGGCAGATCGAGTGCATATCCTACAAGCCCTGCTGAGGCTGCTGCCTGACGTGAGCAGTGAACTCCGAACCCGGCTACAGGGGCAACTCTTGTACTTGCTCAACCTAGATGAGCCCCCTAGCCTCCTGGTGAGCCCTCCACAGTTGCCTCTCCTGATGCTTCTAGCACTAACCACATTCCACTTCCAGCATTAACCACATTAACCACATGCCCTTCCCTGAGCCTAGGACCCAATTCAGAAGCAGTTTGTGATGCTGGCAATGCAGCTGCTCCTGGCCTGCACTCTGGAGACTGGAGATGTGGTGGCGGAGCTCATGGCCTACTTCCTCTATTCTCCAGCCAACTGCCAGTGAGTCCTGCTCTTGCTAGGTCCTCTCACAAGCTTAGGAGCATTCTGGTTAAGTCTCGCTTACCTGTCTCAGGGAAGAGCTCAAGACTCTGCTGGATGGGCTGGGCCTCCACGATCCACAGGGCTTCCTAGTTAAGGAGATGATGACCTGGGTCCATGGCTCTGAATCCAAAGCTGAGTTGCGTGAACGTTGTCATCAAAAGCTGGAAGAAATGATCCAGGAGCTGCAGGTCTGTTTGGTCAAGAGTTTGGTGGGTCACCTATCAGGAATCTGTCACCTTCAACAGTCTCCCAGAATTCTCTGGGAGAAAGCTGAGTGGTGCCACAGGTTGCCTTTAGTTTTCCCTAACTAAAGTATCTCTTGAGATCGTCCCACACAGCTGATGGTCTCACTGGGGTCCAGATGGGTTACCTTTTCTCTTGGGCTGAGGCCAAATAGAAAAGGGTTTCAGTGGCCCAGGTACAAAGGTCCTTTCTCCGTGGGTCCTCCCTCTGGTTGGTGGACATCTTGCAACAGTCTGCATCCAGCTATCCTCCAGTACCTCCCAAGAAGATCTCACAATCCTCAATGTCCTCTGAGTCATCCTCACACACCTTGAGCGCCTCTTGGACATCTTCGAGAGGGTCTGAGGCAACATCGCATGAATCAGAGCTGTCCTCGATGGTGTTATCTGAGCATAGTCCTACACAGGCATCTGCACATAGGCTTGCATATGCACTTTCGCAAAAGCTTGGTCCTGTGCGTGCCGAGTCTGAGGCATCAGGCATAGAATCTCAGGTCTCCCCGGTCTCCCACTTATCGGCACGCGTACACACCTGGAAGTCCACGCGCATACTCTCGGACACACTACAGCCTTTCTGCATGGTGCCTGACAAGCACCTGTATGCCTCAGTGCCGGCTTCAGTGCGAAGCACACGGTTGCCTTTGGAGCAGACGGAGTGGTCACACAGGCAATTGTTAGACCTGTATCATATTGATGCCCTCAACTACTTCTGTGAGCAGCGGGCACTGCAGCAGAGTCTGCTGGAGGGTGCTGACCACGGGTCTCTGGTGGTGCAACCCCGGCAAAGAATAATGCCCAACATCGTGGTGCGGCCACCTCGGGAACACTGGTATGTGGAGCAGGAGGTGGTTTGGACTGGGTCTGTATGGTAGCAGAGTGAGGCCCAGCTGAACCTCCTTCTTTCCTCAGGCCCTACCCCATCCTTCGGCTACAGGAGGTCAGAGCAGAGAAGGGTGGGATGATACTACAGGGTGAGTGGACACTAGGGTGGAGAGACTGGCCCTAATGCCTTCACCTAGCCTTGGTCTACAGTCTCTGCTCTGTTCTTCCCACCCAGGCCGCAGGCTGTTCCGGCAGACCCGCATGCTCGATGGCCCTGTCCGGGTGCTGAAGCTGCCAATGCCACGGGTTGAGTTGCAGCCCTTCCCCCCAGGCTGGCCCACACCTCCATGTGCCATGCCCCCACTGCTCCTGCAGCCCACACTGCAGCGCTACTTTCTGCCTCAAGATGCAGACCCTGACACCTATGGCTGATCTGGTAGATTGCCAGGCCCCAAGGCCTGTCCTCCTTGCCGACATTGGCTAGTCACTGCACTGTTATTGGCCTGCCTCGCCCTTGCCAAGGCCCACATCTAGAATAAAGTCCAGAGACTTTGGCCAGCACACGTAGTTTCTTCATCCCTCCAGAGTTCTCAGGTGCATAGGGAAGATGGTTCAGGAACGTCCTCAATCTGTACAATGGGTGGCCTGCGGAAGGCAGGAGTTGGTGGTCTCATCTGGTTTGGGATAGCATCTGAGACAGGTCCCAATGGGTGGAGGAGAATTCCTCCTCATGGGTTGGGCTGTTTAGGTCAAGAAGAGACTGGTGGTGTTGGTCGTTTACAGCTGCTAAGAAAGGAGACTAGCCTTAGAGACAGTTTAGAAGGTCAAGCAACTGGGTGCTGGGGGCATCAGAGACCACATGTGTTGGGTGCCACTTGAGATCAAGTAGAGACCAGCTGCTCGCTGGGCCTGTGTTCTCCTTACTTTCATTCCGAAAGGCCCCTCATGTTTTCCCCCCCAATCATACAAGCTTAATAAATACCCCGTCCCCTCCCTCTCTCCATCCCTCCCCAGTTCCCCTTGCACTCTCCCCTCTTTTTCCCCATCCTATCACCCCCCTCCCTCCCTTTTTCCCAGTGCCCCCCCTCCCCCTTCCCATTCCCTGGAGCATCCTTTAGTGTGAATATCAAACTTCCCTCTGAGCCCTTCACTCTAACAAGGTGTAAGGACTCAGTGGCATTGCCCAGAGTCCTTTCTTGGGCTTCCCTTTAGTATGGGAAGACTATTAATGACTGTTAATCCCTTGCCTCTAAGGATCCTAGTGCCTGTGATCCATGCTAGACTTTGGGTAATCATTTGCCGACATGTTCTTTTCCTTTGGGCTAGCTCTAAAACTCGCTGGGAATTGGAATGATTTTTTATTTTGTTTATTTTGTGTGCATGTACCAGAGGGCACTGTGTGTCTCTATGGAGAACAAAGTCACTTCAGGAATCATCTTGAATTGCTTCTACTTTCTTTTTTTTTTTTTTAATTATTTTTATTTCAGCTCATACAAACTTATTAGGTACACCAGTTCCCTCCCTCCCTCCTCCTCCCCCCGTACCCCCTGCTCTCCCTCCCCACTCCTCTCCCTCCCCATCTCCCAGTGCCTCCCACCCCAATTCCCAGAGAGTCCTTTCTTGTGCATGCCTGATTTTCCTCTGGGCCCTCCTCTCCGATGACGTACAACGACCCAGTGGCCTTTCCCTGAACCCTTTCCCGTGTTCCCCTTAGGTATAGGAACACTGCTGTGGCTGCCAATCCTTTGTCTCCAAGGATCTTGGTGCCTTTAGCAGATGCTAGACTTTGTGAGGTCAACATTGTGTTGGACAATGCACAGGGCATGCAAAGTCCAATTATGATTGCTTCAGCCCTAACTAGTATAGAGTATCTTACATATCATTGCTCCTCCCATCCTTTTGCTCTTACACTCTTACCGCCCCCTCTTCCGCAAATTTCCCTGAGCTTCAAGATGGGGAGAGACTAAGCTGGCCTAGTTCTAGGTGGTTGATATAGAGTCTCTGAAGTTCTGGATTGTGGTTTGTTGATTTTCTTTTGCAGTTTTGCTGCTCCTGCAATGCCCTTCACTCCATCCTGGTGGGCATTGTATGTTACCTCCTGGCCAGAGACAAAAAACTGTTAGAGTCTTGTGATAAAAGCACTTGAATTGCTTCTACTTCCTATTTGCTTCACTCTGGGCTTTCCCAGGCTCTGCCCACCAGGACCGGAAGTGCAGACCACTGCCTTTTCCACCTGGTGTTTTTATGTGGGACCTGGGATCTGAACTCAGGACCCTCTGCTTGGAGTCAGAGTCTTAAACCCTGTGTCATCTCTTTAGCCTTCTTCTCACACTTTAGAACTGATATTCTCTCCTTTCCCCGTAAATATCACCCCACCCCACTCCCTGTAGGGGATTTTGAGACCAGAAGTGGCACACCTAGAATTGCAAGGCTTCACTTTAATTTTTCAATAGAAGGAACTGTGTAGCTGAAACGAGATCCCCAAAGCTATGGTTTCTAGTATTGCTTACATTTAAATAGCGTGCATATTAATTTTTTAACATTTATTTGAGAGAGAGGAGATGCACATGCATGCCATGACATACAGGCAGCAGTCAGAGGACAACTTTGGAAAGTCAGTTTTCTCCTTCTGCCTGTGGTCTTCCAGGAATTGAACTCGGATCACTAAATTTTCAGGCAGGCACCTTACTCACTGAGCTATTACACCGATCTTTGTTATTTATTTTTAATTTAAAATTTATTTATGGTGTTTGTTTTGGCAGCACATATACTAAAATTAGGATATAGAGAGAAGGTGAGCATGAATGGCTACTGTGTAGGATGAGAGCAAATTTGGGGTATGTTCCATGTTTTTTTATTAACTTTTTTTTTTTTTGCATGAGGATATAGATGTGTACATTTGTGTGGGTGTGTGTAGAAGAGGTATATGAGTGCCTGTGGAGATCCAAGGGCGACGTTGGGAATCAACCTGGATTGCTCTACTTCTTTATTGTTTTGCCCTGAGGGTTCCCAGGCTCCATCTTCCAGAGCCAGAAGTACAGGCTACCATCATTCCTACATTTTTACATGGCATCAGGTCCTTTGGCTGTGGGGCAAAGGCTTTAACTCCTGAGCCATCTCCCCACCCCCATTCATTCATCTTCATAAAATGTAACACTTACTCAGAAACCTGAATGTTGATTCTGGCGAATCTGGTTTAGAAAATGTTGGAACAGGGCTGGAGAGGTGGCTCCGGGGTTAAGCCTCTGTCTTGCAGGTGGAAGGAAGGTCCTGAGTTCAGATCCTAGACCCCACGGAATCGGGGAGGGGGAGGGCGCAGCTGCGTTTCTGGTCCTGGTAGGGCGGAGCCTGTGAATCCTGGTGCAGAGTAAACAAGAAGGAGGTGGAGGTGGTCCACGGTGGTTCCCAAATTCGCCCGTGGTTCTACACACACACACATACACACATACACGCGTGCACACGCACAATTAAATGAATAATAAAAAAAATTTTAAAATGTTGGAACAACATACATATAAAGAAACAACAAATTATGGTTGGTTTGTGTTTGCATGCATTGTGCATGTGTGCACATGTGAGTGGAGGCTAGAGATTGATGTCAGGAGCCTTTCTCCATCATGTTCTGCTTTTTTAAAATTATTACTTTGCATATGTAAGTTTGAGGGATATGTGTACTCGAGTCTGCATGTGTGTAAGCCCCAAGTTTCTCTTGCTGAACCTGGAGCTTGCCATGCCTCAGGATTCCCCCTGTATGGTCTTTTCTTACCCACTTTTAATAGACTGGTCTGGGCTGGTAATACAAAGAAATGTTTTCAGAATCTTCATGGCAGTGGAACAGCACAGGCAGAGCCACAACAGAGTGTGCCCTCCATCCCATTCACCCATCCCACCCCCACACAGTGGATAAGACAGGGAGAGTGGTGGCCATCAGGGGCAAGGGTCTTAGCCTACTTCCAGTAGCTGCATCTCTAGTTGCTGTCAAGGTCTTAGGTATCCAAACACCTAGGGTCACACATGAGCTTACAACACTTGCCACCACAGAGATGAGGCCACATAGAGCTGCACGTCAAAGGCTGCCACCTGCTGCTCCTGGCTGGCTGCTTTTCTGCCAAAGCATATGTTACAAAAGCTGTTCAGGACCAGCTCCTTCCATACCCAGAACTTCTGTCTCAGAAAGGAAAAGGACCCCCCTGTGTAGCTGATTGATAGCAGAGGCACGATGAGCACCGATGGAATACTTTCTTGGGACAGACTCCAACACTGGGAGAAACTCTTCTGCTAGGACAACGGAGCTGGGAAGTTCTATCCACGCTTGGACCTGTGTTGTGGAAGGCGAAGATATGGAGCCACAGAGAAGGGGAACAGTGGAGAGAGGAGAGGCTCCAGAGCCAGCCAAGTTACTCCAAACCTGTGAACTATATAGACCCCACCACCCAGTTCTCTCTGTTTTAGAGCCAGCCTTCTGTTACTGGAGATCGAATACATCCTGGCAAAGTCAGCCCCTCTTTGAAGCCCAGTGACTAGTCCAAAACGGCCTCCTGTCTTGGCAGCCCCTCACCTCAGGCTCCGGAACACCAGCAGCCTTCCTTCCACATCCCCAGTTCTGCACGCAGGCCAAGAGACTTTGTGACTAGATTCAGCATGGCCAGCAATCATACAGGCACTGTCCCAGTGTGGCCAGCAACCATACAGGCATTGCCCTAGCGGGGTCAGCAAGATGGCTCAACAGGTAAAGCGCCTGCTGGCAAACCTAACGACCGCCGTGAATCCCTAAGTTTGATGGTCTCTGATCTGCATCACGGCATACATCTCTCACACACACACTTAAATATTTTATATATATATATATAAAGAAACTACCCAAAGTTTCCTGCAGGCTGCCTTGGTGCAGCAGGCGGTGCCTAGTCCATTCACGCGCTCCCCCTAGACACCCAAACATCCACGCAACACAGGCCCACAATGCTCCTCGCCCTCTTGGCCACGCCCCCTGGGTCAGGCCCCTGTGTCTAGCTCTGCAACCTCAGATTGGTTGCAACGACTTCTGCTTTCCTCGGTGGGCGGGACCGCGGCTGACACTGGAGAGCAGAGGCATGCGTGAGGCGGGAGCGGGTTCGGGGTCCTTGGCCGGGTATCCTTTGGCTGGGCCGGATGCTGAGTCCGACGCGGAGGTGGCGAAGCTGCTGCCCTTCCTGGTGCCCAGCGCGCGGGCGGACCTGCGGGCGGCGGCAGCTCAGCACGTGTTGGCGCTGACCGGCGCGGGTGCGGGCCGCACGCTGCTGGCGGGGCACGCGGAGCTGCTGCGCGCTCTAGTTGAACTGGCGGCCGCCCCGGCCCCGGCCCCGGCCCCGGCCCCCTCCCGAGATGCCTCCCGCGCGCTCGTGAACTTGACTGCAGACCCGGCCCTGCATGGACCGCTGCTGGCCGCTGACCCCGAGCTGCTCCCTCGCCTTCTGCGCTGTGCGTTGGACCCTCAGTGGCCCTGGGCCGAAGAGGCAGCCGCCGTGCTGGCCAACCTCAGCCGTGAGCCTGAGCCGTGTGCTGCGCTGATGGCGGCACTGGGGGCAGCGGAGCCTGGGCAGCCGAGCCTGGAGCGGTTGGTACACGCGCTGTGTACGCCCGGCTACCACGCAGGGGCGCCACTGCATTACCTGGGGCCGCTGCTCTCCAATCTCAGTCAGGTGGCCGAGGCGCGTGCTTTTCTGCTGGACCCGGACAGGTAAAGCCCAGGCGCCCTTGTGGACTGGGAGAGGGGGCGGCAGTGGGTGGGGACTACAGTGAGTGGTGCCTCCCAACAGGTGCGTGGTCCAGCGGCTGCTACCTCTTACCCAGTACTCAGACTCTTCAGTGCGCAGGGGCGGGGTAGTGGGAACACTTCGCAATTGCTGCTTCGAGCACAGTGAGTGTTGAGGATGGGATCCGGCCATCGCTGGGGTGGAGATGGTATCCTAGGGCCTGTGTAGACTGTGGACTCCCTTCGGTTCTCGCCAGGACATCACGAGTGGTTGCTGGGGCCTCAAGTCGACATTCTCCCCTTCTTGCTACTCCCGTTGGCTGGGCCTGAGGAGTTCTCTGAGGAAGAAATGGACAGTGAGTGTGACTTGAGTGGATAGAGCCTCAAGATTCTTTAGGCTGAAGGGAAGTCGGGAGGAGAGGAAGAAGGAAGCACTCAGGTCTGGGGTGCCTCCTGAGAAGCCTTCCAAGGGGTAGTACACTCTGGCAGAACAGGACCTAGCTGCCCATCACAGGAACTCAGTGCCCCCACGGTCACTCCTAGGATTGCCCGTTGATCTGCAGTACTTGTCTCCAGACAAGCAGCGGGAGCCTGATGCTGACATCCGCAAGATGCTCATTGAAGCCATCATGCTGGTGAGCTGGGGTCTGGGATTGCTAAAGCCACCGTGGACGTGCGTGTACACACACACACATACATACTCGGCTTGCACACTGACATATGAGTTAACCTTACAGCTCACAGCCACTGCAGCTGGTCGGCAGCAGGTTCGGGAACAGGGCTCTTACCTGATCCTTAGGGAGCTACACAGCTGGGAGCCAGAGCCTGATGTCCGAGTGGCCTGTGAGAAGCTTATCCAGGTCAGTGCTGGGCTGAAAGTGGGGAAGCTGAGTGCAGCCAGTCAGCTGTTCACTGGCCTTTTTTGTGGCAGGTGCTTATTGGCGATGAGCCAGAACTTGGCATGGAGAACCTGATGGAGGTGCAGGTACCTGAAGATGTGGAGCGAAAGCTGCAGCAGCTGGACCAGCTGGAACAGCAAGAGTTGGCTGGAGAGTCAAAGAGGGAAGGTGCTGTGCCCACCTGAGCCCTTCTGACTTCATTGCCAGTTTCATGTCCATCTTTGCTAGAGTTTCCGCAAGGCTCTAGAGCAGATGCCCAGTAAACAACAAAAAGCTGAGGAATACTTAATCCTGTGTTGTGTTGCAGCCGCAGAAATGCAGGACAGCACAGTTAACGGTTAAGCTAGAACCAGCGAAGTCTGGTGCTGTTGCTCTGTTTCCATATGGGACAGCCAGTGCAGTGGAGCCTAGTCATGAGATGAGACAGCTTCAAGCCCAAGGGCGAAAGACAGGTGGGGTGGGGGCGCAGATGGGGTGTGCAGTGAACATGGTAAGAGCTGTTCTTGGGGGATGGGTAAGGTGGGACAGGCCTACTATGTTCAGGTGCTTGTATGTGGCATTGAGTGATGAAATCTCAAAAAGCAAGAACTTTCTGGAGAACTCCACTGGAGGATGGACCATAGATACAATCTTGAAAATCACCTGAGAGTGCCCACTGTGCCCCCCCATCCGTAGCAAAATGGTCACACTTCCTGTAGGTTGCTGAGTGAGCAGCCTCTCTGAGAGGCCAGCCTCACTTTTTTTTTTTTTTTAATGGCTTTTATACCTTTATTTTTGTGTGTGTGTCAGAGGGCACTGTGTTCCTGTGGAGGTCCAAGGCTGACTTAAGGAATCATCCTGGATTGCTTCTACTTTCTTTTTGCTTCACTCTGGCTTTCCCAAGCTCTGCCCACCAGAACCAGAAATGCAGACCACCTGTTTCCACTTGGCGTTTTTTAATATGGGACCTAGGATCAAAACTTGGGATCTTCTGCTTTCCAAACAGAGTCTTAATCTCTGAACCATCTTTCCAGTTCTCACTTTTCTTTTTGTCCTGGACACTTTCAAGGGCTTGGGGGAAATCAAGATTAGAGAAGTTGAGGATGAGCAGGACTGAGAGGGAGGCTCACTGAGACAGGGCAGCTGGAAGGTGTGTGAGAGGTTTTAGGACATGGCCTTGTGGAGCAGACTGAGACACTCCAAGGAACCACTGGGAAGGAAGAAGGCAGGCAGGCCTCACCATGGTGTGGTCAGAAATCAGAAGACAGCTTGGGGTTATGCTTCATGTGCTCATGTGTAGCATAGGCCAGGTAGACCTTGGAGAGAGTCCCAGAACCAATCTTCTGGGAGGAGAGTAGGTAGCCATTATCCATGCACTCCCTGACCTGCTCCAAGAAAGTCCTATGGTCCAACTTGTTCCTACTGTTGTCCTTCATAAAGGGCAGGCTCCATGGACGGGGCCCTGGTGCTCCAACCCTCTGCCAGTTGGCTGGGGAATAAGGACACAGCTGAGGCCAAACTGTCAGGACAGAACCAGGGGGAAAGGTGGGACCTGCACCACCCAGAGTGGGGGGTGAGGGCAGGAGCCAAGTTTCTTTCCACTTAGCGGGTTTGGGACTAAGAGTGTGTATTGGGAGGCTCAACACAACTCTAGACTAGGTAGGATTGAAGACTCCAGGGGACTGAGTATAGTCGTAGAATGGAAGGTTCTAGAGGTGCATTAGCATTGTGCCCTCAAGGAAGGTATTCTCTTAAGCCCTGCAATCTCTTGGACATGTTGGATCTCTCCAGTCCTGAGTAGTACTCTCTGTGGGATGAGAGCCCATGTGAAGGCCTGGGGCAAGATAAGGCTTCTGAGGGCCACTCTTCATATCAGGAGGAATAGTCCTCTGTAATGTAAACTGTGTTGGCAAATTATATATCTGTGCATCGTGAGAACTGAGCAAGCATGTTTATTTATTTCAAGACTCCCTGTTCTGCACAAGCTGGCCCCTGGAATCCTGTGACAGGAAGAGAAGAGTTAAGGATATTAAAAATACTACATTCTTAATCCCTCTTAAGAACAGCTAGAAGATAAAGCAATTCCAACAGATGTTACTAAAATTTATCCCATGGCATAAAAATGCCTGAAGTGGAGTCTGGGGAGATGAGATGGCTCAGGGATTAAAAGCCTTTGCCTTACAAGCAAATGGATCTGAGTTTGTAGCTCTGGATCCCACATAAAAATGTCAGGCAGCAATCTACAATTCTGACCTTGGAAGGCAGAACCTGGGAAATGCCAGAGCAAAAGCAATAAGGTAGGATGACAATCCTGGATGATTCCTGGAATCAACCTTGAATCCCTTCAGGAATATGCACTCAAGTGCCCTCTTGTACACACACACACACACACACACACACACACACACACACACACACGATATATATGCCTGAGGTGGGAACAAGCCTGAAGCTCATCCATGGAGAGACCCCTGTTCTACCTGGAATCTTGTGCTACCTTCTATCATTCTGCCAGATGTCCTAAGCTCCTGATTTGATATTTTGCTATCTATTTGTTGCTTCTATCTACTATTTTTTTTTATTTTCTCTTGGTATTTCATAATAAATTCACTTATTGGAAACAAAGTATGGCTATCCTAGATCATTTGTTCAAAACACTAAGGACTAAGGGGAAAAAAAGGTAAAACTTGTCAACCATTGTTTAGGGGTGATAAGGCCATTTCCAACTGTCAGTCAGGAAGGGCCTAGGACCTTCTATACTAGCTTTCCATGGGAGACTGGTTTTCAATGCAGCCTGGGTCTGCTGGGGGAAGCCTCCCACCTGCAGCTTTCTCCAGGTTTGATTAGGTCTGCAACAGCAAGCAAGAGTCCTGGCTGTGGGTACCTCAGGCCACTGGATTCTAGGAGACAGGAGCCACCATTATGTCTCCCTTGTCCTGTCCTCAGATTCTGAGCACTACTACTCTCAGAATCCCAACTGAAGTAAGTCCCTTGGTTGGGTGCCCCTCTCTGTATATTTGTGTGTGTGAGTACATGTGTAGAAGTCAGAGGACAACTTTTCAGGAGTTGATTTCTTTCAAGTTATTAAGCCAGCAGGTCTTCTTGCTCCTGTGGCTCTGCTGGCCTGCAGGCTTCTGGGTTATTCTGTCACTGCTTCCCATTCACTGTGGAAGTGCTGGGATTACAGGTATAAGCCACCACTTCTGGCTTTTTGTGGGTTCCAGGGATCAAATTCAGGTTGCTAGGCTTGTGTGGCAAGCACTTTTGCTACTGAGCCATCTGGCTAGCTCTTAGATACCACTTTTTTCCCCCTAAATATTTTATTTATTAGAGAGCGAAAGAGAGAGAGAGGAACACATGGAAGACATGATGTATGGGTAGAAGCCAGAAGGCAACTCTCCTTCCACCGCGTGGGCTTCCAGGAACACATGGAAGACATGATGTATGGGTAGAAGCCAGAGGGCAACTCTCCTTCCACCGCGTGGGCTTCCAGGGATCAAATTTAGTTCACCAGGCATGCGAGCATGTGCTCTACTCCCTGAGCATCTTGCTCCCCTCCCTCCCGCCACTTTTTATTATTATTTTTTAAGATTTATTTATTTATTGCATGTTTCCCAGGCTCCACCTTCCAGGATCAGAAGTACAGGGCACCATCATTTCTTCCTGGCATTAAAAAAAAAAAGTAGATCAGGGATCTGAACTCTGTACCTTCTGCTTGTAAGGTAGAGGCTTAACTCCTGAGCCATCTCTCTGGCCCCACTCTAATTTTCTTGAAAGTATAAACTTTTATTTATTGAAGAAAAAGCCTACAGACTAATTTCTTCTTGGACAACACACCCACAGTCCAGCCCCTGCAGCCGGTGGTCTTGGTGTGCTGACCCGGGACACAAAGGCCCTAGAAGTGGTGTAGCCCCCATTGGGCTCCAGTCACCTTCAGCCTTTCCAGATCTTTGAGAAGCTTGCTGTCCAGTCATTGGCTAGAACCTGGCTGTATGTGCCACTGTTCAGGAATCAGTGGAGCTCTTGTACTGACATGGATTCCACATAAGTACTCACAAAATGTGCTGGAACTTCTCAGGGATTACTAGAGACATGGTGAGGGCATTGGTGGAGACGTGAAGAACTCCTATGGAGGAGGCTCAGGTGCTGCTTGCTCCTAAGCAGTCATCTTCGTGATCCTTTCCTTGTCCTGTTTCATTACTTGAACACATAGTTGGTAGAGGTCATTCCCAATAAGAATCTCAAAACTCAGGGCTGGAGAGGTGGCTCAGGGGTTAAGCCTCTGCCTTGCAGGCGGAAGGTCCTGAGTTTGGATCCCAGATCCCACGTATAGACGCCAGGCCGAAGCGGGGGCGGCCTGCGCTTGGTGGTTCGCGATTCGTCCGTGGTTCTACACACACACATGCGTGCGCACATACATACACACACACACACACACAATTGAATAAATAACAAAAAAAATTTAAAAAAAAAAAAAAAAAAAAAAAAAAAGAATCGATGAGGTCCAGAGGCCTAGTGGGGGCAGGCCCCAAGAGAGGTTTCTGCTGCAGTGACCAATGAACAACTATTCCAAGAGTGTCCGTAAGGGCCTTAAATTTGGCACCAGTTCAGTGTGCCAGGGAGCTGCACTGCACTGAAATCCATGGTGATGTGGTTTGTTCAGTAGGACTTTGGAAAAGGATGGCCTAGGCGGGCCAGACAGTTCCTCATCCCCATGGGCCTGTGAGGTTTGAGTGTGGGGCTCATGCCTTAATGCTCACTTGTTTAGCCCTGGCCCTTGTCTGGTAAAGACAAGGACTATAGAAAATATGGTGCACTGGTTGGTGGGCTAGGAGAAGGAAGATTGCTCCAGGGATTTAGTGCAGGTTGTTTTTCTGGGGTTAGAAGGGCTTGAGTAGCGGGTACTACCGCTACAGGATAGAGAGTAGAAAGGAAAATTACCAGACATGGGGGCAGGCCCAGCTACCACAGAGCCACCATTTACCACAAGCTTAAGCCTGGGCCCTGCTCCTCTGTCACCTTCCTGGCTCTCCAACTTTGCCGACACCCAAATGGAAGCCAGGCATTAAGCCAGGTGGTGGCAGGGGGCTCTCTTTGCTTTTTCTCCTCTCCAACTGTACCCTGACCGACTAGCCTATCAACTCCACTGAGTTTCACGAGGACCCTGGTGTGCTCAACCTCATTCTCAACAATAAAATAAAAATGAAGTAATGATACAGGTCAGGCAGTTTGAGTGCCTAAGAGAGAGGAAATAGCTGGTGAGGTTGTGGAGCACAGGACATGTTGAGCTATGGCCAGGCCAATGTAATGCCACAGGGCTTCAAGATGGTGTGTGGTTGGAACAGGTTTCAGTTCAGTTCTTGGGTCAGGTCCTCATGTGCAGAGCACTCCATCCTTTCTCCCATGAGTCCATCAGCGTGGGGAAGACATAGCCTCAGGAGCTAAGGCAGCTGATTGAATAACATTCGCAGGGAGAGCAGAGAGCAGTGCATCCATTTATGCATGGCTTGCCTGGTCTCTTCATCTTCAGGCAGGTTTAGAGCAGCCATGCTGGGACAGTCTCTGAAGGACTTGGAAGGTCATCCCCCATTGCTGGGTGTCATAGTTAAGCACAGGTGTCAACTTGACTCTTGAGGGTTTGAGCTCTGGGCACAGTTGTAGAGAGTTGATGGTTGAGTTAAGCCCAGAGCAAACCTGAAGGAGATTGTCTAGCTGCTGGGGAAGACCCAGCCCATGGTGGGTGGGATTAGGCCCTGGATAAATCAGAGAGAGCTGGTTGAGAGAGTGGGCATCCTTCTGTATACTTGGCCAGACATGCTGGTCTGGCAAGTAAGGATTGTCCATCTCTCAGCCGTTATGGTGGCCAGTTCCCTCAGCCCTGGTGTTGGTGTGTGCTCTCCCGTCAAGCTGGACTATGAACTGTAACCGGACTATCGTAAGAAAGTAAACTCCTTGTTCCCTTAAGCTGTGTTCTGGTCATTTATCAGCAACCATGCAGGCTGACTGCAACACTGGGATTACCCAGAAGGAGCACACCTTTTGCCAATTTCCCCTAACCCTTTGTTTATGAAAGGATATGGAGATTAGCTGTCCTCCAGGTGGGCGCAGGATCAACTGGGTTGGGCCTCAATGTGAGCCAAAGGGCTTTCCTGGCCTTCCCTGATGTATAAATAGTCCATACTCTGGCAGACATCTTTGGCCCCTGCCCTTCATGGGACTTTACATATGTGGTCCATGAGTTTGTTTCTAGTTTCTTGCCCCTCATGGATTCCATGCCTGGAGGGAGATTTGGTGAACAAGGAAAGACTGTTCCCTGAAACAAGGACCCAGATGGAACCCTGCAACAATCTCAGTACAGTCTCTGGACCACCTGTCTAGGAAAGGATCTCACCCACTCCTAAATTGGATCTTCTCACCTCAATTAATGCTGCCAGGACACACCCTGAAACCACACCCTGAAGACAACCTTAACTTAGAGAATTCCTCTCAGTATCCCAGGGTGTCTGCCTCACTGGAGATAGGCTGACTGTAGTAACCATTACACTCTCTCTCCATTTTGGGTTCTACCTGTACAACAGAAATGGGCTCAAGTCCCTCTCGCTCACTGTTGAAAAAAGAATTGTCTTAGCGTTTGCTCATTGAAACCTTCAGTCCATCTAACTTCAGCTTGACTTCCACATCTAACCATGGCAGCTGAGGGCTTCCTTTTTCTCAATGGCTCTTCTTGCTTTTGCTGCCTATTCTTTGCTTGTCCTGTCCACATGCTGCCCATTCTACCCTGCATGCCCTTTCCCCAGCTGTCCAGGGCTCAAAGCCTTCCTGTCCCTCTGAGCACCAAACCTGCACTTTCACAGCCCTTGGTGTGTCCTATAATACTCTCAGAATTCTTGTTTACCCAACTCTTTTCAGACTCCAAGGTCACAAGTGCAGGGACCTTTCAAAAGGCAGGCCATGCACCTTCCATGTGCCTGCTTGCTACAGGTCCTAGGGTCTTTTTGTATATTTCCGATTTGCCACAGATCTTTTATTTTTTAACATATATATTCTAGTATTATATACATGAATATAGTGAACTTACGTTTTCAACCCTTAATCCTTAATCCCCAACCCTTTATCTCTCCTGCCTGACTCCTATTTTCAAGTGTTTTCATTTGTGTGGCCCATTGTATTTTATCTGTTTGTCTTTGATTCTATATACCTGGCATGATTCACACTCCAGCAAGTATCATCCATCAGTGGGTACAGCATTGAGGAGTTCACCCTGTGTTTCTTCTCCATCAGCATTATCTTTTATCAGTCTCTCAAGGAAGCTTCTTTTTATTATTTTTCTATTTCTTTGACTTTTCTGTATGGATATGTGATAGTTAATCTTTAAAAAAATTTTTTTTAAAATTTTTAAAATTATTATTTATTCAACTGTGCGCATGTGCGCGCGTGTGTGTCTGTCTGTGTATGTGTAGAACCACGGACGAATTCGCGAACCACCATGGACGCCTCCACCTCCTTCTGTCCCGGAATTCACAGGCTCCGCCCTACCAGGACCAGAAACGCACACCGCCCAGCTTCTGTCCATACGTGGGATCTGGGATCCGAACTCAGGATCTTTCTCCTGCAAGGTAGAGGCTTAACCCCTGAGCCACCTCTTCAACCCCTCAGGGAAGCTTCTTAAGATGGCAAAGTCCAAAGAAACCCACTGAAGTCGTCCACCCATGCAAAAACAAAGGAGTCTTTATTAAAAATTCAAGCCTAGGCCTGGGACGCACATCCTGCAACACAGTGAGAGTGAGCGCCTCCGAGGCAGCAGGGTTTAGGGATTTTATAGGGTTATCGCAACCAGAGACAGGAATTCGCCAATAGTTTACCTGGTCCACCTGGCCCTCCTTAACCCCACCCACAGCCATGGCGACTGGGGTGGAATTTGCTGGTAGCCTTCCCGACTCCCCACTAGGACTATTTACAAGCAGGGATTGGGGAATTTGCACGTAGCTTCCCAACCCGGCTAGGACTGTTGCTGAAGGGTCTGTGGTTGCCTCGGCAATTGGAAGAGCACTAGAGGAGGGGGCTAGCAACTTTAGGATTCACAGTTGATAGTGTTGGAGGGGTTCTTGTGCTCAGAGTGAAGATTGAAACCAGAACACATGTGGAGGATTAAGGCAGAGTTTATTAGAGTAGAGAAAGAACTGAACTCAAGACATGGAGTGCAATGAGTGGTTAGGTCACCTGGAAGAACTCATGGACTCCAGGCAAGGCATCCGTGAGGGGCAGGCAGCTAGAAATGAACTCATGGACTCCACTGTGAAGTGCTGTGAGGGACAGACGCCAAAGATGGCTGCAAAGTCAGGTATACTTATGCCTTTTGATAAGCCTGGGAAACATGGCTTTTCCTTATAGATTAGCTCACATTGGGGTCCTGTGCCCACTTGGAGGTGGGGCTGTTTTTCTGTAGGAGATAAGCAAAGAGTTGGGGGGAGTTGACGAAGGGTGTTTTCCCTCAGTGTAATCCCAGCAGTGGGCAATGACCTTCCAAGACCTTCAGAGCCGGTCCCAGCATGGATGCTCTCTAAACTGCAATTCCATGCAGTTCTTGTGAAACCATAGATACCACAGCCCTGATATGGCCAGAAGATAATGTCTGGCCCACCACTGTCCCACTTCAGGCTCTTGCAATCTTACAGCCTCCTCTTCTGTAACGTTCCCTGAGGTTTGGTGACCTAGAGGATTTAGGTGTTTAGTGAAAGATGCAGATATGCCCGATGTGTCCGGGACAGCGGCCTCCAGAGTGTGTCCTTGGCGAGAGGATGGGTTTGTTCCCTACACCCGTGGGCCTAGGCCGACGATCGGGCCTCGGTGGGCACCGCGAAGGTGTAGGACGCGTCGGGCGGCGGCTTGGATGCCAACGGGGCCGGTGGGGAGGAAGCGAGCAGGCCGGGCTTGCGCAGGCCGTGGGTCACGGGCGCCCAGGGACAGGCGGAGTCTGCGCAAAACGGTGCGCTGGGGGCTGTACGTAGGGAAGGGCTGGTGTGAGTGACGGACCTCCGACCAATGAGCATGGAGATCGTATGGGGGCGGGTCCAGAGCACCGCGCGCCGGGTCGCGGTTGGTCATGGCAAGGCGGAGACGGGCCCGGCCCCGGCTCTGCCCGCCCGGGCTGCACGAGCTGGGAGGGCGGCGCCCGGGCCGTGGCCACTGCGACTCCTCAGGTAAACGGCTTGCGGCGCGCGTCCTTGGAGACGCGGGTCCAGCGTCCGCGGGGGGCTCGGCAGCAGAGCCTAGGGCCTCAGCTTCTGCTGGAGGCCCGGGGAGTTGAGTCAGGGGCATCTTCCCAAGGTTCTGGGTGCTGCGAGGCGGAGTCCGCGTCTTCCCGGCTCTCAGGTGTGCGGGGCTGGCCGGCTCTGCACCCGGAAGAGACCTGGGAGCTCGGGACTCAGATCCTGCTTGGCAGGCAAAGGCGCGTGGCCCGGGTCCGGGTCCTGGTCCTGCCTTCTTTGAGGCGGGAGATGCTCAGTACATAGCCGAACCTCTTTCGGGGACTCGGTGTCCCCAGCTCATGGCTCTCGGGGGTCCAGGTCCTTGTCTCTGTGGGGTGAGGGTTCGTATCCACTTCCCTGAGCCCACTGCTGGGTTGCAGGCAGTTGGTTCTGTCGTCCAGAGGCTGAGCCTGAGCGCTGTGTGGCAGTCCTTCCGAGTTCTCTCTTCCCTTCAAGTAGGCGGTCTAGAGCAAGGCGGTATTTTGTAGAGTCACGAGGTCGGCTGGCCCGATAGGGAACACCCCAAAGCTGGCTGGACTGCGGGGACCTGAGCCCTCAGGCAAGGTGAGAGTTAGGTGGGGCTCTCCGGATTTGGGTTTCGGATCTTTGTGCAGCTGCAGTGCAGGAATTTCTGCTGGGCACGGTACAGAGCTCTGGGTGGAAACTGAACGGAGCAGTGCGGTGCGCATAAGGGGGTGCTGAACAGGAACTGAGGGCCTGGCGTCTGGAGCTACCTGGGGGTGTGAACTGGAGCAGCTGCTGGGGCAGAGGCCAGTTTTTAGGAGCTAGTCCTGGAGACAGGGACCTTTGGAAGGTCATGGTGGTACAAGTAGGAACTTGTAGAGGGAGCTGGAGGAACCAAGAGTGCAATGCCGAATTTTGACCCAGATAGGCCGAGTGGTGATAATGGTGGAAAGAGGCAGGTGAGGGGCAGGGTTAGTGGGCTTGCTGGGTAGGTCATAGCGCTGTTGGACTGGTGTGCTTGATCGACACAGTGATCTAAGTGGAGACCCCCAGCAGATACAAGATCCTGGGGGAGGGGAGATCAAAGACCCTATGCAAATCACTGGCCGCGGGATGTTTTTATTTGTGCATTTTTTTATTAAAAATGTAATTATACATTAAAAAATTTTTTTACCAGTTCCCTCCCTCCCCCTCCTCCCCCCATTTGTGCATATTTTTATGACCCGATTGATTATACAAGTCTCCACACCCTGCGGGTCCTGTGGATGTTGCTGCGTGCAGGATCCACCTGGGTAGTCAGTGATAAACATCTCTGAGCTGCCTTGATTCAGTTATGTCTAGATTCCTATCTCGTTGAAACCATCATCTCTTCTTTCCTCACAGTTGACTGCTGAGGGACATCCGGGATCAGATGTGGAACCGGGGAGGCATGTGTGTGTTCAAGATCATAGTGTGTGTGTGTTTGTATGTGTGTGTAGCAGTTGTCTACTTTCCTGGGATCTACAGAATTATCTAATCTGATCATCGACTTTAGGCCTTCTAATGTCTTTTATTTTTAAATATTTTATTTATGAGAGAGAGATATATTTAACATGTGTAGATGTTAACTGTTGGAAGTTTTCCTCATACTATGTATGCTCCAGGGATCAAACTAGAATCAACACAGGTCTTTTGCTCATAGGCACCTTTGCCCTCCTCGCAGTCATCTCATCAGACCTCTAATGTCTTTTCTGTGAGCTATTGTGAGTTAAACAGGCAGGGGTCTCTGGAGTTCCTGTCCAGTTCTCAGAGAGTACTGGCTGCTGAACATCATGAGGACTGTGCTTCCTTCACTGAACTGGAAGAGTCACATTGCTTCAGAGGTTTTGCATGTGAGCCCAGCAACATAGCACTAGCACTACATAGTTTATGTTGATAAATCATGTTCTCATTGTGGAGCAATGTGGAGCCTGGCCCCAGGACACCAGCCCAAGGGTTTGTTCTGGAAGTTGACGCTTCTCTGACTCTGTGCTTGGGTGAGGGCAGTCTGTGACTACATGTGCCTTGCTCTCTGGGTTGGCTTATTGCTGTCTTTGGGCTGTATTTGTGAGTTTGAGAGCCTGAAGTGAGACATTCAAAAGCAGGAAAGAAAAAAAAAAAAAAAAGAGAGAGGGAAAGAAGGAAGACAGGGAGGGAAAAGAGGAATGGAAGAAGGAAGGGAGGGAAAGAGGGAGGGAGGGAAGAATCAAGGAAGGAAGGAAGGGATGTCGTCAGGAGAGATGATTTAGGGTTAAACCTCTCATCGCAAGTTAAAGGACTTGAGTTTGGATTCCAGGTCCCATGTAAAACTGCTGGGCTGAAATGGCAGTGGCTTCACTCCAGCCCTTATTAAGTGGAGCCTGGGAAGTCCCAGATCAAAGCAATAAGGAGGTAAAACAATCCAGGGTGATTCCTGAAGTCACCCTTGGGCCTTCACAAACATAGACAGTACCCTCTTGTACACTCACATGTACGTACCCATACTTAAAGAAAGAGGAAAGCAAAGAAAACAAAATACCTGTTGGAATCTGCCCATCACCTTCCCTAGGTTTGCTGTGTTTTGTTTTTCAGATTTACCCAGAGTTTGATTGTATTGTGCTTGTTTTGTCCTTTTCCTAACACCTTTATACATAAACACCTGTCCGAGTAGGAAGGCTGCATGGGTGATGTGGAAAGTCTTGACCATTCTAGGCTTGTAGCAGTCACTCCTCCGGCTCTGCCACCTGGCAGCCCTTGTCCTGAGAGTGTCAGATGCTTCTGGGCTGCCAGCTTTTCTCCCAGTCAGAGCTTATGGCTTACAGGTGCTGGACATCAGTCAGCACACTGTAGCTGTGGGATAAACTGTGTCCTTGACTACCCAAGGTGCTGGACTGCCTGTCAGCTCTAGAAAGACCTTGGTTGTAGGGATGGTTAGTGGCCTCTATGTGGTTATCCCATCTGAGAATTCCTTTGTGTCTTTTGTCCTTTTGTTTGTTTGCCTTTGTAATGCACAAGCTCCCTTGCAGTTAATGTTAGGCAGATTAACCTCTTGTCACAGATGATATGATTTGTTCTGCTTTTTAAAGAAATTGCTTATTTCCTAATTAGTATAAAAATGTTTGATGTTCTTGACTTGATGAGATGGTTCACTGGGTGAGGTGCCTGCTCACAAAGGTGACCACCTGAGTTCAGTTTTAGAAGCCCACATGGTGGAGAGAGAACTGACTTCCAAAAGTTGTCCTCTGACCTCCACCTGCTGCACCATGACTTGCAGGTTTGTATATTTCAGTCTCTTATTTTAAAAATGTATGATGTACAGCATTGTGGAATGACTAAGTTAAGCTCACCAGCATTAGATGCATTAGCTCAGTTGTGATAAGAACATTTAAAATCTACTCTTCTATAAACTTCAGGTATACCATACATTATTATTTTCCACAGTTCCATGTCATATAAGAAATCTCTTGAGGGTCGGATAGATAGCTCAGGGTTTAAGACTCTGCCTCACAAGCAGAAGGTCCTGAGTTCAGATCCTGGATCCCATTTAAAATGCCAAGCAGAAATGGCAGTGGCCTGTACTTCACATCCTGGAAAGAGGAGCCTGGAAAACTCCAGAGCAAAGCAAATAGGAGGTAGAAGCAATCTAGGGTGATTCAGTACACATAGTGCACAGGTGTACATTTCGTTCTCTTGTCTTTTTGAAACATTGTGTCCTTTGACCAACTTGTTATTCCTGCCTCCTGGTAATCACCATTCCATATGCTTTTTGGGTTCAACACTGTCTTGTGTTGTGTTTGCCTGTCTGTGACTGACTTATTTCACTTTACATAATGAAGCCTTGGTCCCTGCTACTATTTTTTTAAGAGGATTAAAATAGAGTTTTTTAGAGGGGAGAAAGAACGAACTCATGGACTCCAGAAGTGGAGTGCTGTGAGGGAAGGGACGAGGGTGCCTTGGAGAGCTCATGGACTTCAGCCTGGAGTGCTATGTGGGGCAAGTACCCATATTTTTTAATGCATCTATTTCCTGGACATGTTGGTGAACACGGAGGTACAAATGTCTAAGAGACTTCCGTTTCAATCCTTTTGGGTGTGTACTCTGTAGTGGGATCACTGGACTTTTTAAGGAACATTTTTATTTATTCTGACAATTTCACATGTATGCAATGTATCTTGATTGCGTATTCCCCTTGCTTTCCCTCCCACTCTCATTAGAGTCCCTACATGCCCCCTCATCACCTTTGTGCCCTCTTTTTTTTATAACCCACTGAGTCTATCAAATGCCTTTTTAAAATTGCAGTTAAAGTTGTGTGTGGGTAGACTGGAGAGATAGTTTAAGGGTTAAGACTGCATCATAAGCAGAAGGTTCCGAGATTGGATCCCAGGTTCCATGTTAAAATGCCAGGCAGAAATGGCAATAACCTAATCTTCTGGCTCTGGTGGGCCAAGTCTGGCAAATCCCAGAGCACAGAACGAAGGAAGAAGTAGAAACAATCCAGGATGATTCTCAAAGTCACCCGTGGTTCTCCACAGTGATACACGGTGTCATTCTGATATACATACACAAATAAATAAATAAATAAATAAATAAATGTGTATATGTTAAAGTGTGTGTGTACGGGGGTGGGGGGAGGACTAGAGAGATGACTCAGGATTAAGACTCTGCATGCAAGCAGAAGGTCCTGAGTTTGGATCCCAGATCCTATGTAAAAATGCCAAAAATGGCGGAAATGACCTGGGCCTGCACTTTGACTATGGAAAGTGGAACCTGGGAAATCCCAGTTCCAAGCAAAAAGGAGGTAGACTCAATCCAGGATGATTCCTAAAGTCATCATTGGGCCTCCGTAGATACATACAATGCACTCTGATACAACAGATGCTTGCATGTACCTCTGGATATATTTGAAGATCAGAGTGTGTTTTGGGAGTTTGTGCTGCCTCAGTCCCAGAACTTAGAATTCAGGTGGTCAGGCATAGCAAGTGCTTTTATCCACTGAGCCATCTTGCTAGCCATAACTATATATATATATATTTTTTTAAACTTTATTTATTTTTATTGTGTATGTATATCAGAGGACACTGTGTCCCTGCGGTAGACCAAGGATGACTTTCGGGAATCATCCTGGATTGCTTCTACCTCCTTTTTACTTTGCTCTGGGTTTTCCCAGATTCCCCCCACCAGGGTGAGAAGGGCATTTTTTTAACATGGGACCTGGGATCTGAACTCAGGATCTTCTGCTTTAGAAACAGAGTCTTAACCCCTGCGCCATCTCTCCAGCCCCATAACTATATTTTTAATTAGCTTACAAAACAATGGCTTTCCATAAGATTTTCCATACACCCTTAGCTTTGGTTATATAAGTCCCTTAGTATAATTTTTCTAAAAGATGTGTAGAGATAGCTTATTTTAGGTTCACTAAAAACAAGCAAACAGAGGGACTTTATTAATGAAATTGCCTTCAGTGCAAACAATATAACAATCAAAATTATATCTGATATTTAAATAACTTTTCTTCTGAATGTAAAATGAAAGTTGAACTTTCTTTTTCTCTTTTTTTCTGCTTTTCTCCCCCCTCCCTTCCTCTCTCTTTTCCTTCTTTCTTTTTTTTTAGTGTGTGTGTGTGTGTGTGTGTGTGTGTGTGTGTGTGTGTGTAGAAGGCATTGTGTGTCCCTGTGGAGGACCAAGGGCGACTTTGGAAGTCTTTCTGGATTGCTTCTATATCCCAGGGCCAGAAGTGCACACATTTCTGCCTGGCATTTTTCACATGGGACCTGAGATCCAAACTCAGGTCTTTCTGCTTACAAGGCAGACTCTTAATCCCTTGAGCCATCTCTCCAGCTCCTTAATTTTTTTTAATTATGTGTACGCTATGTGCACATCTGTGTGCCAGGTGCATATGCTTAAGGGCACACTCAGGAGGCTGGAGGACATTGGTGTTCTAACCTGTTACTCACCACTTTATTCCATTGAGATAGGGTCTCTTACTTAGTCTGGAGCTAGGCTGACAGCCAGCAAGTCCCAGCAATCTTCCTGTCTCTGCCTCCCACAGTACTAAGGATTTGAACTCAGGTCTTTGTCCTTGCACAGCAAGGGCCCTTATCTACTGATCATCTTCCAATTCTTTCTTTTATTTTTTATTTTTTATTTTATTTTTTACATTTTTTATTATTATTATTTATTCAATTGTGCGCGTGTGTGTGTATGTGTGTGTGTGCATGTATGCGTGTGTAGAACCACGGAGGAATTCGGGAACCACCATGGACTGCCTCCTCCTTGTTTACTCTGCCCCGGGATTCACAGGCTCCGCCCTACCAGGACCCGAAATGCAGGCTGACACTCTCCCACCCCCCCCCCACCCCCGCTTCCGCTAGGCATCTATACATGGTGTCTAGGATCTGAACTCAGGACCTTCCGCCTGCAAGGCAGAGGCTTAACCCCTGAGCCACCTCTCCAGCCCCCCAATTCTTTCATTTTTAAAAAAGATATTCTACCAGGCTAGTAGGATAGTTTAGCGGTGTTTGTTGGCAAACCTGATGACCTGAGTTCAGTTCTCGGAGCTCTCATGATGGGAGGAGAGAACTGACTCAGAAAGTTGACTTCAGACTATTAATCTGCCTCTCAAATAAATAAAATACTTAAAATATTTTATTTATGGGCTGGAGAGATGGCTCATGGGTTAAACCTCTGCCTCACAAGCAGAAGATCCTAAGTTCAGATACCAGGTCTCACATAAAAATGTCAGGTGGAAAACGGCTTCGGTCTGCACTTTCAGCTCTGGTGGGCAGAGCCTGGGAAATCCCAGAGTAAAAAGAAGGTAAAGGCAATCCAGGATGATTCCTGAAGTCACCCTTGGTCCTTTACAGGGACACACTGTGCCCTCTGATACACGAACACACACACACACACACACAAAATAAATAGATGAATAAATCAAGTTTAAAAATATTTATTAGATATCACTTGGTTAAAGTCAGAAGACAACTTTTGGAGATTTGTTGTGGGTTTCTGGAGGTCAAACTCAGATTGGTAAGTTTGTGAGCAGTTACTTTTACCTGTTGAGCTACTTCATGGATTCCCCCACCCCAATCTTTCCAGTCTTTCTTCTTTGATGGTACTTGGGATTGAACCCAGACCCTTGTGATAGCAACTGCTCTGGTACCGAGCTAGGTTCCCATTTCTGGTGGTTGGATTTTTGTTTGTACATTTTCAAAGAGTTCTGATTGTACTAAAAAAAATGCTTATAGGAGGCAAACTGTGAACAGATTCTTTAAGTGACCTTGGTGAACTTTATCCCATTGGAAGTGTTTGATTTGCCTCCTTGTTTCTCCTCTGCTTCCTGTGCATTGTGGCATGTCATTGAGTCCTGTAGTTGCTGACAGGAAGCTCTGGAAGCCCACCTTACCATCTTGCCATGACTGGGTCCTTCATTGCTGTTGAATTGTGTTGGAGATCTGGCCTGGACTCCTGACTTTGAATGAACTTTGAATGATCCTCAACCCTTTGCCTTCAGAGTACTGTGATAGTTGGGTCTCATGTGGCCCAGGATAGCCTTCCTTTAATTAATTAATTAATTAATGTATGTATGTATGCGTGTGTGCGTGCGTGTGTGTGTGTGTATCACAGGGCATTGTGTGTTTGTCTGTGTGGAGGCCCAATTCGGGAATCATGACTTGGGAATCATGTTGGATTGCTTCTACCACCTTTTTGCTCCACTCTGATTTCTTAGGTTCTGCCCACCACTAGGACCAGAAGTGCAGGCTACCACTATTTCCACCTGGGATTTTTACGTTGGACCTGCTTTTGAGGCAGTCTTAACCCCTGAGCCATCTCTCCAGCCCAACACCAGAACTTTGAGTGTCCAGGAAGCTCATAAGATCCATGTGCCCGATTGCTGGGGTTATAGATGTGCAACCATGCTCGGTTTTGTGTGTCTGTGTGTATCAGAGGGCACTGCCTGTGGAGGCTAAAGGGTGACTTGGTAATCATCCTGGATTGCTCTACCTCCCTTTTGCTTCACTCTGAGATTTCCCAAACTCTGCCTTCCAGAGTTGGAGATGCAGTCTACTGTCATTTCCACCTGGCGTTTTTAGTGGGATTCAGGATCCAAGCTTAGTTCCTTTTGCTTGTGAGGCAGAGTCTTAACTCCTGAGCCATCTCCCTTGCCCACCAGGCTTGACTTTTTATGTGGGCACTTAAAAATCAAACTCAGATCCTCATGCTTGAAATACTCTTACTATGGGGCCATCTCCCCAGTCCTTGACCTTTACATAGTAGAGGATGACCTTCAGCTCTGATCTTCCTGCCTCCTCCACCTTCCAAGTGCTAAGATTTTAGTTTGTTGTTGTTGGTGGTGGTGGTTGTGGTGAGACAGAATCTCATGGCTCAGACTATCCTGGAGCTCACTGGTCCCTACAACTTCTGAGTGCTGGCTTGCTGTCACTCCCAGTATATGCAGTGCACAGTGATCATGCATGGTAGACAAGCCCTGCACCGGCTGAGCTACATCCCCAGCCCATCAGTCTTCTCATACCTTTTTTTTTTTTTTTTTTAATTATTATTATTTATTCAATTGTTTGTGTGTGTATGTATGTGCGCACATGTGTGTAGACCCATGGACGAATCGGGAACCACCATGGACGCCTCCACCTCCTTCTGCCCGGGGATTCACAGGCTCCGCCCTACCAGGACCAGAAGCGCAGGCCGCCCCCACTTCCACCTGGCGTCTATACGTGGGATCTGGGATCCGAACTCAGGACCTTCTGCCTGCAAGGCAGAGGCTTAACCCCTGAGCCACTTCTCCAGCCCCTTCTCATACCTTTTATTTGACCTCTTTTATTAGCTTCTTTAATCCTGGCGTGTGTGGCTGCCCAAGATGTAGCAGTGGCAGCTGTGTGGGCTGCCGACTTTCCTCCATGTTGCTTTGTGCCGATTGATTCATTCTCATTATGAGTTGTATTTTGCTGCTGTCCTTCCTGATAACTTTTGGTGTGCCATTCCTACTCTACCTTGTGGGCTCTGGCATTTGTCTTCCTGTTTTCACTCCTTGAATTTGGTGGCTTAGAATCAGTTTGATCCTCCCAGCTTTCTACTTGGTTAGGTAAATCCAGAGCAACATTTTTAAATTATTTATTCAAGTGTGTGTGTGTGTGTGTGTGTGTGTGTGTGTGTGTGTGTAGAACCAAGGATGAATTCGGGAATCATCGTGAACTGCTACTACCTCCTTTTTTTTTTTTTTTTTTTTTTTTGCTCTGCCCACCAGGACCAGAAGTGCAGGCCACCCCCGCTTCCGCCCGGTGTTTGTACTGTGGGATCTAAGATCCGAACTCTGTTTGCAAGGCAGAGGCTTAACCCCTGAGCCATCTCTCCAGGCCCCAGAGCAACATTTTCTTAGGACTAATTTTATTTCATTGTGGAACATTTTGCTGCCTCTCAGCAGCTCTCCCTGGGGATCAGTTGCCAGTGCTTGGGCTCCAGGATTATTTATCCAACCCCAGGCACTAGGCTCCTCTTTCAACTCTTCTCTTGACGGTTTACCTGTTCCAGCCATCTTGGCTTCCTTTCAAATCCCCCTTTCTCTCTTCAGTAGAGATTGACCACACTGCTGTGGAGCTGCTTGACGGCTTCCTGCTCCCTTCAGTTACCCACTGGGGTAGTTTGGTCCTTGGCTTCTTGCCTCAGACTCAGTGAGCTTTGTCTGATGTCTGTCATCTGAGAATTGCCACTTAATGTTCCATCCAGGTCTTTGGCTGTTGGGCCCTGTCGTTCTCAGCTGGGGCAGACAATGCTTGGCGCACATTGACTTTGCTCCTCTTGTGGTTGGTGAGGGTCAGTGCTGTGTGCTGTGTGAGGCCTGTGGCCTTTGCTTCTGGATGGTCAAGGTGAGCTATTGTGGCTCTCACAGGAGCATGCCCCTGCTTCCCCACCTGGTAGGCTCAGTCCTGGGTTAGGAGTTCAGAGCTTGAGGGTCTACACCAGCTGTGCCCACACCTTCAATGTGTTTTGTGGTTCTCTGAACTCTGCCTTGTACTCATGTCCTGCCTAACAGCTGATGCCATTTAAGGCCTCTTGAGGCTTGGGATCACATGTCTTCTCCTTGGTGGGAACCTTAGTGTTTATTTCCTGCTCTCTTTTTGCCTGCAGATGCTTCTGAGGAAGAAAGGGCCAGCACCGTGCTGATGCCGCCATCGTCAAGCCAGAACACTCTGCCTGCTTCTCTCTGCCCGTGTCCCCTGGAGCTTCTGGTCTGTTGTTTTTACCTTGTTTTCTGTTTTTTTTTTTCCCCTTAAAACACAACCAACGACGTAAATGAAAAATAAAACAGTGATTCTCAAATGACATCAGGAATTATGAAAAACCTTGGGTTCAGGATACAGAGCCAGGAGGATTGTCACAGGTTCAAGGCCAGCAAAGTCTATTTAGTGAATTTGAGTTAGCCAGATCTACGAAGCAAACATGTCTCTTAAACCCCATCTTCCCTGCAAACTCCATCCATTTTTTTCTATTTTACTGGTGGGGAGGGTGAGTGATTGGGACCAACCTATTTTCTTGAAGTGAAATTTTCACTTGTCTTTTATCCTTCCACCTCCCAAGATTGATGCAGTTTCTCACTTTGTGGCCATCCACTGAGCTTGTTAGGGCTTTGTTGCCTGCTCCATGGGATGAGGAAGGTACTTCAGGCAGAGGATCAGCCATCCTTACTAGGACTGTGAAGACACCATGTGTCAGTCCTAGCTACATTGTGGGCCGATGTACTTGGTGGGTTCTGCTAGCTCTGGGATGGAGGCTGAACTGGGAGCTGCTGGGATCATGATCCTTCTGCTCTTCCTGAGTGGATCAGCCAGCTGTGGCAGAGATTCCCCAGGACAAATCATTTAATATGAGCTGGCCTTGATCTTATGTATGGCCTTGATCTTATGTATGTGTCTTATCATTTTAGATTGGGGAGGAAGCCATCCATGTTCACACTGGACAGGTGGAAGCCAAGACAATAGAAATGACCAGTCCATATGTGAAGAGTGAGTATGGAAGGCTCTGGGTGGGTGGGCTCTGGCAGCTCCTGCCCTTCTGCCCTCTAGCTGTTGGGCAACCAAGGCTGACATGGGACTGCCTTGGAGCCTGGGTGGGAACTGGTTAAGTCAGGCATCGTCAGGCAAGTGTAGCCTACCTGCTGAACAAGAACATGACATTCAGAAATGTGCTTTGCAATGTAAATCTCCAAGCTTCTATCGAAAAAAGAATAAGAGTGAAGTAATTGTCTTAGTCTGGGTGCTGTATAAGTAACTAAATTTGTTTTTCACAGTCAGTTGAGGTAGGGAAAGCCAAGTCATAGCAGATTTCATGTCTGGTGTGTGGGCTGCACTCTGCTTTCTGGAAAGGGAAAGGGGTGGGAGACACTCTCCAGGACCCCCCAGGGCTCACTGTCATAAGGCCTCATCTCTTAAAATCATCATCCTGGTGATGATAAGTTTTTGTGCAGTACCGTATGCAGATGATAGCACTGTTATGGAGGTTGTGGTAACGCCCATGGAAATGGAGGAGTGAGTTTCCTTGTGCTCAGCTTTCTGTGCTGATGGATGGTCCCAAGGTTGCTGGAGTGTCTGCCTTTGTGCACTGGTATGGATCCAGCATCCCCTTTAGCTAGCAACTGCTTCCCCCCATTGCTTCCCCAGCTGAGGCCAGCACTTCTCTGAGGACTGACTGTGCTCTGTCCAATGCATCCTTGAGCTTGAGGGGGTGCTGAGAGGTCAGGAAGGGTATGGGGGTGTTGAAAGGTGTAGACAGAGTTGTGAAGTTAAGTCAGGGTATGAGTTGGGGGGGGATAGGGAAGACAGAGAAAGGAAGCTGTTAGGAGGTGGGAGGAGACACCTGTATTTGTGCTGCCCCTGGAGGTGGACACTGTATGTGCATGACTGTGAAGCTGTGCTGGCTCCTAGAGAGTAAAGGCTGCGATGTCATTTAGAAGGGCCAGGTGTGTCTACATGTTGGATTTGGCCTTGGCCACACTCGGATCTTATTAGTTGGATCAACTTATTTAACTTTAAATCTTAAAAATTGAGGACTGACAAAAGCCCAGCTTACTACTCAGGAGAGTCTTTCCCAGAGGAGCATAGGTTCTGACTGAGACTGGTCTAGTCCATTGTCATGCCAGATATCCTCTTGAGCAGTGTGACTTTGGGCGTGATGCTTGGGGACCAGGCCAGGTCCAGTCCTTCCTATAAAGCACCACCCTCACTTCACACCTGGCTCTGTCAGGCAGAGTGCTGCGGGACTGCCTCGTGGACTCCCTTCACTGGTTATTCACTTCCTTTCACCAGCCTCCTACATGTGGGACTTGGGTTGTGTCCTGTGTCCTGTGACCTCGGAGAACTTTTCAAAAGAATCACACCTGTGCAGGTCCTTTGTGGGCTATAGCACTTGGGAGCTCTCCGTGGAAGTGGGCTGAAACTTCACTACCTCAGGCCAAACGGAACATCCTAGGTTTGTAGGTTCTCAGCAACAGCCAAAACCTGAGCCCTGTGTCTTCCAACCTAGCAGTCTGCATATAAAATGCTCCTGACCCTGTACGGATGGAATGCGGGATAATCAGGGGATGTGGTCAGTGCAGATCATAGATGGACTCTCATGAATGATGCCAGCTGCAGGTCATTGTAGCCCTTGAGCAAGTGGCCATGCCTGTTGGCCCTGATGCATTGGGCTGGTGTTAGTACTGAAATTTGCCATCTCTTTGTTGAGTGTATGATCCTCAGAGGCTGGCAGGTGTCAGCCCCAGGGTGGGAGCTGTAGTGTGCTGGGGTCTGAGTACTGGGGCTTTGTCACCACAGAGCTGTCCTTTACCCTGCTGGATGCCGTCACCGACAAGGACCCTAGAGTACAAGAGCAGATCTGCAGTTCTCTGTGTTCCCTTGGAGAGGCACGGCCAGGGGAGACTCTTCGAGCCTGTGAGGAGTACCTACGGCAGCATGACAAGGTACCTCTGCCCCTGTGATAGTGAGGTCTGTAGTTGTCAGGAAGAGAGTGAGGACAGTGGGTTGGAGCTGACAGAGGCTGTCAGCAGAAGGTGCCCAGATATGTTCCCTTGAAGCCTGGTGGTTCAGGGTAATGGCAGCCAGGTCTCTTGCATATGAGAAGCCAATGGTGGTCCAATTACGAGAGGACTGGACTGTCATTGCAGAGGGTAGCACTCATGAGCAGAGGCCACTTAGCTGTCCTTTTTTGCCCACTGAATGGAGATGAGTGGCTTCTTGTCTGAGGGAGCAGTTTCAAGCAGCTGAATGTCCAGGAGGGCCTTGCTTGGGAGATGAAGGTCTTGGGTCTTGCTTTGGTGAGGGGGGCTGCTCTAGGGGTTGAGCCGCTAATCTGTCTGCCTTCCATGCTGGGAAACTGCTCCCAGAAGGACACACGGCCTTTGCTGCCCTAGAACATCCTATCTCAGTAGCTGTGGGTCCCTCAGTGGAGGCTTGGAGTCCTCTCCATTGCTGCAGTGAGTCACATTGCTGCCCAAGCTATTCCAGCTCACAGACCTCGGCCTGTTTTGCCTTAGTGAGGGCTGACTTTGAGCTTGCTTCAGCCTCCTGCGTGTGCTCGGCTATCTCACAAGCTTTCTGCCCTGCACAGGTTCTCAGTGTGCTCTGTGTTGGTTCTGTGCAGTCAGAAGTTATTAAGCAACTTTTCTAGTTTACCTAATTGTGGTTTTGCAGCATTGGAAGACTATCTCTCTTTCTGTTTGATATTTTGTTATGTAATGTAAAAAAAGAATTTCCCTCTCCCCCCCCCTTTTTTTGAGATAATCTAATATAGTTCACACTGGCTCCAAAATCACCACCTCCTGCTTTAACTTCCTGAATACTGGGATGGCAGGTGTGTACCACTACACCCAGCTCTTTTTTGACCAATTAACCTGAAACTTCTGGGCTCGAGATGGTCTTCTGAATTAGTCTCCTACTCTCTCCAGGGGTAGGACATTGTCAGTGGGTATTTCTCTTGTCTGTCAAACTACTGTTTCATGGGGAAATGGCTAAGTTTCATGAAAATACCCACTAATTGTGATAACTAATTGTGGGGTGTACCCCCACCATCACCTTGGTGTGCATGCGTGTGTGTGTGTGTGTGTGTGTGTGTGTGTGTGTGTGAAAAGACACAGTGTAAAGGTCCCTGTAAAGGACCAAGAGTGACTTCGGGAAGCATCCTGGATTGCTTCTACCTCCTTACTGGTTTGCCCTCGGGTTTCCCTGGTTTGCCCACCAGGGCTGGAAGTGCAGGCCACTACTGGTTCCACCTGACGTTGTTATGTGGGACCTGGGATCCGGACTCGGGACCTTCTGCTTGCGAGGCAGTCTTAACCCCTGATCCATCTCTGCAGCCCATATCTTTAAAAAAAATTTTTTTTTTATTTATTCAATTGTGCGTGCGTGCGTGCGTGCGTGCGTGCGTGTGTATGTAGAACCATGGGCGAATTCAGGAACCACCATGGACCGCCTCCACCTCCTCCTTGTTTACTCTGCCCCGGGATTCACAGGCTCCGTCCTACCAGGACCAGAAACGCAGCGCACCCCCCCACACTTCCGCCAGGTGTCTATACATGGGGTCTAGGATCCGAACTTAGGACCTTCCTCCTGCAAGGCAGAGGTTTAACCCCTGAGCCACCTCTCCAGCCCCCATATCTTACTTTTCATAGAGTTCTGCTCTTTTTACAGAAAGTCCTCTGGGTCACAGTCCTCTGTCCTCCAACCACAGAGCCCAATTACTTCACAGCCCCTGGAGCTGGCCTGTCACATTGCATGGAGCAGTTGCTGCTAGAACAGCACAGGTGGTGGAGAAGGGTTTAGGGAAGTGAGTTAGGGTAGGACAGAGTCTTCCTAATGCCCACATGTAGTCAGGAAAGCTACAGGAAGCCCTTGTAGTAGTCTTTGAATGTATCTCCAGGTCCATAGCTAAGAGGAGGCTGGAAGTGTTTGTACAGATGGAGTGGGCAAAAGTGCTCCTGCAGCCTCGTCGGAGCTGTGCTCCCAGATCCCAGTGCTTTGATTAAAAGAAGCCTCATAGTTCAGTTGATTTCCATTCTTCCTCCGAATTCCCTTACTTCTCAAAGAAAGTGTCAGTACTTACCTCCTTGGGGTTCTCACTGTTTGCTCCCACTGCTTAAGTAAGGGAGGGGCTCAGTAGGATCTTGGGGGCATACTGTGAAGTTCAAAAGTAACAATTCATTCTCTTAGTTAGAACTCAAATACAGGGCTGCCGATGGACAATGAAGTGTGAACCCTTCAGTTGAAGTGGCAGACATCTTGTGACTCTCTCCCTGTCCAGCCAAGAACCTCATTAGAACCACCACCAGAGGGGTTACCTCTTATTGCTGGGGCACCATCATGTGAAGATCAAAAATCTCATCTTGAGGGCTGGAGAGATGGCTCAGGGGTTAAAGGCTCTGCCTCAAAAGCAGAAGGACCTGAATTTGGGTCGCAGATCCCATATAAAGACTCCAGGTGGCTTGCACTTCTGGCCCTGTAAGGTAGAATCTAAGATACCCCAGAGTAGTGCAAATAAGAGATAGAACAATCCAGGATGATTCCCGAAGTTGCCCTGGGCCTCCATGAACACACATAGTGCCCGCTGATGTACACACATGCACACACACACAAAATAAATTAAAAAAAAAAAACACAACAAAAATAAAACCAAATTCACCTTGAAATAAAACCTAAGATAGAAGCTTTTCCCTTAGACTGGCAGTTTTCTGCCTCTGGAGCTGTTTGTGATGTACACTGGTTGCTTGCAGAAATGAACACCTCATCCACTGTGGCCTCAAAGGCGAGTAGTGACTGTTTGTAACTCATGCATCCAATGGGGCAGCCAGCAGGCACGCCTGTCTGCCCTTGGGCCCGGGATTTGGTGAGATAGCTATATTGTCTCATGTGGGGCCCAACTGGCATGACCACCTGCCCCTCTCCTGTGGGTGAGACACACTAGTGTCAGTGAAGTGGCTCCAATGCTTGTGGGACACTGGCATATCCTGGGCCTGCCCTTCTTGGTACCTGTACCACTCAGTGTAAGCCCATTCTTGGTGGGAATATCTTTGTGGAGGGACTTTAGCAGCTGGGAGTCTACACTGGCAAGCCCTCCAGTGTCTTTTATATGGGCCCCAGAAGCAGCCAGAGAAGCCTTGTTAGCCCTAGGCTTCCAACACAGGTAGCCAGCTGCATTCTTGTGTCCTCATTTGAGTCCAGGACTGCTTGAGAGCTGCTAAGATGAAGACAAAAGGCCAGACCTTGTGAAGGGTTAGCCTAGGCTCCTGGTCAGCAGGCTCGGCCCAAGCAGTAGCAGGATCATAACTGACAGTGGCACAGGGCAGAGTGGCTTCTTTGACTTGGAGCACATTTATAGCCCTAGGAGGGTCCTTGGGAGACATGTCCTACCTGGCTGCAGAGGAACATGACAGCCTTGGTCCTGTGGGCTGAGCAGGGAAGGAGCTTCTCTCCTGGAGACCTGTGCCTACATGAATGTGCAGAAGGCCACCAGCTCATCTCCGTGGCTTGCCTCACAGGGCAAGATGTCCTTGGCTTTTGTAATGGGCACACAGGAACCTAAGAAAGCTTGAGGGCTTATAGAAGTCAGTGTACTCTTTTGTTGGAGACTGACCTTGCACAGTGTAGCCCTTGTAAAGTAACAAGTGCTTGGCTATTTATCACCTCCTGGGACCATCTCTGGGGATCTCTCTCCTCAGCTGGTGCATCCATACCGGGCAAGGGTTCTGAGGGCCATGGAGACAGTCCTGAGCAGTCACATCCATGAGCTGGACAAGGACACAGCTAGCACAGTCATCCTCCTGGCCTCCAGTGAGATGACTAGGACCAAGGTAAGGGCCTTTGGCCAAGTAGTTGGGGAAGATGGTTCCTTTTCTTTTGTCTGTACCCCAGAGCATCAGAAGGAGGCTGGAAGCTGGCTGGCAGAGACTCTTGGTCCTGCACATCTTTTGGGGACAGGAACGGAAGCTAAAGGGAGAATAAGGGCACCTAAGCTCTTAAGGCAAGCGTCAGAGATCCATGCTAGGCACTTGAGCCAAGGACTGTGTAGTGTTGGGGATATTGAACCAATTCTCAAGTGCCAACAGCCCCCTTTCTTCTCCAGACTTCTCAGGTTCTTCCTGTTGTCCTCTGCGACTTCTCACAAAGGCTTTCTTTCCAGGTCCTCCAGGGAAGGAAGGTGGGCCAGAGACTTAGCTGTATGGTCTTTGGCCCATGTTCACTAAGGGCATGGAACAGGGCAGGTTTTCCTTATTTGGCCGGAACTGAGTCTAGAATGTTTTGCTTGTGCCTCTCAGGAGGTCAGTGGAGAGATTAACCTGGTGATTGTGTGTAGGAGCTGGTTTGCGACTGGCAGCAGGCTGCTAGCGGCGTTCTAGTGGCTGTGGGGAAGCGGTATGTCAACCAAGTGATGGAAGAGCTGCTCAGCAGGTTTCAGCCTGGGGTCTTGCCACACTCCTCTGTGTTGCACACGCTTTCCAGCCTTTCGGTGTCCAATGGTAGGTGGCATCTTGGCTTGGGCCCCTCCGTATCCTGTGGTAGTTCCAAGGACTTCTGAAGACCTCCTGGGTGGACTTGGCTGGGCCTGCTGCCCTCGTGACAGCTTCTCTTTTGCAGCATTTGGCATGGTCCCTTTCTTGCCATCCATCCTGAGTACCATGCTGCCCATGCTGGGAATGGCCAAGCAAGACACTCTGAAAATAGTATTCTGCTATGGTAAGATGGGGGGCAGTGCCCATTCCTTTATTTTCTGTCCTGGGATGCCTTTGGGGGGTCTATGCACAATATGTGTTTGTAGCCTGTGACTGCATTCCCATTTAGGCCCCAGGCCACAACCATAGTCAGTCTTGGTGACAGCCATGAGATTGTGCCACTCACTTTTGCTGCTGCTTGTCTCCTGCTGTTGTGTGTTTGCTCAGCAGCCCTTTTAGGTGTGTGGCATGAGCCTGAGGGAGTGGGCTTGGTGCCACCTTTTTGTCTCCAGGATCAACATGGCAACAAGGACTTTTCAGAAATGTTAAGGAAAAATCTGTTTCTTTCTCTGCACTTCCAGAAGTACTGTAGGCTTATCCCCCACTCTCTGTTTCTGTTATATGGTTGTCTCTTCCCCATCTCTTCTGACCTCAAAGATGCCACTCAGTCAGGTTTAGGACCACCCTTCCACGGGACTGTGATAGTTGTTCCTGCAGCCACCCTGTTTCCATAGAAGGCCAGGTTCTGAAATTCAAGGAGGGCATGAATTTGGGAAAAACTCCATTCACTCTAGCATAGACCTGAGTTTCCCCACTTGCTCAGTCTGATGTGAACACCATACAGACTGAATTGGGATTTCTGTGAGCAGCCTTGCAGCACTTCAGTGAGAGTGCGCTGGAGTACCTGGCCAACCTGGACCAAGCCCCAGACCCCACAGTCAGGAGGGACACCTTTACCGCTGACATCTATGGCGCCTATGACATTCTTTTCCATCACTGGCTACAGAGTCGAGATGCTAAGGTACAGCCAAGCCCCAGGCCGTAAAGACCTTTTTGACCTCTGCTCTGTTGGTCTGCCAAAGGTGGTCCCTGGTGGGGAGAGGGCCTGAGCCCTTAGTGATATTGGGAAAGTGATGAAGGATCCCACCTGAGAATCTCCCACACCCACCTGGAGCCAACCTGCTCTTGAGCTTGTCCTGTTTAGGGAGCATGAGATCCTTAGGCCTGAATTTCATTGTGGCTCCCCTCTTTCCCATTCCCTCACTTCCCTGAGACTCCAGTGCTACTGGGACATTGACTCCTACCTGGTTCTGACATGGCTACCATCTGGCCTCTTGCCATGGTCACTGCACAACTGCCCTCTGGCCACCATCCCCACTAAGACTTACGGCTCTGATGTTTTGAGCTATAGCAAGTAGTATGCTTGCACTGTCTCCTCAGCTTCGGCTTGCAGTAGTGGCAGCTCTGGGACCTATGACCCACTTGCTTCCCAGCGAGAAGTTGGAGGAACAGCTCCCCAAGCTCATTCCTGGAGTCCTCAGTCTCTACAAGAAGCATGCGGAGACCTTCCTGATATCCCAGGTATCTGCAGGCTGGGAAGGCACAGTGGTATGAGAATTCTCAGATCAGATTCTGCAGGGCATCCCTGACCTAGAAGGGGCCCTTGCTGGTACTAGACAAGGGCCTGGAGACTTGCTCCTCTGCCTACCTCTAACCCGGAATCTACCAATCCCTACAAATTCTGGAAGTGACAGCAGAGCCTCCTCACCTGAGTCGTAATTGGAGTTGAGTGCTCTCTTCTTTCCCCCCTTTTCCCCGGTGGCCGGAGGTGGACTAAGCCATCTTCTTTGTGTCTCACACAGAGCTTGGGCCAGATCCTAGAGGCTGCTGTGAACATGGGCACTCGCACTCTGGAGGTTCAGCTCGATGCTCTCCTGACAGCTCTTCACTCTCAGGTAGGATGCAGAGTAGTGCTTTAGGGTGGTGGGATCTTGTGGGACTGGACCCCTTACAGCAAGTTTGCCTGATAGAGGTTCAGTCATATGGCCATGAAGTGGACTTCCTGACCATTGCGTGGCCATGGTATGAGCGATAAGGAATCTGTCTAGTTCTGCAGGGCATGTGCAGGAAAGATAGGCGCCAGGATGGAGTGCCAGGACTAGGTGATCATCAGGGCACTGAGTGCTAGCCTAGGACGTCTCGGAAAGAGTTTTATGTGGCTACTGTGGGTGACAGCTGTCAGGAGATGCGTAAGACTGCTCTGGGCGCCTGAGGGACTCAGTGGACTGAGAGCCGCACAAATCCACTCCTGGGGGTCGTCCAGCTGGGTGTCCTCCCTGCAGGCAAGTTGGCTGAAGTGCTGTTGCGTAGTGTGACCCAGCAATGGAAGACAGAGGGACCAGTGGTGGAGGCGGCCATGGCAGACTGGAGACTTTCAAGAGACGCAGAGTGGTTTGCTGCCTTGCTCCTTCCCCTGGTCCAGCTTTGGATCAGTGGCCACTTGGCTGGCCTGCAGCCCAGCTAGGCAAGCTCATTGTTGGTCCTAAAGATGGCTTATGACAGCAATGTTAGAATGAGTCTTGTGAGCAGTAGCTTGAGGAATTACAAAGCCATAGAAATGCCTCAGGTTGCTAGAGGAGCTCAAATGTCACAATTATGAGAAACACGGAGAAATGGAATAAATCTATGAAGAAATGGGAACAAGATCCAGGACTTTTCCTTCTTCAAAACAAAGCTGAAACTCCAGTGGTTTCGAAGCTGAGTTCTTGTGAGCCTTTGATTTGCCCTGTGTGATTGGCACTGGGGGCCTTGCATGCTGGGAAGCCAGTCTCTTTTCCCAGTAGGAGCCAGACAAGAAAGCTCAGGAGTGTGGGTCTCATTGAAGCAGCAGCTAAGTCAGGCATGCTGTGGTTAGAAGACTTTAGCAAGGTCTGATATGACTGGGGTTCATACCAGTGGCCATATTATGGGTCACAGGTAGTGTCATTTGACTTCAGCCTACCCAGTAGGGGCTTTTCATGATATTTCTCATTAAAACGCTTAGTAGCTAGGATTTAATGGAGACCTTTAGTTTGATAAGGTCACATACCCAAGCACCTGGCCTACACCCTAACTGAGAGAGGTCTTGGGGCATACCCCCTGAAGGTCAAGAACAGGACAATCCCAGTTTGCCTTGGTTGGAGCACATGGCTGTTGTATAATGAAGGAAAAAAAAGGGACAGTTTTGGAGGGAGGCAAGGATGAATGCTTAATATGCTTGTAAAAGTAGAAAAATTAAAAAAATAATAAAATGCATAGACACAATTAAAAAAAGGGTAGTGTGAGGGCTGGGTAGGTATGGTCATCACTGACCACCTGCCCTGCAGTTATGTGTGTGTGTGTGTGTGTGTGTGTGTGTGTGTGTGTGTGTGTGTCCGTGTGTGTGTCCGTGTCCGTGTCCATGTCCCGGCGTCCCTAGGGGCCACTCACCTTTCCACATGCTTGGCAACTTATGCCTGTCTAGGATTGCTTCACCCCAGCAGAGTGTTTTCTATACACATCAGGACCTTTGCCCATCTTGGTTTCTGACTATCCAGAGCCTGGTAAGCTCATCTCTAGCGAGTACTCAGCATATTTCCTTTGTGAATGCTCAGCTCACTCATTTGGAAAAGTTGACTGAAGTACAGAAGTGGTTAGGAGTAACTAGATGTTCAGAAGATGTAAAACTGAGCTATAGAACCAAGTATGGTGGTACCCATTTATAATCCTAGTGTTTGGAGGGAGAGGCGGGATCTTCGTTAGTCGGAGGCCAGCTTGAGTTGTATAATTTAACTTGGCCTTAAAACAGCAGGGCTGGAGGTGTAGCTTGCGTAGCATGCACTAAGTCCTGAGTTCACTTCCAGCACCACATAAACTCAGTGTGGTGGTACTTGTCTGGAAGGAGGAGGATCATAAGTACAAGTTCATCCTTGGCTACATAGTGAGTTTGAAGCCAGCCTGTGATATGAAGATCCTGTCTCAAAATCAAGCAAGCAGATAAACAGATTTTAAAGCCCTCACAAGCAGTGAAATACTATAAAACCCATCATTTTGGTCATGGTAGAATGCTTGCCTAGCGTGAAGGGGTTCCAAGTTCGATCTCCACTGCTGCCAGGAAAATGAAACAAATAGACAAATTCAACATTTTTTTTTAACTTATGTATGTGTGTGTGTGTGTGTGTGTTTATCAGAAGTTGACTTTGAGAATCATCGTGGATTACTTTTACATCTTTTTTGCTATGCTCTGGGCTTTCTCAGACTCTGTCCACAAGGGCCAGAAGTCCAGGATATCCACCTGTTTCCCTCTGGAGTTTTTATGTGAAACCTGGGATCTGAACTCAGGACTTTCTGCTTGTGAAGCAGAGTCTTAACCCTTAACCCTCTCCACTCCCAAACCTTTTTATGCAACAGTAGTGACTAGAGAATATTTTAAGGATTTCAGTATTTACTTATTTTGAGAAGGGGAGAGGGAAGAAAGAGATGTAAGCTAGAGAGCAGTGCCGGTGGCCATCAGGACAGCTTTTAGATGTCTACTTTCTCCTTCCATACCATGTAGGTCTGGGAGGTTACCAGGTTTATTCACAGGTGCCTTTACCTAACTCTGAAGTACCTTACAGGCTCCTGAGAGAATTTCATTTGTTACTATCTTACAAATATTTTATTTGAGCGAGAAAAAGAAAGATTAAGAAAGGAGAATGTATGTACCACAGTGTGCTTGTGAAGGTCAGAGTATGACTTTTGGAAGTTGTTTCTCTTCTTCGAATATGTGTACTCCTAGGTTGGCCCAATTTCCAAGCCAATTAGAACAGCAACAGAAACTTATATGAAATATGTAAGAATCAGTCTTATCAGGAATGCACGAGGTCTTGATAGAGAAAAAAGTGCAGGGTTCTGAAAGTGTCATGGTGAGAAATGACAGCCTTGGAATGATATACTAAAGGTTAGGACTGGAGAGATGATTCTCAATGTCACCCTGGGGCCTCCAAAAGCACACACACATGGGTGTCCTATGGTACAAGCACCCCCCCTCCCCCAACACACACACACACACAAAGTGTACAAGCCAGGGCTGGGATGTAGCCCTGTAGATTACTTGCTCTAGCATGCACAAGGCCTGGGTTCAATCCCAAAACCATATAAACAAGGCGTGGTGTTTCATGCCTGTAATCCCAACACTTCATAGGTTGAGGCAGAAGCATCAGAAGTTCAAGGTCGTCCTCCGTCCATAGCTTTTTGGAAGTTTAGCCTAGGCTCCCCCAAACAAAGGCATACAATTTGTAAAAATTACAAAAAAAAAAAAAAATTTACAGGGGTAGAAGTGATAAATGGGATTAAAATATACAAAACTTTTTTTAAAACATTTATTTATTTATTTAATTGTGTATATGTGCATGTGTGCATGTGTGTGTATGTATGTGTCGGGAACTAGCATGGATGCCTTCACTTCCTCCTTGTTTACTCTGCCCCGGGATTCACAGGCTCCGCCCTACCAGGACCAGAAACGCAGGCCGCCCCCGCTTCTGCCCGGCATCTATATGTGAGGTCTAGCATCCAAACTCAGGACCTTCTGCCTGCAAGGCAGAGGCTTAATCCCTGAGCCACCTCTCCAGCCCCACAAAACTTTTTTATGCTGTGTGTTCACATCTTATTTTTCTGTTGAGTCTTAGTTGTTGTCATTAACACATTTTGAATTCAGTATTATGCTATGCATGTGTAAGTGATCTGTGTATTTTCTTTTTCTAACCTTTACTTTCTGATACTTGTGCCATGAAGAACTGTTTTTTTTATATATCTTCATTTGTTTTTATGTTATAATTGTATTTTTGTGATTTTTTTTTTTAAATCCATCTAGGTCAAGTGATTGTTTCTTGTGCTCCCCACTTTCCTCTGTAGTTATCCCTGTTTGTCTGGACTGAGTAGGGGTCACCACAGAAGGCGACCTGAAAGTGCCACCTTTCAGCTGTCTTTCTGCTCAGGGAGAGGACTCACCCAGGTGGCCCTTCTGGCTCTGTTCTGGCCTGTGGCTACAGTCACTCTGCCAGCCAGAACTGTTATCCAAAGGCTGTGCTGCAGCTAGGGGTAATTCCTGGAGGGTTTACTCCAGGACTGGGGACTGGAGCCGCAACACCTGCCTTGTGTGTCTTCTCGGTGCCTAGTGCCCCGAGCATACAGGCAGTCTCCTGCAGAGTGAATGTCTGGGAGCCATAGCTCTTCATGATGAAATGTGGTCTTGCATTTGAAATAGCTAGGAACCGCTTGGGACCTGGGCTGGGACCCAACCTCGTCCACCGTCTACCCCACAGCTCTTTGGCAAGTGGCAATGCTCAGTGAAGTACAGTCTGTAGTCACTGGTCACCTTCTGTGGCTTGTGTGGCTTTCTCAGAAGGCTTTGCAGCTCTACCCCCCCCCCCCCCGCACTTTTGTGCAGAGGTGAGTTGGGGCTGGGGTCATCTGAAGTAGAGTGGAGGGGTGTCAACCAGGTCACCGTGGGGCCTGAGGAAATTTTTTTCTCCTCTTTTTGTGAGGTCTCGTTTTGCTGTGCTGGGGATGGAATCTTGGGCCTTGTGACGCCAATCAAGTACTCTGTTGCTGATCCAAACCCTAGCTAATTTTTACTGATCAACCTGTGCGACCCTTCCTTCCTCCCCATTCCTTTCTTCCTTGTCTTTTGGTTTTCGGTGCTTTGTTATAGGATGAATGGGATTCTGTTTGTACCCTGGGGAAGTATGCCAGGGAACTGGGAAGCACTCCTTTCTAGACGCGTTCCTCAGGTTTGTTCTATTGCTGATAGGAGCCTCTCAGATCCCTTCTTTTGGGGCTTGAGAGCCAGTTCGCATGGCGCTGTCTCTCCTTCCTTTGTGCCTTCAGTAGATCTGGAGCAGGACTCTCAAGCACCTCTGACCCTGCCACGAGTGTCCTGCAGCCAGAGCTCACTCCTGGGTGGAAAGGGGGTCTTCTTGCCTACTATCTTGCAGGGACAGGTGGCCTTCTGCTACCTCTAGCTGACTGTCCTCTTGCTTTCCTAACAGAAGTTGTGGGCAAGCAGAACAAGCTCTTCAGGTGCTGTGCTTTGCTAGTTTTCCTTTTTCTTTTTTTTTTTCCCCCTCTGCTTTGTTATTTTCAGACAGTGCCCCCTGCCCAGGTCAGGCCTTGAGTCTGCAGCAGACCTCCTTACCTCTGCTCTAGAGTGTTGGAATAACTATATGTGCACCTTGCCTGTGTTGTGGCAAGTTTTGTATCCTTCAATATTTGATAACAGAGGGTGTCAGCAGTAGGCAGTGCCCTCCAGTGTTAAGCTCTGCAGGCCTCGGGTAGCAGGTTCTATCCGTGCAGCCTTTACAGATCTTGTGTAGGACTAAGTTAGGATTTCTTGGTCTTCCACAGACTGGAGTGTCTGAGACCTTAGGCCCTAAAGGCTGTACAGTTCCCTGGACCCGAAGTCCTCTTCTTGGTTCTTTACAACTTCTCATTCTTCAGCCTCAGCTCTGTCTTTTCTGCTATTCCCTTTGTTCCTGCGTAGACTCTTCTACCCAGCCACTCAGCTGTCTCCTCCTTAGATGTCAGGAGTCCACTGCCTGCCACTTCTGCAGATCAGTCTGCCACCGCTGCTGCTGCTGCTGCTTTTCTGTCTCTGCTATTGTTGGCTACTGCTGTGTTTCTGTTACCTGCTCAACTCACACGACTAAAAGTAGGTCAGAAAAGACCTGTTTAAGAGAAGCTTTTATTAGGCCTGATGTTGGGCAGAACATTTGTGTGTCTTTCAGCTGACTCTCCAGATGGCTTGAACAGCTTGTTTATCTTCCTTGTATAGCCAGAGGAAAGTATTTGTACTGTCTCAGCAAACCTCTCCTTAAATGAAAACTTAGGTTTGTACCAATACCGGCATTGCTTCTTTAGCAGCAGTGATCCCACTTCTCCTGCCTGGCATGCCGCCAGGGGATGCTCTCGCTCTCTCTCTCTCTCTCTCTCTCTCTCTCTCTCTCTGTCCCAGGGGAGTGGTTGCAGGGTCCTCTCCAGTTCAGCAGAGCTCATAATAAGAAAAAGTCCAGTGCAAACACTGAGGAGCAACTGCATCATTGTGTGGTTTCCTTGTGTTGCAGTTGCTCTGCATGCAGCTGATACATATATGATAAAAGTGGCCCAACAGGGAACAAGGGTTTTATTCTTTGCTTACAGTTGTCTGGTTACATTTCTCAACCCATCTTGGCAAGAGAGCTCAACAGGGGCCAAGGGAGCTGCTCATACCAAATTCACAGACCGCTGAGAGAGGCAAACTCCCTTGCCAGACTGTATGTGTCATAGTTAGACACAGGTGTCACTTGATGGTTGAGGGTTTGAGCTCTGAGCACATTTGTAGAGAATTAGTAGTTGAGTTGAACCCAGAGTGAACCTCCAGGAGATTGTCTAGTTGATGGGGAAGGCCAAGCCCATGGTGGGTGAGATTAGTCCCCGGGCAGGCAAATAAAATGGAAGGAACTGTTTAAGAAAGGGGGCATCCTTCTGTATACTTGACCAGACATACTGGATTGTTCCTCTTTCAGGCATTACATGGATATGGTGTGGCAGCGTGGCCAGTTTCCTTGGTCTTGGTATTAGTATGAGCTCTTCTGCCACGGTAGACGGGGAACTGTAACCAGTCTGTCATAAGAGACAATAAAGCTCCTTGTTCTCTTAAGCCATTTGATGGTGATTTTATTGGCAATTATGCAGGTGAACTGCAGCAGCACGTCTGTCTAGGTATGCTGAAGAATGCCAGCCTACTTAACCAGCTCCTCCATTTTATTCACCTGCCTTGGCTACCATAGGCTGGGTCTCCCTCCATCAGTTAGGCAATCTCCTGCAAGCTTGCCTCAAGGTGTAACTCGATTAATAATTCTTTATATACCCAGAGCTCCAGCCTTTGGTCACCAAGTTGACACTTATAGCCGGCTAACATATATAGTATCTGTGGTGTTCAGACTGACTGGCACTGGCAGTCCTGTAGCTCAAGGCAGCAAGGGAGACTCCAGCAGCTGCTGGTTAGGGATTTAGATGGACATTAGGAGTGTGGCTGCTGGTTAGGGATTTAGATTGCCCAACAAGAAAATGAACATCAGGAGTGCTCATAATAAGAACTTAAAGAACTCATCATTAACATTACCACTGACCTACCAGGTATGGTGTCATACTTATAATCCTTTTAGGAGTGAGGTCCTGTCTCAAAAAATTAAAAGTAGCAGCAACAGCAAAAACCCATCATTTACAAAAGGTCCCCAAGGGTGGTGGATCACCTCACCTGTCCCATAGCAGGGTACTTGGGATAGCAGTCAGACTGTCACCATGACTTCTGTCTTGTCCCCTGGAGCAGATTTGTGTTCCTGTGGAGTCTTCAAGCCCCCTGGTGATGAACAGCCAGAAGGAGGTGCTGCGCTGCTTCACTGTGCTGGGTGAGTGTCCTTGGGGCAGTGTTGGTTAAGAAGGCTTCAGGAGATGGGTGAGCCAGTAGAAGGTAGCAGGGCTGCATGGCTAGGGACTCAGGCAAGGTTCCGGCCTTAGCCACAAGTCCATGCAGATGTGTGATACAGCCCTGACCCTGTTCTTGCAGAGACTTGTCTCTCCTAGTCCACATGCTCTATCCTCGCCTCTTATCCACAGCCTACTCCTTAGCTCCTCAAGACTTTATTCTGGTCCCTGGGTCAGCATGTGGCTGCTGTCCTGGCCTTCAGTACTATCTTACGTGATGCCAGATAGTGATGCCATCATCTGCCAGTGCCTGCTCCCTGCACCTGTCAGTGCTGTCTTGTCTGAGGGTCAGGCAGAAGCTTGGGACCTACCAGCTTCTGGGGACAGTGGCATTAGCCCTTACCTGGAGTCTGGGAGGAGGGGAGACCTGGAGATTGGCTCCACTGGCATAGGTGTCGGGCAAGAAGGTAGCAGCATCGATGGATTTCCGGGCCACCTTGTAGAGGGTGAGAACCTGCCCAGGCAACTGCCAGGATTCCACTGGCTGTGTTCGAAGTCCAGGCTGGAGTGCTAACAGTGTGGGAGTTACTCCCAGCTGCTCATCAGGCAGAGGCAAGGGAATCTCTGGGGAGTTCTTGGGTGTGCTCCACAACTTGAGAATCCGGAATGAGCACACCTGTCCTGGTGCCCGATCTGAGTTTCCCATGTTGTCGGTGGTGTTGCCCCTGGGGATTGAAGCTGCCTGTGCTGCAGCCCTTGGCCCTAGGTAGGAGCTTCAGGAAAGTACTGGAAGATGGCTGAGGAGATCAATTCCTGCATCCCCCAGAGAGTCTTTGCTCTTCCTTGTCCTGGGAAGCTCTAGTCACAGGATGACTAAGACAAATGCAGTCCTGGGAGCTTGTGGTACAAGGCATGGAGCAAGAAGTAGAGACTGTCAGGAAGTGTCTAATATTCATGTTGCCTTATAGCTTGTTGCTCGCCTGACCGTCTGCTGGCCTTCTTGCTGCCCAGACTGGACACCAGCAATGAGAGGCTCCGTGTGGGCACCCTGCAGATCCTGAGGCACATCATCAACTCGGCTGGTGAGTGCCACCCATGCCATGCCCAATGTGGGATGGTGCCAGAGCAAACAGTGTCCATCTTTTATCGAGAAGTAGCATCCTGCCTTTAATAATGATGACAACACAATTATTATTTTGGCTTGATGGTTCTCTGGATTGAACTTAAATTCAATACAGGTTGAGCAAATGTTCTACCTAGAGCAACAGCTTCAACCATAATTTTCTTGTTTTCAAAGCATATTTAACTGATCAGAAATAAACTTGAGATAATCACTTTTTTGTTGTTTTTACTTTGGATTTGTGTTTTGGTAAATTTATCTGTGTGTCCTTTGTATTTGTTAGATACAATTGAAGGCTGAGCTTTGGGCACATCTGTGAAGAATTAGTAGTTGAGGCAAGCCCTGAGCAAGCTTGTAGGAAAGTATTTAATTGGTATGGGAATGCTCAGTCCATGGCCGGTAGGATCATTCCCGGGGCGGATGGATAAGATGGAGGGAAGTGGTTCAGCATATTACATCAGTGTGTTTCACAAACTCACAGTCTGGCAAGCAAGGTTTGCTCCTCTCTTGGCAATCCCTATAGATATGTGTGGTCAGTTCCCTCGGCTCCTGGCATTAGTATGAAGTCTCCTGCCAAGCTAGACTATGAACTGTAACAGAATTGTGAGCCAGAATAAAATCCTCTTTAACTCACATTGGGTGGCATTAGGATGTGATGTTGAGAAAGGTAGAACTTTTTGCCTGGCTTGCTGTGCAGTGCCCTAAGCACCAGAATTCTTGTGGAACACTTGGTGCTGATTTTTTTGGTTACACTTGGTTTTTTCCATTTGAGTCCAACAGCAAGGCCGCGGCCAGCACTACAGGTGAGGCTCCTGCTTGCCAGCCTTGGACTGAGTTTGATCCCTTGAAGCCCACGTGGTGGAAGAGGAAAACTGATTTCCAAAAATTGTCCTCTGACCTCTACCTGTGTACCATGGCACCCTCCCAAATAAATAAATAAATAAATAGCTTTTTTAAAAAACTGGAGAGATGGTTCAGGGGTTAAGATTCTGCCTTACCAACAGAGGGTCCTGAGTTTGGACCCATACCATCTCTCCAGCCCCTGTACCAGTTTCTTCATTACTACTTTTAATCTTCTTTCAAATAAATCAGGAGATGAGGTGTTGTATTGTTTACTGTCAGTAAAGGGGAACCCCAAGTCAGCCATGGCAATTCACCTGGGAACATGTGAAATGCACACTCGGTCCCCCAAGACTTATTGTGCCACTCTTAGCTTTTTGATTGAATAAAATAATGTTATCTTGGAGAAAAGCGTTTGTTTTCTTCAAAGTAATGGGCCTAGGCCATGTCTTCCCCCTACATGAGGGCCAACTGGGGCCAGATCCCCGGAAGCCTGGATACCCAAAGTGGCAGTGGACAAGGTGACTTGTCATCAGGGACTGAGCCATCTGGTTTGTTTCTTGCAGCTGCTCAAATGGAAGTTAAGAAGCCCTTTATTCTGTCTTCCATGAGGCTCCCTCTTCTGGACAACAACAGCAAGGTAAAGTGAGTGGGTTAGCCCAGGTTTCTCATGAGCATCTGTCAGAAGAGTAGACAGGCTAGCCTGGGCTTCATATGCAACCGCCAGGAGAGTAGCTGGCTGCAGGACTGAAGTGCCTGCCTGCCCCACCAGGGCTGGTCACAAGTAAGCACAGAGAGATGCACACTCTTGGTGTGAACACATTGCCTTCGCCCTTTGTGCTTTTGACATGGCTAACTTGGTGTGATGCTGGTGAACAGTCCCCAAGACCTCCTCAGAGTTGGCTCCATCACAGACCCAGAAGTCCCCAGCAACACTGGAAGGACGCAAAGAACAGGAAGCTGTTGCATTCATTACTGGTTTGTTAAGGGAAAAGATGACAGTTCAAATTGGTTTGGTCGTGTGTGCCTATAATTCCAGCACTGGGAGACTGAGGTAAATGGATCTTGAATTTCAGGCCATCCTGGGCTACATTAAAAAAATGAGCTACAGGGCTAGAGAGATGACTCAGGGATTAAGATCATCCTTGCAAGCAGAAGGTCCTGAGTTTGGATCCCTGACCCCATGTAAAAGCTCCAGGTGGAAACAGCAGCAGCCTGTACTTCTGGCCCTGGTGGGCAGAGCCTGAGAAATCCAGAGTGAAGTAAAAAGGTGGTGGAAGCAATCCAGGATGATTCCCAAAGTCATCCTTGGTCCTCCAAAGGGACATACAGTGCCCTCTGATATACACACATACACGCTAAATAAATAAATTTAAAAAAAAATCAGCTGGGGGCTGGAGAGATGGCTCAAGGGTTGTGACTCTGCCTCGAAAGCAGAAGGTCCTGAGTTCAGATCCCAGGCCCACCTAAAAACCGCCAGGCAGCCTGCACTTCTGGCACTGGTGGGCGAAGCCTGTGAAATTCCAGAGCGAAGCAAGGAGGTAGAAGCAAGCCAGGATGATTCCCAAAGTCACCCTTGGTCCTTGACAGAGACACATTTGCCCTTTAACACATATACAATAAACAAACAAACAAATAAAATATTTTTTAAGAATCAGCTGGAAAGGAGCCCTTGGGACAGTTTAGGAGGACCCACAGTTACAATTTCCAGTTGCCTCTTGATGTGATAAACAGTGCTGACTGTCTGCAGCAATGTTAGCACCGCACAGGTACTTTGCCAGTGAGAGTTGCTCCTCAGCCTTCAGGGGGCCGAGTCAGAGGACCTTCCTGGCCACCCATGTGGCTACACTCAACCTCTAGCCTCTCTGGACGTGAGACTGATGTTATGCTGCCCCAAGACCCTACCTCGATGACATCCTTTGACCATAGGAGGTAGTGTTTGCAACAAGTTAGTGGGGCCTCTCTGGATTTCTCAGTTAGGTAGGGGCCTCTCTGGATTTCTCAGTTAGGTAGGGCCCCTCAAAGGACTTTTGGCAGTCAAGCCTCGGGAAGAGGCCAGACTCTTTGGATAAGGTGGCTTTTTCTGCTCCAGGTAGCTTAAGCACTGTGGTCTTAGATAGGGCCTGCTGACTTAGAGGCATCAGAGGCTACTACAGTATTTGTGCTAGCCTTGGTATGCCCCTGGAGACCACACATAGGTTTATCCAGAAGCTTCTGTCATGGACTTGCAAGTCACAACCACAAACCCTCATTCTTCCCTGATGCATCCATGAAAGATTCTGCAGCTCATCGCAAGCATCCAAGGCATGAGATAGTTTCAGTATCAAGTGGGCATATGCATGTTTGGGCTGGACAGTCAGGGGCCAGCTCAGATCTGCCCTATTCCCAGATGAATGTGTCAGCAAGGGTGACAGGAGTCGGTAGTCTGGGGGGTCTGCTTGGGGCAGTTGTGTCTACCATGACATCCCAAAAAGCAAAGACAAGTTCAGGATGGTATAGAAGGCTGCTGGAATATGGAGTCTTGTGCAGAGGGCTGAGTCTGGGGTAGAGACCAGTGTCTTAAGCATGTCTGGGTGCTGGCTCTAGGTAGGAGTTACTGATTGTGGCTTTACTGGGCTGCCCATGCCTTTACATTATTCAGATTTGTCCCTGGGCAGGGCTAGGCATGCAGGCTCAGAATTTTTAGGATTGCCTGGGCGATAGCTGTCAGACTGGGGATCATTGATGGGGGCAGGGAGCAAAACAACTAAGATGTTAGCATATCCCAGGAAACATGGGTGTCATACAAGGGAAGTCAACCCCACAGCCCGATGCCACTGTAGAGGGAATGGGATATTGGTCACCAAGATTCCATGAGTGTAGTCTTAGGGGTGTGGGGTGGTAGCAGGGTCCAGGACACTGGGGGGCAGGATGGTTTGGAAGAGACCCTTGGGCAGAGTTGCTTTCATACTTAGGAATGAAGCTTGGTGAGTAGAGAAAGGAAAGAAATTAGTGAGATAAGGAAATTTCTGAGGAGCAAGGACGAAAGAAAGGGGGTGTAGGACATAGCAAGAAAAGAGTCTTCCTTCCCTTGCAGAACTGCACATGTTTACATTTGGTACTGGCTGAGAGCTCAGGGATCCCATGCAGCCAGGGTAATGTGAGTGTAGGTATAGGTGCAGATGTATGTGAGGGTGTAGATACAGATACAGGTATGAATACAGGCACATGTACAAGTGGCAAGTATAGATGTAGGTGTGAGAATAGGTATGGGTATGGATGCAGACAGGTTGCAGATACTGCTGCAAGTGTGTGTGTAAGTCTACATAGAGATAGATGTATATGAAGGTAGATGCAGCTATAGTATAGATACAGATGTATATGTAGGTATAAGTAGAAATGTGGATATGGCACAGGCACAGGAGTGAGTGTAATTGTGGAATAGGTTTGGGCGTGGGTGTATGCCCTGTCTGTGACCCCCCCTCTGACTTTCTGTTGGTTCTGAGCAGGTGAAACGGGCTGTGGTGCAGGTGATTAGTGCCATGGCCCACCATGGCTATTTAGAACAGCCTGGAGGTGAAGTGATGATCGACTACATCGTACAGCAGTGTGCATTGCCCCCTGAAGAGGAGGTAAGGACTGCCACCTCACCACTTATTCTGGACTTGTTGGGGTGCCAGGCTCTGGCCTGTGTTGCTCCCAGTGCTATTAGCATTGGTTACCAGGAGCAACCATCATTGATTGTGGAGCAGGTCCTGTGGGTTGAGGCTTCCTGTGGTTTTTGGGTCAAGCACACTCATGTGCTATGGCATGTACATAGATGTTAGAGGTCAGCTTTTTAGGAGTGGGTTCTCTTCCATTATCTTGATTTTGAGGCAGGTTTCTTTATTTCTATTACTACTGTACTGTGTACATGAGCTTCCAGTCAATTCTGTCTATACCTCCCATCTTACCTCGGGAGTGCTAGCATTATAAGCTTGAGCCACTGTATCTATTTTTTACATGAGCACTCGAACCAAACTCTGATCTCAGGGTTGCTCAGCCAGTGTTTTTACCTGCTGAGCGATCTTACACCGTGTTCCAACGTTTGAATGAGCTGTTTATTTCTAATTTATTGTGTGTGTATGAGCGTGACGTGTGCATGGCCGTGTGTGCCATAGTACGCATGCGATAGTCAGTAGACAACTTTGTGGACTCAGTTATCTCCCTCCACCTTTACTTGAATGCCAGAGATTGAACTCAGGGAGGTCGTGCTTGTGCTGCAAGTACTTTCAGCTGCTGAGTCATCTTGTTAGCCTATTAGGATTTTTGATACATTTGTACTGAACCAGTCAGGTATGTCCAGCCTGTGGCCATGGACTGAATGTGGCCAGTACTGTCTATGAATGAGGCCCAGTACAAAATCATAAACTTACTTAAATTATTATTATTATTATAAAGCTTTTTCAGATTTTATTTTATGCATCATTGTGAATGTACGATGTGGTGAGGGAGGGTTGCACGCAGCATGTGTGTGTAGAGGTCAGATGACAAGGTTCAAGAGGTCAGAGAAGAAAGTTCACAAGTTGGAGCTCCAGGAGAGGAGAGATGGCTCAGAGGTTAAGAATCTGTCTCAAAAGCAGAAGGTTCTAAGTTCAGATCCCAGCTCCCCCCCCAAAAAAAAGCCAGGCAGAAAACAACAGTGACCTACACCGACTATGGTGGGCAGAGCCTGGGAAATCCCAAAGTGAAGCAAAAAGAAGGTAGAGGCAATCCAGGATGATTCCCAACATCATCTTTGGTCCTCCACAGGGACACACAGTGCCCTCTGACACACACAACACACACACTGATTAAACAAACAAACAAACAAATAAATAAAGTTAAAAAAGAAAAGGTTAGATCTCTTCGAACTCTGGGATCAAGCTCGTGTGGTCCGAGTTGCGTGGCCAGTGCCTGACATTCAGCCTTCTCGTGGCCTTCATGCTATACCTTGTTTGATGTGTAGCTCTTGGTTCTTGATGCTGTTGTCACAATGTAGTTCTCTTCATTTCAGCTTCTAATAATGTCTAATTTTTTATTTAGCATTGGGTTTGGTTTGCTGCCATTTTATTCAAGACTGACACGTTATAGTCATAAGATACTACTCTTGTCATCTTATGTCTTCGTGACATTCTTTATATATTTTGCACACACTTACATATTTATATATACAAACATGCATGTACATTTTTTTCCTGACTGAGAAAATTCTTGAGACATAGTATCCCATTATCCTTAATAGTATATATTCCCTAACGACAAGGATGTTGTGAAAACAGGTTCTGTTCTCTTACTGGAACCTCACGCCAGGTCTCATAAGCCTCCTTTTATTGAAGTAGACCCCTGGAATAGCTCTCGGTGTGGTTGGCTCGTGTCCTGTTTGGACTTGGGATGTGCTGATCCTGCTGCACCCCAGCAGGAGGCCACAATGTTGGTGTGTTGGTGGTGGTCCTGTGCAGTTTGGTCACATGTTTATGCTAGATGCCTGCACTTTGCAGTTGTTCTTACTTTCTTGTTGTTTTATAGAGTTTGTAGGAAACGCTTTGGAACTAAAGATTATCCTGCGGACTCAGCTGAATCGGCTTCATGGGATTTAGCATCAGCTAGTGGTTTTCCTACACTATTGATTTTTTTCAGCACTTAAATGTTTGTTTTCCAATCTTACAAGGAGGGTTTTGTGTGAGGGAGGGGACTTCACACATGCTAGTTAAGTGCTGAGTCACTGATGTATCAGCTTCCCTTGTCTTGTATTCCCGTGAGTCTAAGTGTTTGCTTATGAGTTGCTGCTTTGTGCAATAGTCCAGAAACCATCTTTGTCATTAATTTGATCATCAATTACTCTAGATTTGGATAGATAGACTCTCCTTGTTTTTATTTCCTTTCTAACTATGTATATCAGAAGGCACTGTGGGTACCTGTGGAGTCCCAAGGGTGACTTTAGGATTCATTCTGACTGTATTCCTTCTACCTTCTTTTTGCTTTGCTCCAGAATTTCCCACGCTTTGCCTACTAGAGCTGGAAGTGCAGATTGCTGTTATTTCTGCCTGGCAGGGATGCAAATTCAGATCCTTCCTTCTGTCTTTGAGATCGAGTCTTAGCCCTTGAGCCATCTCTCTAGTCCTTTTCTGTATTCTAATGGTGTGACCCCTTGTTCTTTGAGACTTCACTTCACTCATTTTGTGGCATATACACATGTTACAAGCTCACCCAGAACTTTCCTTGCCTCTAGCTGTTTGGTCTCTCTAGATAAACTCTTTTCAGACAGAACTTTCATGCACCCACGTTTGCCTAAACCTTCCACCTCAGCTGCTTGAGTGCTGGGATTACAGATTGTACCACCGTGCTTGGCTAGGTGTTCCTTTTATCATTTATTTCTGGGAAAATTAACTGCCTTTAGTTCTTTTTTTTTTCCTCCTTTTTTTCATTTATTTTGTGTGGTATGGTGTAGTGAATGTGTGTGTGTATCAGTGTGTGTGTGTGCGTGTGTGTGTGTGTGTGAGAGAGAGAGTGTGAATGTTGTGTGTGTGATGTTCTCATGCCTGAATTCTTGAGTGATTTTAATGTACCTGCCTATGGCTCACATATCCCAGGGCAAGTTGGTACCATGTCCCTACTTCCCACTCTGCTAACATGACCTTGCTCAAGCCAGTTTGGTATGTGAACAGACGTACACAAACACACTCTTTTCACTTCTTCCCCCAGCTGGAGAAGCCAGGTCCAGACAGCGAGGACCTGGTAGCAGATAGCGTGCGAGGCGGTCAGCGTTCGCACTCTCTACCTGGTCAGCACCACTGTGGACAGGATGAGCAATGTGAGTGTGCACTCCTTTGGCTTGAGGCTGCTTCCCTGGGATCTCCTCTCTGAGGTTTCCTGGATGACAAGTGAATAGTGAAGTAAGCAGTATGACCTCAGCAGAGTGGTGACTGATCAGTGCTTGGAGACCCTAGGCTTCAGCAGAGCACACATCTGTTCAAGGCCAGGCTCTTCAAAGGCTGCCCTGCCTGGGTACAGGGAATATCTCCTCTTGGCTCTGATGCCCTGAAGGCTATGCCCACCTGCTCACAGCCCACAGACCATGACCCTCTGTCCCCCAGGTCCTCTGGCCCTACTTGTTCGAGTTCCTTATCCCAGTGCGCTTCACTGCAGCCCTTGCTCCACTCTGCAGGAGCCTGGTGCATCTGGCCCTGAAGAGACAGGAGACAGGGGCAGATGCCTCCTTGGTTCAGTACGACTCGCATGGTGCGGAGACCCAGCCATCTTCCCCCACACCCTTATACCTACCTCTTTCCAGTTGTCTGCCCTGTGCATAACTCCCATCCCTACCCTGTGCCTGTCCCTGTGCATAACTCCCACCCCTACCCTGTGCCTGTCCCTGTCCTGTAACTGTTTCTGTGTCTTCCGTCCAGCAAACCTCCCATCTCCTTATGCTGTGATCACGAGACTACTGGTAAGCGAAGGGTCTGTCACTGTTTCCAAGAACTAGTAGCCATCTGTACCCTCGTGGGAGATCCCAAAAGTGTTTGCTTGGCCCTGGTACCCTTTGGGAGGGAAGTAGGCATTCTGTGCCAGAGACCCTGTGAATTCTTCTGGCAGGATATGGCCCTTGTTGTCTTGTCATTGGGAAGGCTCCATCTTGTTTGCTGACTTCCTTTCATCCCTGAGGAGCTGGTTCCTATATTGAGCACCTTGACCCTGGGAAGCTGTTCTGCCATATTGTCTGCAGGCACAGGTGACTCCCTGCTCAGATGCGTTTCCTCTGCCTCAGGTTGTATCTTCCAACCCCTACCTGGGGGACGGGCGAGGGTCAGCCTCTCTGCGCCTCCTAAAGGTTCTGCATCGGGACATCCATCCTTTGCTGGGCCAGCGGTGGGAGACAACCATGCCCCCGCTGCTGGAATACCTGGATGGTGAGGCCAGTGGGGCTAATGGATCACCAGCTCCCCAACCTTTTTGTGCTAGTGGGACTAAGGGACCCCCAGCCTCCTCTGACCTTTTTGTGCCAGTGAGGCTAAAGGGCCACCAGTCACCCTGACCTTTTTGTGCTAGTGTGAGGTTAAGGGACCACCAGTCACCCCTGACCCTTTTGTGCTAGTGAGGCTAATGGGCCATCAGTCACCCCTGACCTTTTCGTGCCAGATGCTATCAGGGCTGGCTGGTTGCAGACCAGGGTTTTATAAGTTGCAAGAAATCTTAACAGATGGGAAATGAATGCAGTCTATAGTGGGGTTAGCTGCTGCTGCTGCAGCTACACTGCTGGGAGTCCCAGAGCTAAGAGGGAGGTGCTTGGCACTGAGATGTACTTGTGCATGTTGGGATGAGCCTGACTGTATGGCTGATCATTTCAGAGCACACTGAAGAAACCCTGTCACTGAAGGAGTGGGAAGAAAAGCTTCTGGTGGTGAGAGACAGGACAGGAGGCTGAGGGGCCTGTCTTTGCTGCACTGAGACATTCTGGGTCTGGACAGAGCGGGATGAGGTAGCAGAAAGTGGGGCTCTGCCTTCCCAGGGGCATGTCATCAGACTCTACCTGGTGGTATTGGTGGAGGTTGGGGCTGAGTAGTAGGGAAGTCTTGGGATAAGGAGGCTGGCCACAGCCTCACATTGCTGGAAACAGGGTTTCTACCCTTTAGCCGCCAGCATCGGAATAGCCACAAGGAAGTGTTCTCTTTCTCTGCCTAGTCCAGAGCATGGCTGCCTGCCCACAGTTTGCTCCACTCTGCCATGTGCACCTCAGTCCAGAGTTCCCCCCCTAACTGCTTGGAGCCTGGCGGGAACTACTTGGAGGTTATCATATGGCGATATGACCATACCTCCAGCCCTCCACAGTCAGTTCCTCATTGATGCTGTTGCCCATAGTTACTTCAGGACACCTTGGCTGTGGTTTCTGACAACACATGGATCTGCCAGCTGAGCCTGGAGATGTGCAAGCAGTTGCCGTGTTATAATGGAACACCCCAGGAGAAGGTGCTGGAGCAGGGCAGCTGGATCTGAGGGTGGGGGAGACTGTATGGTCCATGGGTCCTGGCCCCTGTGTTGTGAGCTTCGTCTCCTGGTAATGAATGTGTGGCTCCTACAGCTTTAGCCAAGACAGGAAAAGTAGTCAGCTCTCCTGATCACTGGGAGACAGGGGCCTGTCTTGTCCCTCTTTTTTTTTATATATACGTTTTTTATTATTTCCGCTCATACAAACTTAATAGGTACACCAGTTCCCTCCCTCCCTCCTCCTCCCCCCAAACCCCTTGTTCCCCTTCCCCTCATCACTCACCCCTCCAGCCCTGCAGGGCCCCTCCTTGAGAGCAGTACTTTTCTCCCACCAGTGGCGCCATTTGCTCCAGCCACGTTCTCTGCCTTTGTTTTAGAACTTCCTGTATAAGTGTATAGGAACCACACTAGGTGCCGCTTCAAGTAAGGAGGTGGTGAGGAAACACCTGCGAGAGCTGCTGGAGACGGCCAGATACCAGGAGGAGGCAGAGCGGGAGGTAGGAGCCCCATGCCCAAACTGTCTAACAATGGCTCCTCCCTCCTCCAGCAGCTAGTCAGTGTGTACACATATGTGTTGTGAGCATGTAGGTGTGTGTGTGTGTGTAGTTGCCTGCATCTGCACTCGTGTTCATGTGTGTACAGTGTGCCCTTAGTACATGTTTGCATCTGTATGTGTGTTCACATGCATGTGTGTGTTCTTCCCCACACACAGCACATGGGTAGGAGGATCTCCCTGCCCAAGTGTGAGCACACTGTGCGCCTCCCCAGGGCCTTGCGTACTGCTTTGGGATCTGTGCCATCACCCACCTTGAAGACACTCTGGCACAGCTAGAGGACTTTGTGAGGTCAGATGTGTTTAGGAAGTCCATCGGCATCTTCAGCATTTTTAAGGTAAGAAGGTAGAAGTCTGGGTTGCAAGCCTCTGTCCGTTACTGCCCCACATTTCAAGGTCTGGGGTGGAGTGGGTTCCTTCCTGGCCAGTGGAAGGCTCTGTCTTTTCATAAGATTGAGACTGGACTGCATACTCCTAGGCTTAGGGATGTATCAGGAAGCATCTGATTCTGTAGCCACTTTGCCTCCCTCTCTGGGGTCTGGCTCCTTTCACAGAAGCAGCTGCTCATGTGGGCATGCCTCCAGTGTAGATAAGGGGTTCTGTGAACCATGGATGGTGTGCAAGTTATCTTTTTGTCTCATTGAGAAGATAAACTTTAAGGGGGGAAGATTTATTATAGTTAAAAGTTTGATCATTTTGACCTGGTTGTTTTTAGCCTGTGACTAGACAGCACAGTGGAAGGACACGGTGAAGTGACTGCTCGCTTTACGATAGCTGGATACAGAGAGCAAAGCATGTTTCCCAAACCCATGAAGCATGAGTTTGTCAGTGGATTAATCTATCAGTTATCTAGTCGCCTGCTCTGAACAGCTGCATGGGTCCCTGAGCTTGGGTCCCCAGCTTGGTTCCTACCTGAACTGTGGCAGGTAGTAAAACTGGAAACCTCTCTTTTATAAAGCCAAGCTGTTTCTGTCCTCTGCCCCCTGGCGGCGTACAAAAAATCTTATGCAAGTAACTGCTGTGCCCAGAGCCAGGGCATGGTTTAAGGGGATGCCTGCCTGATCCACCCTGGCTATTGTCCCTCTGTTGATTCATTTGTTCTTTCCTCTCATTCATTATTCATGCATTTATTCATTGATAAAGGGACTCCTGTGTATCCCAGCCTGGCTTCAAACTCAGAGTTCTCCAGTTGCTACCTCCTGAGTGCTAGATTTTAAGGGTGCACTACCATGCCTGTATTTCATCTCTCTGCTCTCCGTAATGACTTCCCTAGTCACAGAACCTCAGGGCTGGTCCCGGTGTGAAGGACTGCTTTCCCTTTCTAATCCAGAAGTCAGCAGACTCCTAAGCTAGAGCTCTGGGTCTGAGTCCAGAACCCTGCCATCTTCCAATGGCCAGGCCCCAAGTTTTTTCTTCATCTCTCTCCAATCTTAATCCTACAGCCTTCAGTTCTTTCTCTGCCACTTGGTTTCTAGTGGGCTTATGCTGCCACCTGGCCTGCCCTCCTGCTGCTGCGGGTGACACCTTGATTGTTACTGGCCAGTTCCTGCCCTTCCAGGAACATTAACAGGGTTTAGAAGCCTGGCACCAGCCCAAGACTTCCTTTAGAGAGTTCATGAGTAACTGAGGTCCTGCTGATTCCTCTGTTCCCAGGATCGAAGTGAGCATGAGGTGGAGAAAGTGAAGAGCGCTCTGATCCTGTGCTATGGGCACGTGGCTGCACAGGCTCCCTGTGAGCTGGTATTGGCCAAAGTGGAGTCAGACATCCTCCGCAACATGTTTCAGTGCTTTAACACCAAGGTAGGTGCTGTGGCCACTTGTGAGGGTCACTCCCTTAATGCCAGAGTCTTAATTTGTTTCATTCTTTGTTGTTCAGGTTCTGGGAATAAAAGTAGAGACCAAGGTACAGTGCATAGCAATTGTGTGTCAACTGTGCTTTTTCTCTCTTTCTCCTCTGAGCTGTGCTGTGGGGCAGAGCCAAACCCAGAATTTGCTGGGATTCCTGGCTTTGAGCCCTAGGGAGCATCCGGGAGCATGGCTCCAGGACCTTCCTGCTTCCCTTCTCCCTGGAACCTGAATGGCTGAGCTGCTGCTGGGAGCAGAGCAGAACTTCTGCCTGTGGGCAGCTGGTCCTAGGTCACATCCCTGAAGCCGGCTGACTGACTTCCTGTTGCTTCCTCAGCCCAGTGACGGTTCTACTCCGCGTTCTTGGGGCTGTCCCTCTCACAGTGTGACACAACCAGCCTGTAGAGTAGAGTCAAGCCCAGAGTTGAAGGGCTCCCCTGACCTCACTAACATGCTTCCCTTCTGATCTCCCTAATACTAATCTGGCAGACACTTGGGGGGCAGGGGCCCTGTGCAAATAGTGGAGCCTTCTGAGTCAGGCTGGGATGGTGAAGTTCTAGTTTCTTGTTCCCTGTGATTGAGAGGGTTTTGCACCCCATTCTTCCCAGGACTGGGAAAAGAGGCCTCCTTCACACCTCCTGTGCAGTTCTCCTACTTTAGGGCTTTGACCACACTGCATAGTAGCTGCTCTGGGACCACCAACCCAGGCCATGACTCAGCTGGACCCCTTAGTCAAGGGACGACTGCAAGGCTCTGTGATTGCTTTGGTTCTCTCTCTGGCTACTGGAGGAAGGGCTCATGCACTGCACTCTGCTGTGCCCAGCTCTGTGGTCACTCTAGACAGAGAAACTCCAGGGGCTGGTGTTGGTGCCTTCTGCAGCCGTTTGTTCCCCCAGGACCCTTCCCTGAAGCTGTGCCTTGTCCAGAGCCTGTGCATGGTCAGCCAGGCCATCTGTAGCAGTGCGCAAGCCAGCTCCTTCCATTTTTCCAGGAAAGCAGAGCTGGTAGCACAGATGATGGTGAGTTCTTGTGAGGTGGGCTCTACCAGCAGACAGTGAAGGTGGGACTGAGAAGGCCTGAGGGGTGGGTGCAGAGATCCATCCTGGGACACAGTGAATGGCTCTATGGGAACAGACGAGCCTGCACCTCTGAGGCCCCAGCCACTCACTTGGAGTGAGGGACTAGTGCCACCGGTGAAGGCCAGTCCTGTGTTGCCTTCCCAAGGAGTTCATCAGGGCAGAACCCTCAGACTGCCTGAGAACACCCATTCGGAAGAAAGCCATGCTTGCCTGCAGGTACTTGGTGTATCCTTCCCTGCTTCTGTGTGTGCATATGGCCAAGGGGTTTCTTGGGTCAGGGCTGGAGATTCAACGCAGGGATCATCACTCAGGCCTTAACATGCTACTCAGCACCTTGGAGCCAGTCCTGGAGGAGCAGGTGCAAGTGGACCTGATCCGCTGCTGTCTGCACAGCATCATGGCTCTGCTGCCTGAGGCTGAGGGGGAAGATGGCGCCAACCACAAAGTAGGTGCCTCATGTCCATGAGGCAGTGGGAAGGCTGCTGCGGGAGTCACACATAGCGCTGATGGCTGCTTCCCTTCTAGCCTTTGTACGTGGACACAGTGCGCGCCCTTGAGGGTTTGCTGACCAGCCTGCTGCGGCGGAACATGACCCCTCAGGGGCTGCAAATCATGATTGAGGTGTGTACTGCTCGTGAGGAGAGACCTCTGTTCTGCCTGCACTGTGGGCACAACACAGCCAATTTGGCCACCTTTGTGGGGGCAGCACCCTTTCTGCCTGGGCAACTCTGACTGCATAGTTCCCTCCACCACTGCATGTGCTGGATGGAGTATGTGAGTCTTGGCCATGAGTTTCTGACTTTCTGGGGCTTGTAAGACATCTGGATGCACATCCTACTGTGGTAGCCTTCCTACTCCTTTCAGTGCTTCATGGGTCCAAGTGCCCAACAGGCGCCAGCAGGCCCTGAGGATGTAGCCACCTTGGTCCAACTTGGCAGCCCCTGATCTTTGGGATGTAGGGTCAGCCCTGTGGGCTGTTCCTAGCTGGACTGTGTGTGAAATCTTCTTATGCAGCACCTGAGCCCGTGGATCAAATCTCCGAGGAGCCATGAGCGGGCACGGGCCCTTTGCCTGGGCTCTTGTCTGCTGCAATTCTTCAGGGGACACCTGCACATCAACGTGAGTGCTGAACTGTCCCCCTCCTTGGGTCTCTCTGCTTGGAAACCACTGCCTGTGCGTCTCTTGTTCTAGAGCAGTCTGCAGGTTCATGGCCTTCTGTCCCTGCCCAGGCTTATCCACAGTCTTCTCCGTCATGATCAGAATCACTTTAGACTCAACTGAAGGTGAACCAGCCACTCCCAGGACAGATGTGCCCAGGTCTTCACTGGCATTGGCTATTAATGAGAACTTTTATGAGGGACAGACAGTAGTGTGTGTGTGTGTGTGTGTGTGTGTGTGCGCGCGCACACGCGTGCGTGTGTGTGTTTATGTGTGTGTGTGTCAGAGGGCACTGCATGTGCCTGTGGAGGCCCAAGGTTGACTGACTTTGGGGATCTCTTCCTGAATTTTCTACCCTCCCTTTGCTTTGGTCTGAAGTTTCAGAGGCTGTGCCTTCTAGAACAAGAAGTGCAGGCTGCTGCCATTTCATCCAACATTTTTATATGGGAACCAGGCTCTGAACTCTGGTCCTTCTGCTTGCAAGGGAGAGACTTAACCTCTGAGCCATCTTTCCAACTCACAAGTTTCTTTCTGTCAACTATTGGAATCATCATGGACTTTTTCCTCTTGGTAGCTGTGGTATATGTATGCATGTGTGTGGTGTGTGTATATGTATGCATGGCGTGTGTGGATGTGGATGTGTGGTATGTGTGCACGTGTGTGGTATATGTGCATGTGTGTGTGGTGTGTACATGTCTGAAGGTGCATGCACTCGTGGAGGCCAGAGGAAGACATTCTCTCTTTTCATTTTTATTTTTATTTTTTTTTATTATTTATTCAATTGTGTGTGCGTGGCGCATGCACAAGTGTGTGTATATGTGTGTGTATGTATGTACGTGTGTGTGTGTATGTGTATAGAACCACGGGCGAATTCGGGAACCACCATGGACCGTCTCCATCTCCTCCTCGTTTACTCTGCCCAGGGACTCACAGGCTCTGCCCTACCAGGACCAGAAACGCAGGCCACCCCTGCTTCCGCCAGGTGTCTATACGTGGGGTCTAGGATCTGAACTCAGGACCTTCTGCCTGCAAGGCAGAGGCTTAAGACCCCTGAGCCACCTCTCCAGCCCCGACATTCTCTCTTTTTTAAAACTGTTTATTTTGCACATATGTATTGTCCCTGTGGTTGGGGGGGGCATTGTGTGTCCACGTGGAAGTCCAAGGATGGCTTTAGGAATCATCCTGGATTGCTTTTACCTCCTTTTGCTTTGCTCTAGGATTTCTCAGGCTCCGCCCTCCAGGGCTGAAGCGCAGATTGCTGCTGTTTCCACTTGGCGTTTTTATGTGGGATTTGGGATTGGAACTCAGGACCTTCTTGTGAAGCTCAGAGTCTTAACTCCTGAGCCATCTCCCCAGCCCCATTTTATTCTCTTGATTCAGGGTTTCTCACTGAACCTGGAATTGCTCTTGTGACCAGCAAGTCCACTGATCTCCTGTTTCTGTTGTTTCCCACAGTACTGGGGTTGTAGTCACACTGTCATGCTTGGCTTTTTACTGAGTGCTAGAGACTTGAACATAGGTCTCAAGCACTCTTACCACTGTAGCAGTTAGCCTGTATTGTTGCTGATAAATTCACAACCAAATGGCTTATAGGGAACAAGTGGTTTTATTTTCTCTTAGGGTAGTCCCATTACAGTTTTTAATGCAGCTTGGCAGGAGTGTCCATACCAATACCAGGGGCTGGGGGAATGGGCCACACATATCTACACATCAGCAGGACTGCTGAGAGAGGGACAGTCCCTATTTGTCAGACCAGCTTGTCTGGCTAAGTATACAGAAAGATGCCAGCTTCCTCAACCAGTTCCCTCCATCTTACTCACTTGTCACTTGTCCGGGAACATCTTCCCTGTCAACTTAACAATGTCCTTCAGGCTTGCTTGGAGCTTAACTCAACTACAATTCTCTACAAATATTCTCAGAACTCAAATCCTCAACTGTCAACTTGACACCTGTATCTCTGACACCCACTGAGCTATCCTCCCAGTCTAGTTTTGTTTTTTAAGTTAACTTTTTATATGTTGTTGTTGTTGTTAATATTATTAGTGTGTGTGTTTGTGTCTGTCTGTCTGTCTGTGTAGATTAGGCATATGTGTGGAGATCAGCAGATTGAACTCAAGTTGTCAGCTTTGTGTGGCAAGTGCAATCTTACCATCCACGTTTGCTTTTAAAAGGGCCCAAACTTGTACTCAGGTTGGTATGGCTTAGAGGTTAAGACTGTCTTGCAAGCAGAAGGTCCTGAGTTGGATCTCAGGTCCCATGTAAAAATGTCAGGTGGAAATGGCCGGTACTTCCGGCCCTCGTAGGCAGAACTTGGGAAATCCCAGAGCGAAGCAATCCAAGATGATTCCTAAAGTCATCCTTGGTCCTCCACAAGGACACATAGTGTCCTCTGATAGACACACAAACACAAAATATAAATAAAGGGGGAAGGGGCAAACTCATCCCATTCTTTGTCTCTCCTTTTCTCTCCTTGTTTCTCTCCTTTCCTCCTTCCCCCACTTTGGGCATGCTTCTCTCAGACTTTTATTTTCTGAACAGGCAAGTTGGTACTTCCTCAGCTGCTCATCCCTTGGGCCTTTCCTCTTTGTCATTCTGTGTATCCCTCTTTTCCCATAACCCTGGCCTGACTGGCTGTTGTCTTAGTTCATGTTGCTGTAAATCTAAGCAGCCACATGTCCCCTCTGGGCTGCATCCTGTATTCCAGCCCTTACTTTCTGGCCTGAAATTCTCCTTTCTCATCTGGTAACTTCTGGGATGTAGGCTGAGGAGCTGTGTGAGTCAGTTTGGTGCCAGGGCTGAGGAAGCAGAGGAGTCAGAGCAAGGCTGGGTGCGACTATTGGCAGTTCCCGGCAGTAGGAGGCAAAGCTGTTTGCTCAGAGGAAAGAGAAGGAGGGATCAGCAATAGAGGAGAGTGGAAGGGCTTGAGAAATGAACTCTTCCCCTCGTCCCAGGAGATGTAACCTCAAGGGAGCGTCTTCTGCAGGGTGCTCCTCCCCATCCACCATCACTCCTCTAAAATTGTGCACCAGTGTCTTCCACCCCCATGCTAAGGGAGCAGGTTGACTAGGCGTGAGGGAAGAAGGTTACTAGGGCCATCAGCCTCACGAAGGGCTCAGGGCTCCCATCTGGCCCCTGGTGGGGCTACTGGACCATCACCCAGAATTCCTGCAGCCCAGCCCCCCTCTTGTTTCTCCACAGGCTCTGGTTCCCTTCCACAACCTAGGCCTCCTTGTTGGTCTCTTCTCTCCACGGTGTGCAGACATGTGGCCCACCACCCGCCAGGAGGCTGTAGGCTGCATCTACTCTCTGCTGTACCTACAGCTGGGCTATGAGGGTGAGCCCTACTGGGAAGGTAGGGCTGGGAGGACAAAGGTAACTGGGGGTAAACATGGGGACAAGCTTACCTCGGCCAGCTCTTGCCTTTAGGCTTCTCCCGAGACTATCGTGATGATGTGGTGGAGCGGCTCCTCACCCTCAAAGATGGCCTTGAGAACTCTGATCCCACCGTCCTCTTCCACACGTGCCACAGCATAGCTCAGGTGCCTGCAGCAGGAAGGAGGGGCTGGTGTGTGGACAAGGAAGTTTCAGCGAGCACCTGGGACTTCTAGCTCAGCAGGCACCATCTGGGGTCCTGCAGGCGAGCAGTGGGCAGGACTCATCTGGGAACTGGTGTTTATGCCTCCCATACCTCCTGCTTCAGGACACCACAGTCTGGGCAAAAGCAAGGTGTGCTGTATGGTGAGACCTCGAGGGAAGCCGTGAGGCCTATTGGCCATCTAGTGAGGGCTCAGGGCTGAGGGTCTCAGGCCACAGGGCTCCCCACCAGGCCCTGGTGGTATAGATCTGCTGGCCTATCTCCCAGAATTCCTGCACCCCAGCATGTTCACTCACTGAATCAGAGGCAGGTTTCTGGAGGCAGGAACAACACACATCTATGGGCAGGCTGCCCCACTCTTTAGTCAACCTGGAATACATGTGGTCCAGCGTGGGCCCTGCATTTAGTTGTAATTGGCTGTAGCACTTTGTCCCACTCCTTTCGGAAGGGCAGGTGTTGGCCAGGGTGCCCCTTTCATGCCCCATCTCCTCCTGTACTCCTAGGGCCCACGTCCAGCCTGACCCATCTTATCTGATGTCCACTCTCAAGCCCAGTGGGATCTAAGAGTAGAGAAAGAGGCCTTCTGTGGAGCCCCTCTTGTCTCCCACCTGCTAGCATTGCTTTTCTCCCAGAGTTGCCAAAGGCCTCTGGCGCAAGAGAATGGGATGACCCACTTGGGCTTTTCTGGGGATACTCAGCATGCTGGGGTGGCAAAGGAATGGGGCTCTGCAGTATGGTTGTTCCTGCTGCCTTTCCTTTTTGCTCCTGCATGTGCTCTCCCTTGAGTTCAGAGCACCTGCCTTTCTTCACTTCCTGGGAGTTTCCTATGCTGAGGAGACAAAAATAGCCCAAACTAAGGGGGCACCTCATGTCTTCTGGGGTGGGCCAGCTGCAAACCTGTCCTGGACTTGCTGTGTTCTCGAGAGTTCTGGAGTGTTCTGTACCGGGTAGTCCTGTATTGGGTGGCCCTGTGCTTGGGCTTTCTTCAGTTTCATCAGAGCCCTGCACTGCCCAGGAACACCTTCCTGGAGCAGTCCTAGATGGGCAGGCAGCAGGCTGTGGGGAGGAGCCAATCCCTGAGGTTTGCCACAGGAAGCAGTTTGGGCCTGACTCTGTTGCTCTGTTCTGAAATCACCTTTTGTCCAGGTTATTGCCAAACGTCTCCCACCAGACCAGCTCATCAGCCTTCTGCTCACCATGTTTGAGGGCCTGGGAGACGCAGACAAGAACTGCTCCCGAGCAGCCTCTGTGATGATCAACTGCCTTCTGAAGGAGCGGGGCGGCGTGTTGCTGGAGAAGGTGGGGGCAGGGCGGGGTGGGTAGGGTAGGAGGGCTCACTGGGTATCCTATGCTTTTCTGTCCAGCAGCTTCTGTCCACTCTGGACCTTACTTGGATAGATGTTTTTTCGATCTGAAAACCAGTTAGAACTTGATAAAAGCAACTCTAATAAGAAGTCAAGAGGGAAAACGAGGAGGCAGCCTTGGCATGGGCCTAGAGTGCTCACTGCAAGATGCTGAGGCCGAGGCAGGATTGTGTGCACCAGGAGCTGGGGCACATGGATTACAGGTACATACCTATAATCTCAGCACTGAGAGATGGAGGTCACGAATTCAAGACCAGCCTCAGCTTCATAAGGAACCGGTGGTCAGCCTAAGCCAGCTACAAGAAAACCATTGATACTGAGCTGAGCTCCAGCCGATTATCAAGGAGGATATTCTTGGTAGTATTACCTAGATATCCACCAGTCTGTGAAGAAAAGAAAATGTCCATCCATACAGTGGAGTATTATTTGGCCATATAAAAGGACAAAGTTCAAGGGGCACTCCACGTCTGGAGACCATGAGTTCCGTTCTAATAAACTCTATCTTGATCCTCAAAAAAAAAAAAAAAACAAAGTCCTAACACAACTACAATGTGGACAGACCTAAGAAACACCAACATGTGGGGTTGGAGAGGTGGCTCAGGGGTTAAGCCTCTGCCTTGCAGGCAGAAGGTCCTGAGTTCGGATCCTAGACTCCACGTATAGACGCCGGGCAGAAGCGGGGGCGGCCTGCGCTTCTGGTCTTGGTAGGGCGGAGCCTGTGAATCCCGGGGCAGAGTAAACAAGGAGGAGGTGGAGACAGTCCATGGTGGTTCCCGAATTCGTCTGTGGTTCTACACACACACACGCACACACGCACAATTGAATAAATAAAAAAAAGAAACACCAACATGTGAAGAAATCCAGATGAGAAACAATCTTGTTGTCAGAGATGGTCAGACACAAGCAAATCAACAGGGAGGGAGATGAGGTTTAAGGGGCTGGGGAGGAGTTGGGGGGATGGGCTCATAAAGATAGATTTCTTTCATGACTGAAAGTGTTCTGAAGTTAGTTGTGTGCTGGAACCAGAAAGTGGATGTGCAGTTCTCAGATCACAACACATGGCTCAGTCAACAGGAGCAAGGGGCACCTCAGAAGATGACTTAGAGTCAGGCTGCATGTTGGAGCTGGTCAAGGGGCTGCAGAGGCTGCCAATGGATTTGGATAGCCTTGGTGGGAGTGGAGCTAAAAGCAGAGACCAGAGAGCTCCTACCCACCTGCCCATTTCCCAGCAATTCTGTTCCCCGCTTGGTGCAGCAGCAAGACCCCTAAGCTCAGGCAGACATTGTCCCAGGCCCTGGGCCGCCTCTCTGCCTCCAGCAGACAGGCCGCATCACTGTGAGCTCTAGACACCAACTTCTAGGATGTCACCTGTTCTTGGTGCCCCCCAGTGGACACACCTCTCCATCCTTTTTCTTTCTTTCACCCCTCTGAAGTGCTGGGGATCTAATGCAGAATATTTCACATATTAGGTAAATATCTTTGAGCTATGTCTACTTGTCCCTTTCTGCATGGAATCTGGATTCTTTTTCACATCCATGGAGGGATTGGCTCAGACTTTTGCCATAACCTTGTGGTCAGCAGTGAGGAGCCCTGGATTTCTAGGTACTTCTCTTCCCATAGCTTAGGCTAGTAGGGCTCCACATGCTCAGGACTTGGCATGGCTGTGTCCCTGAGCTGTCCAGCTGTGAATCATGACCACATGTCTTACCTGGTTCTGACCTTCTGCAGGTGCCCTGAGATTGTGAGTGTGTTGCGAGTCAAGCTGCGGGAGACCCAAGAGGACCATGTCCTGCCTGCTGCCCAGCACAGCGTGTACCTCCTAGCATCCCAACATTGCGAGGCTGTGGTGTCTAGTCTCCTGGGCAGCCCCTTGCCCTTTGACAGGTACCCTTAGCCTATTGGGTGAAAGCGAGAACCCTGAATGGCATGATGCTTACTACTACTGTCTGCACCTGCCTCTGCCCCTCAACTTTGGTGCATGCATCCCTGTGGACCTGGACTTGGGGGACAGATACTCATGTTGAAACAGGCTCCACCTTCATGAGTACCTGAAGCAGCCGTCACTCTCCAGATGCCTGAGGTTCTTGGCTGAGGCTCTTTCTGAGGCCACCCTGGGGTCAGGTTCCCCATAATTCTCCACGGGGCCACTGCTCTTATCCTCCTCCTGAGCTTCAGGGTTCCCCAGCTGGTTGTTTGTGACTCGGTGGTTCTCTGCTGTATATTATGCAACTTTAACCCATCCCAGAGAACCACTGGCACCTGCGATTGGGTCCTCCCTACACTGATTACTCTGAACCCCTCTCCATCAGTGCAGTCCCCAAAATTGTCTCTAGGTTCCTGAATAAAGGCAGAGTCCTCCCCTTTTCTACCTCCCCCTTCTTAACTGAAGTTACTGATGGCCTTACTGGTCTTGCCTCTCTTTGTTGTCCTGGTTGGACATACTGAGGCCCTCCTGGACCAGGCAGTGGGTGCTGCCCCTGTTGGGCACAGTATTTGTCACCACAGCTCTTGTTCCTACCCAGCTCAGAGGCTGTGCTTAAGGAGTAGACAACCTGCTCTTACTCCCTGGGGTACATTTGTGAACCAACACCTGTGCTGTTGAGATGTGTCTGTTGCCTCCTTTCCACCCTGCTGGCATCTGGTTCTGCAGCTTTCCATCTC